>JAUTXW010004991.1:887500-937809 GCA_030620095.1 Kuschelorhynchus macadamiae | reverse complement strand
GCTATTTGAACATTGTCACGTTCGCAACAGCACAAACAATGTAGCGTTATCAACAAATAACCATAGCTCGATCAATCGGAATGCAAGAAAAAATGCACAATAAATCCTTATCAGTGTAAACTATCTTAGGTGCTAATAATTATTTCTACGAGGAGTATGTACAGTATGGAATTAAAAAGGATCACATTAAATTTAACAGATTACAATAAATATTACTTAACTGATTTGTGTCTGATTTATAATTTATACATCTATTATTCCTATTAATATGAAACATTTCCAGAAACAATCTTTTTTTATAGTTGGATGCAATTTCCAAAATTTTTACATTTGCAAAATCAAAATTATGGCCAGTTTTTTTATTATGTTCAGCTAACGCACAGGAGTTTTTTCCTAAACGGCAATCACTCTTGTGGCCAGTGATTCTTTGTCGAAGCCATTGTGAAGTTTGGCCATATACTGTCCATCACATTCCAAACACGATAACTCGTACACTACATTACTATTAAACAACAAAGGTGTTTTATCTTTGACTCTAGAAAACAGATTAAAATTTTTTATTGTGTTGTATTTCACTACCTTAATCTCTGGAAAGGATTTAAATAATTTTGAAATGTTGTTAGTAAGGCCAGTAATAAAGGGCAGTTTTCTATATTTAAGGGTAATGGGTTGATTTTCTTCCGTGGGACCATCGAATGAATTTGAGTTGTAAATTAATTTTCTTAAAATGTGTGCAGGATAACCGTTATTTAAGAACATCTGTAACAATTTCTTTAAGTTTTTTTGTAAAAATGATTCATCGGAAATATGCGTTACCCTATTTTTCATCGCTATTACTGTATTGTATTTTTGATTTTTTGGATGGTTAGAAAAATAATTTAGAAACCTACCTATATTTATATATATATATATATATATATATATATATATATATATATATATATATATATATATATATATATATATATATATATATATATATATATATATATATATATATATATATATATATATATATATATATATATATATATATATATATATATATATATATATATATATATATATATATATATATATATATATATATATATATATATATATATATATATATATATATATATATATATATATATATATATATATATATATATATATATATATATATATATATATATATATATATATATATATATATATATATATATATATATATATATATATATATATATATATATATATATATATATATATATATATATATATATATATATATATATATATATATATATATATATATATATATATATATATATTTATATATATATATATATATATATATATATATATATATATATATATATATATATATATATATATATATATATATATATATATATATATATATATATATATATATATATATATATATATATATATATATATATATATATATATATATATATATAGATATATATATATATATTTATATATATATATATATATACATATATATATACATATATAGATATATATACATATATAGATATATATACATATATATATATATATATATATATATATATATATATATATATATATATATATATATATATATATATATATATATATATATATATATATATATATATACATATATATATATATATACATATATATATATATATATATATATATATATATATATATATATATATATATATATATATATATATATATATATATATATATATATATATATATATATATATATATATATATATATATATATATATATATATATATATACATATATACATATATATACATATATATATACATACATACATACATATATATATATATATATACATATACAGTAGAACTTCGCTAGTTCGGACACGCGCCATATCGGACACTCCAGTAGTTCGGCGCCATATCGGACACTCCAGTAGTTCGGCGCCTCTTATCAACCGGACAATTTGATATTTTTACCTCTTTATTCCGGACACCAATTAAGTACAAATGCAAATAAATTCCGCATTTTTCTGAATAAAACTAGTTAAAACCAGTCGCGTTTGGCGACAACTCAACGACTCTGCGCGGTCGATTAGATTCAGTCTTTCTTTGTAATTTTACGGGGGTGTCGTAAATTGCTAAAAAAATGGCGCCAAACAAACGGCCTCATAAAACGTTGACTCTTGCTGAAAAATGCAAGATACTGGATGTCATTGACAAGGGGGGAAGCATACGTAACATTTCTGATACATATGGTGTTCCAAAATCCACTATTTCGGATATTAAAAAGAACAAACTTAAAATAAGGAGTTTTGTGGCCAAATTATACCAAGGACCAGGTACGTAGACATGAAACTAACAACATAATGCCATTGTGTTGTAACTGATGTTGGTTTTATCTTTAATGTTTACAATGTGGCTGATACTCACTTATCCTTTTTCAGGAAAGAGAAAGGTTATGCAGAAAGCTGAAAATCCTGAAGTTGAGATTGCCTTATATAATTGGTTTTTTACAACAACGCAATGCTCATGTGCCAGTTTCCCCAGGAATACTACAAGCTAAGGCAAAATAGTTTTATGAAAAAATCACTGGGAAAAAAGATTTTTTGGCGAGTGCTGGTTGGCTTGACAAATTTAAGAACAGACATGGAATACGATTTTTAAAGGTTAGTGGTGAAAAACTTTCTAGTGATGTAAGTGCAGTATCACCATTCCAAGAAAAATTTCGATGTCTAGTACAGGAGATGGGGTTAAGTAGAGACCAGGTTTATAATGCTGATGAATCAGCGGCCTTTTGGAGAGCTTTACCTGATAGCACCTGGGTTCACAGGCAGGAAAAATCGGCGCCAGGTCGAAAAATATCCAAGGAGCGTGTAACATTTATGCCTTGTTCCAATGCTTCGGGGAAACATAAGCTACCACTCTTAGTTCTTGGAAAAGCTGTACATCCAAAAGCATTAAAAAACTGCATATTGCCAGTTCTTTACAAGGCAACCACCAAAGGATGGATGACAAAAAACTTATTCATGGAATGGTTTAAAACGTGCTTTATACCCAAAGTTAAAACGTTTTTAACTGAAAATAACAGACCTCATAACGCCTTGTTATCGGTAGACAACGCTCTCTCTCATCCACTTGAGGAAGATATAAATTTTGATCCTGACTTCAGAGTTTTGTTTTTACCACCCAATTGTACTGCTATTTTGCAACCAATAGATCAAAATTTAATTCAAAACATAAAAGTCGCATACAGAAAACGCTTGCTAGATCATTTAATCTCCATGGAAGACGGAGATGTAACAAAAGTTTTAAAGCAATACAATTTAAAAGATGCGCTTTGTAATTTAGATATAGCCTGGAAAGGCATCTCTGAAAAAAACATCAGAAAAAGTTGGACAGGTCTGTGGCCAAGCAAGGAAGAGGTTATTAATGCAGATGAACTTGAAGAAGAAAGCATTTCGCTCGCAGAACTTCGAAAAAGGCTTTGTCCGTTAAGCATTGCAGATATCGCTAGTATTTCAGACTCCTTGCAGATTATATACCCAGAAAATAAATTAAGTGAGGAAGAAATTGTCAGTTGGGCGGCAGGAGAAAAAGAATTTGTCTCAGGCTTAACTGAAGAGGAACTTATCAATGAAGCATTGGAAAGCAAAGAAACAAGTCACAGCGAATTAAGTGAAACAGAGGATGACAATGTTGTGTTGAAAATGAAGCATAGCGATGCTGTAAAAGCCTTATCACATAGTATTCAATGGGCCGAGGAAAACGACGTTCCTACCCAAGATATTTTGCTTTTAAAAGGATTAAAAGAGAAGGCTGTTACGGCAGCAAAATCCAAAAGTGTGCAGACAAAAATCGATTCATTTTTTAAAAAACCTTCCAATTAAATATTTATTAATATTCTTTGCTTTTTTATGTAAATATTTAATGCATATTAAGGTACATATTGACATAATACGTATATATGCACATTTTGTTACATATTTTCAGAGTTTGTGTTATTTTAAGTTATTTTATGCATACATATACACATATGTAGGTACAATTATCTGTTTTTCTTTAATGTTTTGTAAAGGGTTTGTTTTTTTTAAATAAACATGTCTTTATATTTTGAGTTTAGATTGGAAATCATAAAAACAAGAAACAATAACGCAATCAAAAAAAAACTCCAGTAATCCGGATACCGCACTAATTCGGCGGTAGCTGTTCCGATATGTGTCCGGATATATATATATATATATATATATATATATATATATATATATATATATATATATATATATATATATATATATATACATATATATATATATATATATATATATATATATATATATATATATATATATATATACATATATATACATATATATACATATATATACATATATATACATATATATACATATATAGATATATAAAAGTATAGTGACACATTCCATCAGTAAGAGAACGGCATCAACCGATGCCGTTCTCTTACTGGCAGACATAATACCCATTAATCTGCAGGTACAAGAAAGAAAAACGACATATGGAAAAGACAAGACGGTTAGGATGACTGAGCGAGAGTTTTTTTGGAGAATTGTCAACGGCGATGGTCCAATATAGTCAGTAATAGTGGCTGGACACAAACATTAATTCCAAATATACTGCCATGGTATAAAAGAAAGCATGGTTCCCTAAATTATTATCTGATACAAATGTTGGCTGGACATGGCACACGGATGTTTTGACATACTTTCATCGTTTTAAGATAAGGGAGACATCATCTTGTCTTTGCTGCGAGAACGCAGAGGATAGTGTAGAACACACCTTCTTTATTTGCCCTAGGTGGCAGGAAGAGCGAATGAGAATTGGACTTGAAGTGGGTAACCACCTGACGCCGAACAATATTGTGCAGCTAATGCTACGTTCCGAAGAAGCATGGAAAAGTGTATCTTATATGGCAACCTGTATCTCGTAAAAAAAGAAAAGGAGGAATATAGAGTAATATAAAATATGTCCCGGCAATATGATGAATTAATACTCATGGATGGTTCCATCGTGTTGTCTCTGTGGAGTAGGGGAAGGGTTTAGTTGGTCGGCTATGACCGGAGTCCAACACTGCCAGGGCCACAGAACACCTATACTACCCTAGGCATGCTCAGACATGCATTCCAAATTCCTACTATAAAAAAATTTAAAAAAATAAATAAAAAACAAAAAAATATATGGATATGCAATTTACATGGTTGTATAGTAAGTACAGTAAATGGCATTAGACTGGAATTACTGTACTAACTACACAATCGTGTAAATTTCTTATCTAAGAGATCAAGCAAACCTAAATAAAGTCTTGAGAAAGCTCAACACAATGAGCGAAACGTTGACGGGACGGGATGAGTTGCCGAATAGTTAAACACTGATCTGCTCCGATTTTAATTTTTCCTCCGTGTCGCCACGGTCGTCTCTTCGCGCGCTTTATGCTTGAAAAGTATTAAAGGTTAGTCACCCATACCAGCGGAGAGGGAGGATATATTTTATATACTATACTACGCTTTGACTAACTATGTAGGTTTATTATAGGCCTCCCTCTTGGGACCCCTGTATGTCAAACACTAAATTCTCTGGAAAGCGCTCTGTCAATAGTGTTTCCGACTGCCGACTGTGTCGTGTGTCTAGGAAACTTTAATGTTGACGTCCTTAACTTGAGAAACCCAGTAAACTAAGGCATTGATAGTTTCGACTTTGATGATCAATAAGCACCTATGAGATTGTGTGGCGATAGAAGACCATAAACTCACCTTTTGTGAGTTAAGTGTCAAACTTAACAAATTTAAACCGAAGTTGATAACTTATCGAGATTTAGAATATTTTCATATCAAAGATTTACTAATGACTTAAATGGAGCACCTATAACGATCTTTACAAATTAAATATTGTAGTTTCTTAAAACATGTATCTCTCATTGGTTTGATAAGCACGCACCTAGACGAACGGTGAGGGTTTCGAGACCGAAAGATCCTTAGTTAACAGATAGCACCAAATGTACTATAAAGCTCAGAGATCGAGCATTAGCAAAATTTAAATATAGTAAAAAAACCAGAAACCTGGAATGAATACAAAGAGCTTAGGAATCGTAGCCTTGCTTTAATTTGTAGTTCTAAGACGGTACACGTTGACCGAGTGGTCACAGCACGCGCTTGGAGAATTCCTAATTGTACATACCTCGTTTTCGATCTTTACTTTCCTTTTCTTTACTAGGCGCCCCCCTCATTAAAAATTTATTTGAAGGAACTTCGGGAATTTCCTCAGGTTTAATATTAGATACTGTAACTAGCCAGTGAGGTTCCTTTACCTCACCTTCCTCTTCTTCTTCTTGCTCTGAACGTTGACTATGTTCGTTGCTGAAAATATGTTAGAATTAGAAGCAGAAAGCACACACTTGAAAAATTTGTTTAATTTTTATTATTGGGCGTTATGAGAATATACAATGTATGCAAATCCAATATATGAAAGAATAAGATAATCTGATATCAGTACTGACAATACCCTTCTAAATATAAAATATTTTCTTTAATTAATAAAAGCCCTTTGCAACAACTCGGCAACATAAAAACCACACTAGGTTGCCATTCAAGTGAACACTAAGATTTTTAGGGCACACTACTGACAATACCATTGTAAATCTAAAATGTTTTTTTTATTTAATAAAAGCCCTTTGTAACATAAACAGCATAGTTAAGGTTGCCATTGATGTGAACACTAAGATTTTTAAAGCAATTAGTCCCCTTGTAGATCTTTATTATTAACACCCACATCAATAGTTTTTTTTTCTTTAACATTACATTCTAGAGCTTTGCGTTAAAAAAGAAATCATATGTTTATAAATATGGGTAGTCGAAATAGTATATATGGGGGCATATAAATCTATAAATATATACATATATTTATATATATATATATATATATATATATATATATATATATATATATATATATATATATATATATATATATATATATATATATATATATATATATATATATATATATATATATATATATATATATATATATATATATATATATATATATATATATATATATATATATATATATATATATATATATATATATATATATATATATATATATATATATATATATATATATATATATATATATATATATATATATATATATATATATATAATTAATTGGACTTCTTTCTTGGGTATAGGTTTATTTGTAAAATCAAACAGTGGGATTAATTTGACGTTTCGCCTATCGTAGTAGGCTTTCTCAAAAATTGCTCATTCCTTTTTTTTTTTTTTTTTTGGTGTATAAGGTATAATAAATTAATATCTGTCACTGAAAAAAATGATATACAAATAAATACATCCTCATGGTTAGACAACATCTCTAACACAGATATTCCTAACGATGTCGCAGAAGTTCTTGCTTTAGGCGAAAACTTCTCGCTTCCTGTACAGAACGAAAAAAACTTACCTTTAACAGAATATATATCCTGCGTAGAAACAGCTATACAAGATAAACCAAATGAAATATAAGATAGTATAAGGTCAGACGTAGTAAACATAATTACCAATCATAAAATAAAAATTAAAACATAAAAAAAATAAAATTACCAATTTTCAAAAACGAATACAGAAACAACATAATAAAACAAAGCAATTCATTAAAGATAATCCTCAGATAACCATACTTAAACCAGATAAATGCAGTAAAACTGTTATAATGAATACGACTGATTATGACACAAAAATGAATCAGCTCTTAAAAGATACCGGTATTTATAAACTTTTAAAGAATGACCCAACTAACATCTTTCAAAACAAAAATAATACTTTTGTAAAAAAACTTTTATACAAAAATCTATTAACTGACGCGGAAGCTAAAAATTTGTTAATTCATAATGCAGTCACACCTAAAATATATGGCCTACCCAAATTGCATAAAGCTAACATTCCCCTCAGGCCTATAGTTTCATGTATTCAATCTCCTTTCTACAAGCTCTCAAAGTATTTGTCAAAATGTTTGTCAAATATCACAGGTAAAAACACTTATTACATAAAAGACTCATTTACATTTAAACATTTTCTAGATACATTAACAATACCACCTAATTCAAAGTTAATATCACTAGATGTAATTTCTTTGTATACAAATATACCAAATGAACTCATAGTTAGTGCTATAAAAGGCAAATGGAATATTTTAAAAAATTTTACAACTCTAACTCAACCTGAATTCTTAGAAGCCTTACATCTTATAATGTCAAATAATTATTTTCAATACAAAAACCAATTTTATCAACAACTTGATGGATGTGCTATGGGCTCACCTATTTCCTCTACAATCGCACAATTAGTTATGGAATACCTAGAAGAAGAAGTTATCGAAAAATTGAATTTTAATATTACTTTTTTTAAGAGATATGTGGATGATTGTTTAGCATCAGTACCAGAAAATAAAATAGAAGAACTAGTTTTCGCATTCAATAATTTTCACCCGAAACTTCAGTTCACTCTTGAAGTTGAAACAGAAAACAAAATAAATTTTCTCGACCTTACTATAATAAGGCAAAAAGAAAATAATTTAAAAACTAAATGGTTTACAAAAGAAACTTGGTCTGGACGATATCTTAATTTCAATTCCCACCATCCATACAAACAAAAAAGAAGTGTTGTGATTGGTCTAGTTGACCGTGCCATATCTTTAACGTCACCAGAATATCGTCTTGAAGCCCTTAATAAAGTTAAAGAGACCTTAAATACAAATCATTTCCCAGAAAAACTAATACAAAAAATTATCAAACAAAGGACGTACGTATATTATAACAATCATAACGAAAACGTAGGACAAGATAATACGCAAAAAACATATATTGCAATGCCATACACATCTCAATTATCTGAAAAATTAAAACATATCTTAGGAAAATATAACATAATTGTGTGTCATAAAGCCCAGAACTGATAGGCTCCCTATTTACAAAATTAAAAACTAAAATTCCTAAAAATAAAAAATCCAATCTCGTATATGAAATTCCTTGTTTAAACTGCCCTATGAAATATATTGGTATGACAACCCAACTTTTAGAAAATAGAATAAAAGGGCATAAGTATACAAAGAATGCATCCACTGCATTACATAAACATGAAAAAAACACAAAACACGAATTTAATTTTTCTGAAACCAAAATCATTGATAAAGATAACCGGTATCAAAAATTAATTATCAAAGAAATGATGCACATAAAAAAAGAAAAAAATGCAGTAAATGACAAACAAGACATAAAAAATTTAAGTCATATATACCACAATTTGATAATTTAGTATAGTTGTTTAACTTCGTTTAAGCCGTTATTTTTAAAATGTAGTATATAATTGTGAATGTCTGATTCTACTCTAAGGTTTAAATTAAAAAATAGCCAAAAAAAATTATCTTTAAATTCCTCAAAAAAACGTACTACGATAAGAACACCTTTTTACCTAAAACTGTGCCATGAGTTGCCTGGCTAACTAACTACCTATCATCAAATATAAATAAATAACAACATGCATTTTTCGAGGTATGTAATCTTATTTTATTAATTTTGTAATAATTATTTGTCAATTGTATAAAGTTTTAAATTAGTTTTAGAAAAAATTTTAAATGTCTTGTATAATCAGATCACTAAATGTTTTTTAAATTAATTGTAGATAGGAAAGGAAAGCCTTATATACCACAAAAAATATAAAGGAATGAGCAATTTTTGAGAAAGCCTACTACGATAGGCGAAACGTCAAATTATTCCCACTGTTTGATTTTACAAATAAACCTATACCCAAGAAAGAAGTCCAATTAATATATACCGGGTTTAAGAAACAAATTGAATAATTATATATATATATATATATATATATATATATATATATATATATATATTTATATACATATATATATATATATATATATATATATTTATTTATATATATATATATATATATATATATATTATATATATATATATATATATATATATATATATATATATATATATATATATATATATATATATATATATATATATATATGTGTTGATTTTTACTCCTTCACGGATGGAAAAATACAATGTGTTTTCATTCCGGGTGTACATCCGTTCACTACTGTCGTTCTGAAAAGAAGTTTTGCTGACGTTTCGCCAAAATCACATTTGGCATTGAGTCTCTATTCGGACGCGAGGAAAAAAAGCTTCGAAAATGCCAAATGTGATTTTGGCGAAACGTCAGCAAAACTGTTCTTTTCAGAACGACAGTAGTGAACGGATGTACACCCGGAATGAAAACACATATATATATATACAATGTGTCCCAAATTTGGCTTACATGCATTGCTATCTCGTAAACCGCTATAGCTACAGGGTGGGTTAAATTAGGAAAGTTTTAGAGAATTTTATTACAAATTTGATGACGTTTTGAAGTTTAGGATATCTTTTGTGGTTTTCAAGATAATTGGGAAAAATCAAAATGGTGCATTTTCAACTTTTGCCCGTAGCTTCTAAACGACTCGTATTATGCTTTTCTGGTTTATACATTATTAGGCCACTTTTATTAGAGGAACATTATGCAGGTAAAACGAAGTTTCTAGCTTCAATTGTTTTTGAGATATTGGCATCAACTTTTTATTTTCTTACCGACGCCATATTGGATTATTGTATTTTTGGAAAGATCTTTTTAAGAGCTTTCCAATGATGTATAACAAGGTAAGATTATTATTTTTCTTGAGCTCTAAAAACCAAAATAATTGTTTTTTTTTTAAGTAGGCTTTGATTACGCATGGCGGCCATAATGAAACAAAAGAATGCCGCATGTCAACAATCATTTTGTGTTCCTGAATAGTACTTGTTATCATTTTCTCATTGTGCCGAGTTTTTACAAAGTTTATTTGAGTTTCTTATACTACTTAAAATGGAGGGTAATTATTCCAACGAAGAGAATTTGGATATGATAGAACTTTATTTTAAAGCAAATAGAAATACACAAGCAGCTGCGCGTTCATACGAAGAACAATTTCCAGACCGACATCAACCAAGCCAAAGGCATTTCAGATTTCTAATTGTAAACTTGTTAGCTTATGGGTAAAAATATTAATTCAACCATCGATGTTTCAGATTTTCAACTAAGATATTATACTAACAGTGAATACCTAGTGACTAAAATGTAACTATCACACTATTGAAAATACGTAAACTAAATTTAAATTACCACATAAAAAAAATATAAGTTACACCACATGCCTCCCTCCATTTTCCACACATTTTTGACATTTCTCCAATACCTTCCGTGTAACCCTTCTTAAGGTGTTCGTGTTAATATTATTATTTATCCCCATAAATAAAAATCGGGAGGAGTAATATCCGGTGACCTTGCCGGCCAAGCAACAGGGCCATTATTAGCGATAATATTTTCCCCGAAAGTATTTCTGAGCACCGCCATCACCTCTCTGGTACCGTGAGCCGGACAGCCATCTTGTTAGAACCAAATATTTTGCAGGTCGTTTGGGGGAACAGAATTTATAACTTCTGGAATAATTTGTTCCCGTAATAGTTGCAAATATCTGTTACCCGATAAATTTTCTTGGAAAATGAACGGCCCAATCAAACGGTTATCTAAAATACAAATTGTTATGAGTGATTTAAAGCAGAAGTGCATTGTTTGGAATTACCTATAATGCCACACCACACATTGAACCCAAATTTTGTTTGTAAACGTCTTTCTTCTAAATTATGAGGATTCTCGGTGCCCCAGTAATGAGTATTATGTTTATTGAAAATTCCACAGTTTGTAAATCGTGTTTCATCTGTCCAAAGTACTTTAGAATGAAAGTTGGGTATTTGCTGGCATTTGTTGATGAACCATTCACTAAACGTGAGTCTTCTAACAAAATCATTTACCTGAAGACCCTGTACAATAGTAGGTTTATAGGGATGAAAGTGAAGTTTTTTCAAGACTCGTTGGACGGTTGATTTGGGAATTGCCGTTTGTTCTTCAATCTTTCTTACTGAGGTTGTTGGGTTGTCCCTGACACTTTCTATTATAGCTGCGTTTCTTGCTTCATTATCTATTGAATAGGTCTTTGGTTTCGGTTTCCAAAAAGACCCGTAGGCTAACAGGTTAACAATTAGAAATCTGAAATGCCTTTGGCTTGGTTGATGTCGGTCTGGAAATTGTTCTTCGTATGAACGCGCAGCTGCTTGTGTATTTCTATTTGCTTTAAAATAAAGTTCTATCATATCCAAATTCTCTTCGTTGGAATAATTACCCTCCATTTTAAGTAGTATAAGAAACTCAAATAAACTTTGTAAAAACTCGGCACAATGAGAAAATGATAACAAGTACTATTCAGGAACACAAAATGATTGTTGACATGCGGCATTCTTTTGTTTCATTATGGCCGCCATGCGTAATCAAAGCCTACTTAAAAAAAAACAATTATTTTGGTTTTTAGAGCTCAAGAAAAATAATAATCTTACCTTGTTATACATCATTGGAAAGCTCTTAAAAAGATCTTTCCAAAAATACAATAATCCAATATGGCGTCGGTAAGAAAATAAAAAGTTGATGCCAATATCTCAAAAACAATTGAAGCTAGAAACTTCGTTTTACCTGCATAATGTTCCTCTAATAAAAGTGCCCTAATAATGTATAAACCATAAAACCATAATACGAGTCGTTTAGAAGCTACGGGCAAAAGTTGAAAATGCACCATTTTGATTTTTCCCAATTATCTTGAAAACCACAAAAGATATCCTAAACTTCAAAACGTCATCAAATTTGTAATAAAATTCTCTAAAACTTTCCTAATTTAACCCACCCTGTAGCTATAGCGGTTTACGAGATAGCAATGCATGTAAGCCAAATTTGGGACACATTGTATATATATATATATATATATATATATATATATATATATTTTATATATATATATATATATATATATATATATATATATACAAATTCAACATTAACTTTCTCAAAAACTAGGTCTATTAGAAAAAACATTTGAAAGCTTTTTAACTTGTATTTCCCTGCTCTTTAATCTAGTTGCCTCAAAATTTGTAATTTCAATTATTCTTTGTTCTTATATATATATATATATATATATATATATATATATATATATATATATATATATATATATATATAGTACAATGTGTCCCAAATTTGGCTTACATGCATTGCTATCTCGTAAACCGCTATAGCTACAGGGTGGGTTAAATTAGGAAAGTTTTAGAGAATTTTATTACAAATTTGATGACGTT
The DNA here is from genome assembly GCA_030620095.1 of Kuschelorhynchus macadamiae. Lineage (NCBI taxonomy): Eukaryota > Metazoa > Arthropoda > Insecta > Coleoptera > Curculionidae > Kuschelorhynchus > Kuschelorhynchus macadamiae. The sequence goes on along the minus strand of JAUTXW010004991.1, from coordinate 924,482 downwards.
TTGAAGTTTAGGATATCTTTTGTGGTTTTCAAGGTAATTGGGAAAAATCAAAATGGTGCATTTTCAACTTTTGCTTCTAAACGACTCGTATTATGGTTTTATGGTTTATACATTATTAGGGCACTTTTATTAGAGGAACATTATGCAGGTAAAACGAAGTTTCTAGCTTCAATTGTTTTTGAGATATTGGCATCAACTTTTTATTTTCTTACCGACGCCATATTGGATTATTGTATTTTTGGAAAGATCTTTTTAAGAGCTTTCCAATGATGTATAACAAGGTAAGATTATTATTTTTCTTGAGCTCTAAAAACCAAAATAATTGTTTTTTTTTAAGTAGGCTTTGATTACGCATGGCGGCCATAATGAAACAAAAGAATGCCGCATGTCAACAATCATTTTGTGTTCCTGAATAGTACTTGTTATCATTTTCTCATTGTGCCGAGTTTTTACAAAGTTTATTTGAGTTTCTTATACTACTTAAAATGGAGGGTAATTATTCCAACGAAGAGAATTTGGATATGATAGAACTTTATTTTAAAGCAAATAGAAATACACAAGCAACTGCGCGTTCATACGAAGAACAATTTCCAGACCGAGATCAACCAAGCCAAAGGCATTTCAGATTTCTAATTGTAAACTTGTTAGCTTATGGGTAAAAATATTAATTCAACCATCGATGTTTCAGATTTTCAACTAAGATATTATACTAACAGTGAATACCTAGTGACTAAAATGTAACTATCACACTATTGAAAATACCTAAACTAAATTTAAATTAACACATAAAAAAAATATAAGTTACACCACATGCCTCCCTCCATTTTCCACACATTTTTGACATTTCTCCAATACCTTCCGTGTAACCCTTCTTAAGGTGTTCCTGTTAATATTAGCAAAAACATCTCGGACTCTGTCTTCTGTCTGTCTGTCTCTGAGACTTTCTGGCGGAGAAAATTCGTAGACCTCATTTTTTGCGTATCCCCATAAATAAAAATCGGGAGGAGTAATATCCGGTGACCTTGCCGGCCAAGCAACAGGGCCATTATTAGCGATAATATTTTCCCCGAAAGTATTTCTGAGGACCGCCATCACCTCTCTGGTACCGTGAGCCGGACAGCCATCTTGTTGGAACCAAATATTTTGCAGGTCGTTTGGGGGAACAGAATTTATAACTTCTGGAATAATTTGTTCCCGTAATAGTTGCAAATATCTGTTACCCGATAAATTTTCTTGGAAAATGAACGGCCCAATCAAACGGTTATCTAAAATACAAATTGTTATAAGTGATTTAAAGCAGAAGTGCATTGTTTGGAATTACCTATAATGCCACACCACACATTGAACCCAAATTTTGTTTGTAAACGTCTTTCTTCTAAATTATGAGGATTCTCGGTGCCCCAGTAATGAGTATTATGTTTATTGAAAATTCCACAGTTTGTAAATCGTGTTTCATCTGTCCAAAGTACTTTAGAATGACAGTTGGGTATTTGCTGGCATTTGTTGATGAACCATTCACTAAACGTGATTCTTCTAGCAAAATCATTTACCTGAAGACCCTGTACAATAGTAGGTTTATAGGGATGAAAGTGAAGTTTTTTCAAGACTCGTTGGACGGTTGATTTGGGAATTGCCGTTTGTTCTTCAATCTTTCTTACTGAGGTTGTTGGGTTGTCCCTGACACTTTCTATTATAGCTGCGTTTCTTGCTTCATTATCTATTGAATAGGTCTTTGGTTTCGGTTTCAAAAAAGACCCGTAGGCTAACAGGTTAACAATTAGAAATCTGAAATGCCTTTGGCTTGGTTGATGTCGGTCTGGAAATTGTTCTTCGTATGAACGCGCAGCTGCTTGTGTATTTCTATTTGCTTTAAAATAAAGTTCTATCATATCAAAATTCTCTTCGTTGGAATAATTACCCTCCATTTTAAGTAGTATAAGAAACTCAAATAAACTTTGTAAAAACTCGGCACAATGAGAAAATGATAACAAGTACTATTCAGGAACACAAAATGATTGTTGACATGCGGCATTCTTTTGTTTCATTATGGCCGCCATGCGTAATCAAAGCCTACTTAAAAAAAAACAATTATTTTGGTTTTTAGAGCTCAAGAAAAATAATAATCTTACCTTGTTATACATCATTGGAAAGCTCTTAAAAAGATCTTTCCAAAAATACAATAATCCAATATGGCGTCGGTAAGAAAATAAAAAGTTGATGCCAATATCTCAAAAACAATTGAAGCTAGAAACTTCGTTTTTACCTGCATAATGTTCCTCTAATAAAAGTGCCCTAATAATGTATAAACCATAAAACCATAATACGAGTCGTTTAGAAGCTACGGGCAAAAGTTGAAAATGCACCATTTTGATTTTTCCCAATTATCTTGAAAACCACAAAAGATATCCTAAACTTCAAAACGTCATCAAATTTGTAATAAAATTCTCTAAAACTTTCCTAATTTAACCCACCCTGTAGCTATAGCGGTTTACGAGATAGCAATGCATGTAAGCCAAATTTGGGACACATTGTATAGGGGGGGGTTTCCGATGGGGTGAGGCGGAATTCGCGATACAACATACAAATAGACTGCACTTATTTTCCCAGTGATAAAAATAGTTGTAGCTTCAAGAGGTGTACCGGAGTTTAGTAAAAAAAATAGTCTGTCTAATCTCTTAGCATGGATAGTATGTCTGGCAGGTGAAAAGCTAAAGAAAAAATTACATTAAATAAAATTTCCAATCAATTTCCCTTATTTTCGCAGTTCTGAAAATTTATCAGATGGTAGTCTACAATGTAATAACAGTTAAAAATGCAATCTGGCTAATGTGGAGTACTTCGAAAGGTGTGCCAGACTCGACTGACGCTCGTCAGGTGTGCTGAATTCTGCGGTTCGGTTAAATATGTGATATACCTACATGTTTTTCACATCGATCGGTTTTAAAATTTGTAGACTTATTCGTGATGGTCTATCGATGATCCTTTTGGCTCATTGAACATGATATTACTTCCGGTTTCACCGGAAGTGGAATATGGATATAGCCAAAAATAAAATTTTATATCGTGAGTAACTTTGTAATTATTGGAGATATAAACATGTTATATTATTGTTTTTATAGGAAATTTAATTCTCTACAAAATCGCTCTCTTAACATGTTGTCGTATCTTCCTTAGTTCCTGTGATATAACGATAATAAGGAAATTTGGACAAAGGTTGAGTCTCGCACACCTTTAGACGTATATATCTCCGAAATCACATCAGATACGAGAGTACGACTAAGTGATTTTTTAGTAGAAAATTTGACTGTCTACAAAATAGGTCTCTTGACTTTTTTCCGTGAAAGCAAAAAAAAATATTAGAACGCCAAAGTCTATAAAAATTCGAGAAGATGACTGAGAACTAATTCTGTAGAGAATTCAATTTGAAATAAAACAATTGACGAAGAATGAACGAATGAGTAGAAATTCTGTTAACACGTCGGAGAATATCACCATTATCTGTCGAAAAGAAAGACCGAATGAACCTATACTTTTCGCCATCATGTCATGAAAAGTTCAAGACAAGCCCCTTGGCTAGATTTTTTCTAAAAGTATTAAACAATGAAATACAGCCTTCTATAAAGTACAAAATTTTAATTGGCACATTGAAAAATATTTATTTACGAAGTGATAAATTTTTATGATTTTATTTGAATAGAGAGTAGTATATAATTAGTCAATTTCTTCTTCACCACTTTCTCCTTCGTCATCGCTATCACTTTCTTCATTGTACTCCTCATAAGAGGTCATCTTTCCCGTATTTGTCATCGATCTCGTCAATGTTTATTTCCGGTTCCAAAACATTAGAATCAGAGTAATTATCATCTTCATCTGTGAACACATAAATGTATACATTTAGTAAATTCAATTGTACGTCAAAGTAACGATAAGCTTTACTCAAAGCAAAGAAACTATTCACCTTCATTTGGTTGAACGACGACTTCGTTTACAAACGTAGGTAGTTGATCGCCTTCAAACCATCGAAACTCGTACTTTTCATCCACCTCATTCCAGCCATAATCAATAGGCAATAGAATCGTCGGATATTTCGAATGTGCATTTCTCCAAATGTTCGAAATGTATGCCGCCCGTAAAATCTGTTGGTGTAATTCGGAATGACATGGTGGTACAACAGAACCGTCGAAGTTCTTGACAATTGGATTGTACTGCTGTCAGCGTATACTTTAGTAAACATTGCGAATCTTGCCTCGTTTACATTAACAATTTTTTTCATGCTGTACATACGGCAAGTAAATTCTTCTGAAATTCTTATTACTTCCTCTGCATCGCATTGTGCCAGATTCGCCATGTCTATAAATGATTTCTGGTATATATCAGAGCCTTCTAGTATCGATAGTGGTCGTTTTTGGCCTTTTCGGAAGAACGCCGGATTGAAATCGCACCCAGCGAAGGCGTGAAAACCTGGTAGGGAACTGCACAAAGTATTACCCAGAGATTCATACAGTTTGGTGACGTCGATGTACCGTTGTGCATTTCCGACACCAACCCACATCCACACCTTCAGATGTTCGAGATGTTCCATATTTCCAAGCATGATAATTAGAATGTCTGTATCGGAACATCTGATTAATATGTTACTCATTGCATCGCATTTACATGCATGATAGACGATTTTTTTGTCGGCCTCTTCATGTTTGTCGCACGTAAAAACTTCGGAGATCGTTCGAATAACCTTTCCATTAACAATTTCATATTTGTAGCACATGTCGTAACTGAGATACACAGTTTTTGAGCCAATAATAGGTGCCAACTCATCACTGGACCAAAAATTAATCAAAAATCCACCAAAGCTTCTTTGAAATTTACGTTCCTCAATTCTTTGGAGAAATCCGATGGCCGAACTTGATCCGGTCCACTAATTTTAAAATTACGCCAATCTGTTTGCTGCCGCAAATGGTGTTCGTAATCTTTGATGGATGGTTTGAAGTAGCGATCGAAAACAATGGCTGCGGTCTTTGCGTCATACTTTAGAACCGATTGTAAAATTTTTACTTTTTCAACATTAATTTCCTGCTCGAGAGATATCCCCAACAATCGACCGAATAAATCTCTTGGCATGCGTACTTCTTGCACTTTACCAGCAATTGTTACTTTTTTCTTCTTCATTGAATCTGTGAACGTACACATTCAAAGCGAGCCTCATTAACAGCACATTCGCTGATGAAGGCCTCACGAAGTGCGGACCCAATTGACTCGACGTTAATCAGACATTCACGAATGGAATCTGTTACTGCTTCTCCATTTGCGATGTTGTACAATAATTTACGTCTCAAATCTGTTGTGAAGGGGTTGAGATTTTTCTTCACTACATCTATAAATTGTTGCAGCTGTTGAGTACTTTTTTTAATTCGATTCGGCTCTAAATCTGCTGTTATGTCATGAGTTTTGTTCAACCCGGCTTTTTGCATGACGTATGATATTATTGTCGATCGAATACTGTGGCTTTTGCACCAGCGCTGACGGACTGAGATTGAATTGGTACTGTTAATAATGCCAGTCAACTTGTTAGCCGCATCAGCATTAATTGTTTGCTCCAAAGTTAAATCAATCGGTTGTCTAGAGAATGCTTTCGAGGTTCTTTTAACGCCAAACGATCCTTTTTCTAGTGGAATCCTCAATCCGGGATGAGTTTCATCAATTTTCAGCAAATTGTCATGATATTTGACTAACCACCGAGCATAGTTGGGTTGGTTGAAAGCAAAGAAGAGGTTCGAAATTTTCGGCAGTATATATTTGAACAATTCAAAGTTGGCCGTCCGAATGCTATTGTTCAAAAGCAAGTAATAATTGATGAGATTCACATAAATGAGGTAGTATTGAGCTGTCATCCCAAGCTCACCAGACATTGTTTTTTCAGTGTATTCTTCATATTTTGTGAACATTTCCTTCAGCTCGTCGTTGGTGATGACAGGATACAGAGATTTTATTTCTGTGAAGTCTTTCAGATACTCTTGAGCTTCGAAACTGAGTTCTAATTTATTCACTTCCAGAAATTGCTCGAAATGTAAAATCCGCAGCCCCAACGCAACCATGGGATGCAGTCTCTTAGATCTGTTGAAATGTTTCCCAGTGATAAATGCATTTACTGAACCACTTGCTAACAAACCAGCATCCACCATTATGTTCGATAGACCGCAATTATCAATAAACTTGCCGATAGCTTTAAAATACGCCATCATAATATGGAATGAACTTAAATGAATGAAGAGATTATCAAATTGAGGCCGTTCCTTCGCTTGAATTCGAAGAGCTTCTCTAGCAATCGCTAAATCATACGTCACTTGCATATACAATTCATTACACTCTTCACCGATTTTTTGGCTCAAGACCATTGTTTTATATATGACCGATTTTTCCGTTGCCGACGAATTTATCGTTGTCAAGTTGGGGAAACTTTTTGCTTTGGTGTATTATCGCCATACATTAAACTGTTCAAACCCATCCACATGGGCGTGTTTGGAATTTTCAGAGCATGCGATATCATCCAACTCAAATATATTCTTTGTAATGACTCCATACAGTCAGGTATTAAGAAGCGAGACTCTTCAGTTGCTGGGAGCAATGTATCAATCATTTTCGGCCTTTTATTATACGGTTCTAACTCTTCTGTTATGGCATCAAACGTTCGTCTTTTTTTTTCGTCATTTTCGAAGTGCCAGGTTCATCATTATCATCACATTCGACAACATTGCTGATTGCTATAGATGTTTCACCAGTTGTCGTATCAATATTAATGTCTTGGAAAATAATGCCCACTGTCTCGTGAAGAGTATCTTTTCCCGTAAGAGTACCGACGAATCTATCAAAGTTATCAAATGCTACACCTGTCAGTAAATTCGGTGACTTTGTAATATCTGCTGGACATATCTGCGTTCTGCTTGTTGAAGCAAAAGTCGCTTCAGTCTCCAATTCTTCCAATACTGCGTAGCTGCAGCAGTGACCAAACTTATTTATCATATTAACGACCTTTTTGCTACTTGTTAAGCTTTTCAATGCCATTCCCAGTGTAATGTGCTTCGATGGTTTGATTTTTCCATTTGAAACAGCGTAAATGGAATCATCAGCCAGCGACTCCATAATCCTCTTACACTTACAACTTTTTCTACGGCGACGGCTAGGGCCACTCAACAATATTTCATAAAACATTTGCAAAGCGTTGGGGGTCGTACTTTCCCCTTTTATTAAATCATTGGCTGTCATTTCATCAGGAATTTTATTTCTTCTTTAAAATTTCTTTTCTTAAAATGAGTGCTGCCCTCTCAATGATATCCATATCTTCAAGATCTGCGAAATCTTTCTCTTCCAAAATGTGCCCTTTCAACGGTTTGATAATTTTTTTTGGTGGATTGTGACGATTCTTATTTTATTTTTAAATGTTTGCAATAGCTTCTCTTCAATATGATGCGATGAAAAAATATCCTTGGTAGAATCCGGTAGTACATCATGATATTCAACTATAAGACGATCGACGTATAATTTCTTTAAAAATGTCAAGAAATAATAGCGGTTGCGTTGAACAACATTATCATCAACAAATTCGCAGAGTTCGTCATATGGTTTTTTATTTTTATCGCGTCTTTGGTGCCATGCTGTTTCTTCCCGTGGTACTGCTGATGCACATGTGTACTCGTATGCTTTCTTACAGTGATTATGATAGAAAACAGTCTTATTCTTTTTTTGATGATTTTCTATTCGTCGCAGCATATCAACATCATTAATTTGTGTCGCTCGCGATTTCACTGCTTCAATTGATGAATCTTGTGTGAAGCTGTATAGTGGTTGTTCTTTTTTTTACAACTTTTCGTTTACTTTGGCAAAATACACATAGATCTTTCCAATCAACGCCAGCATCAACTCTATAAAAAACAATTATTTTTGAATTTGTCGAAATATTTTCATTTCGACATTTTTCAGATAAGCGACATGAAACTAGGTACGAAATATAAAATTTTCTATATTTTTAATTTTGAAATTTCCGCCAGAATCATTTGTCAATGTTAAGATGAGGATTCGTCACTGAAAAAAAATTATTGTCGAATCTCTCTTCAAATTTCCGACATTTGCGACACTACGCTATGGACGAATCGGCATTTCTATACCGGTGTGCAAGATATTAATTTCTGATCTCTACCTGAGCCAGGTATAATTATCATACTCTAGCTGTACTGTGACGAATAATGATTGTGGGAGAAATTTAGTAACTGTGTGTAGTAGTGTCATGAAAATGGTTTTAGCATTGAAATTTGAAATATTCAATTCTAGGTGAAAAAATATAGTTTTACATACCTATGATGCGAAGACACTGATTGATCCGTTTCAATGGACACTTCGGGTTCACGATATTTACTCATGAGTCCAGTAAAATTGCTGTAGCATTTTGCATGAAAGCCTCTGTTGACATCGTTGTACTTTAAATTATGTTTTTTGCGAATCACTAACACTTCGGCACATTTCGATAGAGTTAATTCTGAAAATATCTTATTGGGCTGCGTCGTTTTCCGGCATATAACACAAAAAGTGACGTTGGCGCCATTACATTTTCCAAATATTACACACACGTCTTTCTTCCACAAATACTAGGGTCACACTGCCGCTGGAATGCTCCCAGCCAGTTGCCCTTCGAAAATTACGCATCTAAAACCTAGTATACTACGGTTTACGTGGCCCACAGGCCACAGCTGCTCAACTGTATATATAGCTATATCTCATATGGTAATACAAAACCAATGTAACTGACAGAGATAGGAAGACCAGGGACCAAACCTTATACAAAGACTCCGACCGTAGGTAGGCAACGTGCATTCCAGCGTCGTTATACCTGAATGCATACGCACGCTGCTCTCTACCTACCCTTATTCCGCTATATCAGTTGTGAGTCTGGCAAGGCTTTCGTGACTGTAAATGACAGCCAGACGCATATTTTCTGTCAAATTATAGTATAATCTACCATGTGACCAATTTTCAAACCTGGAAAAATGAGAGAAAATTTTTTTCTATTTTTGCAATTTTGAAGATGCCGCCAGACTCATTTGCCAATTCCGTAAATCAGCCAGACTTATTTTTAATGATAGCTTATAATTGTATCAATATATACGTTGAATTTCAAGCGTGGGAAAATAAGGGTTACGGATCCCAAAAATCAGTGCAATTTTTGAATCCGAAAAATTCCAGCCAGACTTACTTTCCTCCATCTGAGATAAGCCAGACTGCTATTTTCATAAATGGTATGCTCTATTTTAGTGCACGTGACAATTTTTTTACTGGGAAAATAAGTCAACTTGGTTTTTTGATTTTTCTATTGAACCCACCTGACAATTTAGCCAGACTCAAAAATTGTTGTTTTATGTTACTATGAGAACAAAGTAAATCATATACTGTAACTGGGAAAATAAGTACCAAAAAAATTCACTGCCTCCTGGACTATTATGTACCTATTTCGTACCCTATATATAAAATTTATATATTAAATTAATATTATTTTTCAGATAAGCAAAACTTTTTATTAAGAATAACTTTTTCGCCTAAAATCAGAAATAAAAAAGTTGTCATATGTTACCCTAATTACCTAAAAAATGACACCTCGTACAAAAAAAAACTTTAAACGACTTTTTATCTCATATTTTTTACTCTCTAATTTGCCTATCTTAGAAAATTTGCTTTGCCAATTTTTTGTTGTTTTACGCACTTGCTTTTGCGTGTTTTTTTGCGCAACTTGTATATTATGTGGCAATTTTTTTTGCAAAAAAAACTTATTTTTTAATAAGCAAAACTTTTTATGAAGAATTCTTTTTTGCCTAATTTACCCAAATCTACGCACAGCGTACGTCAGATATTTATCATTCACGTAGGCTACATCATTATTTAAGTCTGCATATGTCTTAGGTGAACACGTGTCATATGTCAATGTCAAAAACCATCAACTGTCATTTCTCAATATCATATTTTAGGCAGGGCCCGATTAAGGATCAGGTCGTAAGCATTTTAAACATTTTATTAGGACCTTCAGGAAATGACGTATAAGGTCATGCTGATCTGTGAGGGATTTTCTTAAATAGACCTTGAGATTCTTACAATCCTTAAAAATCTTATTTTAAGATTTCACTAATTTCATTTATCTCAATATCTCCAAATTTCCACTGCAAACCACGAAATTCTTCACACCAAGCCACTATTTTAATATCCTAAGCTGATATCATGCTTCTTGTAAAGGGTTATTTAAATAAGAAATTTAAACATCGCACCCAATTCTTTAGGAATAAATCCGAAAGAACAAACATATCCTTGAATATCATAATAAGTCCCCCACTATTTCTCACAAAGTCAATAAAAGTCAAATAATACAACCTTTAAGCTAAATAAAACACAATTTTTATAATAATTATTTATTAAACCATAAACTGTATTAGCTTTTATTAACATTATATATAATTTTAGCCAAAAGAATTCTACATGTTACGGCAACAATAATTATGTATAGCTGCTATATGCTAGAAAAATGCATATATCCTGAGTAAACGAATTCTACAGGCTTAACGGAATTCGTAAGACATGTCTCCATCGTACCAGTATACATCAATTCTTTATTTTCTAAAAAAGTACAATTTCGAAAACGCAATCTTAACTTACACTGACAGAATTTAGAGACTAAATATGAAAGATGTATTTTGAAACTGAAACCGTATTTGTCATGGTTTAGTTCATAATATAGCATCATCCAATGACCATTAGTTAACAGCTTTTAACTGCACATAAGCTTTCGTTATTTATAAATGTTTATGTTGATAAAACCTTTACGTAAAAGAACTTAACCAACCAACCTTCTCGCGGTTTTTAAACAAACTGGACATCTGCCTTGCGAGGGGGAGGTCCATCCACATTGGTTTTCCAATCTAACCGATTATAGTGTACGAAACACGGCAATCTTGTTTGTAAATTAAAATTTTATTTATATTCTACAGGAATTTTACTCCATATTAATAAAAGCGTACAACAATCTACAAAGTTTAGAAAAAATTGCATAGGTAATTTACTTAATTCATCACCACAGATTAGCCATCCCAAGCTTAAAAACTATGATTTTTTCGATATTCTACGTCATAAATATTACATATTACATCTGTAAAATGCTATAACTTCTAATATAAATATTTATGATGCGATACGATAGTATGAATGATTTCGAATGCTTATATTCCATAGGAAAATTCTAAACGATTTTTGAGATATTACAATTTAAAAGGTTTAATTTGGGGAAGGGATAAAAATAAGTTCTTCACAACTCCCTTCACTTCATCCCTGGAGCTGCGTTTTGCCAACAAACATAAAAAACCTATGGATTTGAAAGATTCAATTAATTTACTTTGATAATTTATTTGGGATATATGATTAATTATTTATTTAATAAAAAGAATAGAGGTTTGTCAGCATAATATCGGCGTGTCTAAAAGGAAGCAGAACAACCTGTCTTGCAACTAAACTATAATAATTTTTGAGATTTATACAATTTTAACTGCACAACCCTAATTAATTCCTAAAAATTAATAAAAAATATCAACTTACCAAGCATTTTAATCTATAGCACTAGGTAGGTAATTCACGCAATAGGAAAAGTATTCCACAGAGAGTTTATTATAATTGAAACATTCAAGTAAATGTTAAAAAATGCAACAATCAGGGTTTTGCTTCACTAGAGGTAAACTACGTTTCTCGTTTTGAGGTGCTATTTGTCTCCGAGGGCCACGATTATTAGGACAAATCACTTCCCGTATAAACTTTTTGGAAAACGAACACTAATTTCTGTCATTCGAACACCGGGAAAGATACCATATATTTCAATATGCCTATATTCTCCATAAATAAGTATCATGTTTGCATATTCATTGGTTGTGTACAATTTTAAAATCCACACTACGTATTCAATCGGTATGGAGTTCTTACACAACAAAAAACTAAGTTAGTTGCTCCGTTTGAGAGCTGTTATGTTCGTTGAGCCCAGAGTCCTGCTGTTTTTCAGCGATGTTGTCATTTTTAAACAGGAATTTTTACGGTAAAATCAAGATCCGTTTCTTATTCTGTAAATATAGATTTTTAGGATATTTGAGTAAGAAAAAAAAGTGTTGGAATTTTGCAAAAAATGATATAATTAATCGTTATGGTAAAATAAAATTAATTGTTATGGTAAAATAAATTAATAAAAGCTTTAAAGATGTACTTAAAAATTAATAAAACAAAATACAACTTTAAGGCCGTTTTTCTCAACATTGATAAGGAATAGTCGCAACGTTATAAAAGCATTTTTAAATCAAAATGGGTCATACTATCACGTGTTAAAATGTTTGTAGTCAAACCCCTAACAGCCATTATAATAATTTAATTCAGAAGTATTTAAATTTCACTGATTTTTACAAGTTTTCACACCCACATCATATAGATCCGGCGAGTTGAAGGATTTAGCAATGTCTAAAAACTTTCGTCTTCACAAAAAGTCACTTGCGATGGCGGTAGGTTTAATCATCTGCTATCTATTCTAATACTAGGCGTCACATCTCGAGCGACAGAGAAGCCAACAAAAACATGGAAATTCTTGGTTTCGTAATTCCTTTTAATCAAATACTTGGTTTCTATTCTAATTTCTTCATATTTGGGCATTGGAGAAGGAAAGTCATAATAAATTTGCTGATCACATGCTAAATATGCATAGATATTAGAGCTGAAAACGTAACTATAAGGTCGTTGCCCCTTCCACCCTAACGTGAACGAATCATCGGAAAGTCGGTTCACGTTAAATAAGAAAAACGTGTGAATGATTGCTTTTTTGACAAATTTGTACTAATTTAACGGGGGACTCACTTAACAGTATATATTTTGTTACAAAAATCCTTGTTTTAATATAGACTTGGAATTCGGTTGACACGCTACCGCACGCTTCCTTTACAGCAAACCCAACCAATCCTAACCTAACCTAACTTTAAAAAAATAAGTAATCCAATTTTTTTTTAATTACATATATTGTTAAAAAAAAATTCCTCTTTGTGGGGATTCGAACCCACAAGCTATTCGACGCGGACCGAGAACCCTACTACCGCGTCACCAAGTTTCTCGCGAAAAATATATAAATAGCTAAATTAGTTAGCGTGAACGTTAATGACGTCACATCTGGTTCGTATGAACCAAAATTTAGAAAATTCTTTCACGTTAGCTTGGAAGGAGACAGCGTAATTATAACTCAACATGACAAATACCATTCGCTACCCCTTTCCTGAAATTCACTTGGTTTTGTTAGTAGGACTTTCTTAAACTTATACATTTCTTATATTTTTTCAAGGTCAATGTTGGAAGAAATGACGTCACAGCGGGAATTAAAAGATTTGATATCTTGATTTTTTAACGATGCTAACAAAAAGAATCCATATATCTCCATATTGATCTTAATGTAATAATGGACAACAGTGGTTTAGGTTCTTGGAAGTAATTTGAAAGATGTTAGTTATTATGAACACCAGGTTCAATATCAATACAGCATTTTTCTTGATGTTTATTGCTCAGTCTATATGTGTGAGAAGAAAAATTTTCATTAGTCTTCACAGGTAGGCGTCATGTTTATGAATTAATCAAACAATTTAAACTATATCCATGTTTTTATTAATCCAGCTGTTATGTGAATGGTCAAATCCTAGCCACTTCATCAAAATTTTATTTCTCTTCTTTAATACCTGTTCTACTAAATCTCATTTAATAGATATGTGGTAGAGTTATTAATTTTAACTTTTATAAAACTTTATTTAACTGTTATTAAAAGTTCATTTAATATTCAAGATTTTACTATACCTATAGCGCTATCTTTTAATTGTTGCAATAAATTAATAAAAACTCCAATAAGTTAGCTTAATGATAATTTTTTGATCATGAAATAGAATTCTAAGTCTATGATATCTACAGTGTCTCCTATCGAACACTTTCGACAAATGAGGTGTAATAAACATTTGAAAGTTGCGATTTCTACATGAATCTGGTACTATTGTAATACAAATGAAATGTAGAAACCATTTTGGTTTAGATGCCCTGGGTGGTGAGTGATTTTTTTTTCATTTTCTCGTGAAAATTGAAATCGACAAAAATGTCGGCCATCCTTTTACAATTACACAATATTTTTAGCCCTACTCTACTACTACTACATATGTAAACATTCTTTGTAGTTTAACATTAAACTTTCATGATTGACCACATGTCTGTAATGTTCTTTTGTAAAGTCATACGGATATGTTAAATAGAAATTCAAGGTCATTATTTACGATTCAGGTGAGTTTTTTTTTGTAAAATTTCACACATAAAAAACTTGGTGTATTATTTTTTAATATTAACTACATTGAAACAATATTATATTTATTGAATAAATGATTATATTCCTCATACATTCTATACAAAATTTACGTTACCTTCAGTTGAATAAAATTATGTTATGATAAACTATTTATTTGTACGTAGTCTGAATGGTTTCAATTTTCCTTTTTTATGTATCTACTTAAAGATCGTTCTGTTGGACTCATATTTTATGTTTAAATTTGGGACCTTATCTAGGCTTTAGGAGTTTTCCAAAAATTTCAGGCTTACTGAAATGTGAGTATTTGCGGACATATTTTTTTATACAAATAGGGATAATTTATGTCTTAATTGAATTTTGTGGAAAATATAATGAATGTCCTAGTTTCCTACAGCGGAAAATTAAATTCGAATTTTTTGGAAATACGCTATGGGTTTTCAATAGAGAAACTTGTATGTAAATGTATATATTAAACTGCAGCAGAAAATAAAATACCCTACAATTTACAAAATATTAAATTAAAGCTATTCACGACCTGAGGCGTCACCATGGTAAAAAAATGTTTTTTAAGTATATTCTAGATATTATATTAAAATATTCTCCAATGTGTATTTAATTGGTAGGTATTTAAAAGGAAGTGTATTTGTTTGGGCCTTTATGATTATTTATCTTGTTTTTCTTACATATCAAGTTAATTTAGCTCCACGAACTGCACGCGGGTGACGCCAATAAAGATTTAAACTTAACTCTACAAAATATACAGTATTTTACCATTTTTTACCAATTTTCTGCCTCGGTATATTTACAAAACTTTCGAAAAATCACTTAAAATAATCAAACTTTTTCAAAAACATACAGAAATTTAGAAAAGACCATCAGAAAGATTGACAAAACTATCAGTCGACGTAACCACACAAATCCACGCCGATGTGACGTTGGCAGATTGATTGTAAAATAAAATAACTCCTGGCAAAATCACTATTTCTAATTCTCTTTGCTAGAAAATATATCATACAAAAAATAAATTTTTAATTTCTAAATATCTTTACATTTCTAGGTCGCTATACGCTGAAAAACACGTTTTTTTCATACCCAACCCAATGTATTAAAAAAATTATAGATAAAGGTATTTGACCAAAGTTTTCCAAATTACTGGAAAACATTTAAAATAATATAAAGTAAATAAAATCGAAGCAAAAGAATCTTACACGCGGGTGTACAGAAACTCTTCCTTCAAAATTTAAGGAATGATTCTCCAACAAAAAAATAAGAAAAAAATTTGCTATAAAAATGGGTTCAAAAATGCTTCGTTACAGAAAAATTAAATATTTTTTAGATAATTTTTACTTTTTTGGACTAAAAATATTTTTGGGTTTTTCTTGTAAAATTTATTATTTTCTGGATATTTAAAAATTTTAAAAAATCCTAAAATATTTAACACTCCGTATTTCGTAAATGAATCATTTTTAAATCAATGTTTACAGGATTTTTTTTTGTTGGAGAATAACTCCTTAATATTTGTAGGGATAGTTTCTAGACACCCGAATTGCGGCTCCAATATGACCACTAATTTTCGTTTATATAATATTTTATTATAAAAAATTTTGGTTCAGTAAAAAACAGTACGACTTAGTTTTCAAGAACTAATTATGGCGGTCAGAGATATAACTGTCAACATATTGTTTTTGCTCGTTTTATTGAAATTTAGAATACAATGACTTAAATGTCAGGTAAGGTATGGCAGTTTTAAATATGGCGTTCGAAACATATTTTAATGAAATTTCGGTATGATTGTCCTTAAGGTTATCAAATGAACATATAATTTTAATTATAAAAAAATTAAGTACTGCAACCAATAAGAATATGTATAATTTAAAAAAATGTATATTAATCTTTATATTTACATAGAATTTTCCACCAATTAAAATGCTAAAATTGGTGCTACTATTCATTTACTAAGTAATAAATTTTTATAAGTACTAACTAACCTACAAAGTAGGTTAAATTAAAAAAGAGTTAATTCATCATCTAAAAAAACTAAATTGTGGAATGCATTGTAGGGTAATACATACATGATACCCAAAAAAATGTAAAATATTACTTTATGAAAATGAATATTTTTAAACTCAACTTTTTTGAGATATCCAGTTTAAGTATAACAAATAAAGATGTAAACAACTTTTATTAAGTTATATAGAAATTTTCGATTTTTAAGTTTATTTTTCTAAATAACGACAAATCGTGTTGACAAACAAGTATCGGTGGAAAAGAGAGGACCTCTTTGGTTGTCTCTCACCCTTTATAACTCTATGGATCCATCCATTAAAAAAAAGTTTTCATCGAATTTAATATTAATTAGTTCTATGGATAGTGAATTGTGTAAAGAAATTAAAAATATAGTTGCAAAATTTTCTAGGCAAGCCTAGAATAATGTTATGCGAAGCAAATCTGAATAGGATGAATATTGCTTTGATATATGGATGGAATATTCGAAAGCCGCCGCTACATGCGAGACATATTGTAAAACTGGCTTGCTAACGTTTATTCGCGAAATAAAAGAACTAGGATTCGGCTACCAGCTTAGAGAACTAAAGAATAAAATTGAAGATCCCGATTTAGTGAAAAACATTTTTGAAGAGGAAAAATATTTACTTTAATTTTATAACATGCAGCAAATAGTAATGGAAATGTATCAGGGGTTCTTGACGGCAAAAGCCTGTTACTCTCAAAATATGCTCCTGGCATTGTGTAAAAATGTTATAATTATAAATATTGTTATTAATAAAACATATTTTATTTAAATTAATATATCAAAACATCTTGTTTTGAGCAAAGCTAAATAATTAATTAGCGCAATGTTTGTTTTCCTAGAATCCTACTGAATTGTTATTATTAAAACATGTTTTTTAATAAAATCTATAAACTCCATTCTTCAGTCGCAATTTGGTTTTTTCTTCCTCAGGCGCCATATATTTTTTCACAGGACGGTAGAGGTATTTAAGATCTATCGCTCACCTAAAGCATAGCCTGTTATGTCACTTAGTAAGGTGCTTTGTCATGTTACTTTTTTTTTTCAAATATTGTTTCACATATCGACAGGGGAATTAAGATCTATCTTAATTCAAGCACGACCTGCTACTTTCCTTAAGGCGCTAATGACTAAAAACTACATCTCAGGAACGTCATTCTGGATTGGCCCTGCCCAAAACAATGACAGTTGATAGGTGATTTTTTACATTGACAGGGGACATTGACGATGACATATGAGATGTAATCAGCCTATCGCATGCATCTGGCAACCACCCTGTATATTTGTAGTTCATTTTATCTGACTCGCTTTTAGCTTTTTAAAAATATATAATAGTCCATATTTATGTTTAACAAAAAGTCAGTAATTTAAACTTTTAAGAAATAAATATAATATGGTTGTAAATGAAAGTTAATCCAATCAAGAAAAATATGACATGCTGATCCGTTTTATTCAATGCAATGAAAATATGAACGAGGCGTCGGGCCTGTACTTGAATAGGTATGTTGTTTCACAGATTATGTTCTTATATTAAGCAATATTGGTGTATGTAGGTATCCAGAATGAAGGCAACCATCCAATGTTACATTTATTAGAATGAAAACTAACTTGCTTAATGTTGGATCATTTACTAAGCCTGGTTGAAAAACATACAATATAGAAAACGAAGAAGACGTGATAAATGTATTGATGTGTGTTGAAGTAGAAGCTATAACTTGATGTAGAAAAACTGAAGAGAATGTAGGACTTCCAAAAACTGGAGCAAAGATCTTAAAAAACAAAAATTTTAAACCATATAAATTCAAAATAGTACATAATTGACATTTAGGAGAGGCGCAACGATGTATGCTTTTCTCTTTATAGGAAAGTGATATGGTCGGATATATAAATAATGCGGAAATTTCAGAGGCTCAATGGTAGATATTGGTAAGAAGAAAAGCAACATCGGATATTTCCTCTTAAACGACAGGGTCCATTTGGATTTAGTTTTTCATGTTTTATTTCAAGGTTTAAAATAAACTATTACATATTTGAAGGGGCTCTGGATACAAACAGATATTTTGAAATACTGTAACTTATGCTAACGCAATTATTAAATAACGTGCCATTGGGATATTTAAATGACGTATATCTTCAGCAAGATGGAGCCCCTGCTCAAAATTCCAATAGAATAAGGCAGTATTTGTATTTAAATTTCCCCAATAAATGAATTGAAACATACGACCATGCAAGGTGGCCTGCACAGATCTCTCTGTACTCAATTTCTTCTCGTGGGTTTATATAGAAAATAAAATACTCTGGACTAGACATAACGCATTAGATTTACTTAATAACAAACACATAGAGTATTTCAGGCTTTGGAACTTATTTAAGACACAACAAAAATCAATTTGAACAAAAACTCTGAAATGGTACCGGTAGTTCATTACTACACTCCTTGTCAGCAAATTTTTTGTTCATTTATCTGATAATAGGCTACACTTTTCGGTTTCACTAGATGTACCAATCTGTATAATGCTCCACATAGTTTCACGAACCATGGATTGGTCATTTTGAATGTAGAATTTCATTCTTTCAGGAATACAAAAGACGGTATAGTTTGTTGTATTGTTAATTAGTTACGTAATTGAAATTGTTATAGGTATATAGTATATATTTCTTTTAATTAATATACTATTAATTACTATCATATGGTATATTAAAATTATTAATACTATTAATAATTTTAATATACCATATGAGCTTACTACAAAATATATTGATTTATTTCTTAAAAGTTCAAATTACTGACATTTTGTTAAACATAAGTATAGACTATATATTTTTGGAATATACAGTGTCCCATTTGAAAAAACATAATTTTGGGTTATATCAAAAAAAATTACAGCTCACAGCAAAAATTTAACTACAACAGTGGATTCTACTTAACACCTATATAGGTGACAGTTTTTTCCTTGCCGATACGGTGAAGGACAACCTAGATAGGGGGAGGTCTGTATCTCAAAAATGAAGCAGGCTATGAACATTATGTTTAAAGCACCGTCAGTTTCACAAAAAAAGTAGCACCATGTCGCGAGAACCGCAACCCTGTATTTTCGCTGATAAAGGCACTACTTCATAAAAACAACGAAAATAGGACACCCCGCACAACATGATTTCCTCTAATATTTACATTTGATTTTACCCATAAAAATTGAACAAGTTTAGCAGTTTTAAAAATCAGTTACATTCTTCCAAAAAGATTGAGAGTCACATAAGGATATCCAATTGAGTTCTTGAGAGTATGCCTTCTTATTATTACAACATTGAGAAAAGCCAAAAAGTCTCAAAAAGAATTTAAAAAATAAGTTGCCAAAAAATTATCGAGACATGTAATTAAAAGAAACTTTATATGTATCATCGAACCGTGTACTATATACTATATTAGGCGTATTTGTGGTAACAAATCTACATTTAGTAAGAACAAAAAAATATTTGCTTATCATATGAACTGGATATCCTCATCAAACAAAATCACTAGAGAAGCTATGCAATTAAATAGTGAGTGGGACTCTTTTTCTGTCTAATGCAAAGTTATTACAGATCAAGAGGGTAAATATTTTTGACTAAATGTTTAACTTACTCTTTGGATTTCTTGTTCTTCTTCCCTTTCTTCTCTTTTTTAAGTTTTTTCTTGGATTTCTTATCATCACCTTCATCGGATTCTCCTGAATCACTCTTTTCACCTTCTTCTTTCTCTTCCATTTTTTTCTTCTTAGCTAAAAAAAATGAAAAGGTAAATGGCTTAAAATAAGTGTTTTTTCCATGAAATATTAGAGAAAGAATAGAAAATAGGTTAATACTAAAAACATAAGTTTTCTACTTATTTCTTCCTACGCTATATATATATATATATATAACACTAATTTGTCGGATTACGAACTGCAGTGATCTCCAATAAAAAGGAAAAGACTATAAGTTAAACTGAACGTACCTTTAACTTGTCTTACAAGTTCTCCACACTTAAGAATTTTGGCATCCTGTAATGGTCTACTATTGGCATCAACTGGTAAATTTTCAATTTGACGTACTACATCAGCTCCACTCACTACTCTTCCAAATACCACATGTACACTAAAAACATAAAGCATTTTTACTATTTATAAATTATATAGTACAAGTAAGTGGTAATGTCTCAAATGCAGGAAAAAATGTATAGAAACTGAAGAATTTTGTTTTACATTCATATGTAAGTCACAATCATTTATCCCAGCACAACTTTTTCGACTAAACTAGTCAGTGCTACTTAAATTCAAATGCGCTAGATTTACCATATCGATACCTTTTTGCCAAAGTATCGTAAACCGCAATTTTTTCCAAAATGGGTTTTTGTGTCTATCGTAAGTAACTGGTTATAAAGAAATGGCAAAGTAACGTAAACTTATATTGGTGGTTTAGGCGGGAAGAACGATTTTTATTTTATCGGAAGCAAACAAATTTTTTTAAAGCAACCTTTAAATTTTCGTAAGCTGCATAAACTTTTGTACTACCAGAATAACATACACAACATCACGTGATGTCGCTTACGATACTGGTTGAGTTGAATACAATAGTTTAGTACTTCTTTGAATTTTGCAAACGTGACTTCTGGTAAGTGTCTTTTTTAACATTTATTGATAATTAAGCAATTATTTCAACAAAGAAATGTTATTTAAATTACTTTAAAAACGAAGGGATTCATTTGGTTTAAAAAAACATGCTTTTTAGTTAGTATTTTTTTAATATTAAATTATTTGCGTAACCTTAAAGCTAACGGCGGGACGGCAAGTCTAATCACTTTATTTTTAATGGCGTTTGGTTTGGTATTTTTACTTTCGAGGGACGAAAGAGTAAAGAAAGTATTGTTTTCGCGAAAAAAGTCGAAATTGAATTTTAACTTGATGTAAACCATCCCCAGATGCTAAAAAAGTGGTTTCTAAAAATGCTTGTGTTTAGGTTATAATTTAAGCCTCAACGGCAAAGTGAAATTTTAACTGTCATTAAAATAAAGTCCTGTCGTCCTGTAAGCTTAATTTAATTTAAACATGTGAAGTTCTCTAGTTGCAGCCGGTGTTAATCTATACAAACTACAAAATATTTTTGTAGCCTATTTTCTTTTTCATTAGTAGAATAACTCTGCTGATTAGTTTTCATTACCCAATATTTACATTTATTTTTTTTACCTCGAGCCAGTCGTACTTTTTTCCATAGGTTTTACGGATATAAAACTTTCCCCCCGGATTCACTAACATAGATAGACCAGGTCTAAAACTTAAGAGTTTTATTTAAACCTTCCTGACAGACTTGAGATATAGACCGTATTAACTAAACAATTAGTACTAGCTGTGATATGATGATAATTAACAGCCATGCATCTATAGAAAGAGCTGTTAAAAAAAAGATAGTATGGGCACCTTCCCAATGGGAAACCATTCTTAGAAATGCAAGAGTTGACCTTAAACCTTTTTGAAGTTGTGAAGATGATTGTCTTCCTCCTAACAGGAAGATTTCTCATGGTAAAGCTTTGAAAATAAGTTTTAAGACGAGCAATATTCAAAAAGGAAACACCAAATTTCCAAGTAAATTATACTTATGACTCTGTTTCGAACATGGATGTACTGTTGGCCAACACAATCGGTATGTATATTATGATTTAATTTTTTTTTAAGTGATCAATAGTTTTGTCTACTTTTAGGTGGTAGAAATCAGAACGCAATATTATTACCATCACATCCAGCAAAGTTCCTTATTTCCGCATTAAAGAAAAAAGTATTATCTACTATGTAACCAAAATAGATACCACCAGGAGAAAGGATTCTATCAGAGATAAGTTGGCAGAAACTCATGGAGACGACCCAGCAAACGTAGAAGATAGTTAAACTTTTTTTTGTTTTTTTCATCGCCAATCTGTTAAAGTATTTTTATTTTTGTATTCCGCTATAAATAAAATGGTTTATTATAAATATTTAGTAGCACCAGAATAAAAACCCTTAATTATTAAATTTATTATTGATTGCCCATGTAGTCAAAGTCAAGATCTAAACTGAAAATGTTTTAATGTGCCATCAGGCAAAATATTGTAAGTGCAACGAGTGCTCCCAAGTTATCGTAAATCATAGGCTTACGATATTTTTCTATTAGTAAAATGTGTGGCAAAAGTAATATAAGTACTGAAATTGCAACTAGACGTGGTGTTATTAATGAAAAACTAAAATGTTAAAAACAGTTCAAAATACTGAAGTGTATACTTTTTCATTTCAGTCAAAATTTATTTTTAGATACATTAAAAAGTTATTGTACCTGTGCAATTTGCAATTAGGGGCTTACGATACCTTGGCAAAAAGGCATCGATAAATAGATTACTTAAAAATATACTCAATAAAATTCTACAGTACATCTAAAAAATACCCAGAATCGATCGTAAAAAATGAATAGGACCTAAAAAATGTTTGAAGAAAAAATCAAATTTTATTAATTACTTGTTAACGATAAGTCATAATTAAATTAATATTAAACAGCTATGTTTTTTTAATAAGCTCTATTCATCTATGAAACAAAAAAAAAATCCAAAAAAATTAGGGGGTTGCTGCTTGCTGTTTATCTTTACTCGCCAAAGGGAAAATGAATTGGGGCATAACAAGCATGTGACTTAAGTGTACGACAGAAAAATCGATGCGTTCGTACTTTATTTAACTAAGATATAAAATTAATTAATGTTCTTATAACATTTTCAAATATTATCTTCTATTATTCAATTAAACGTGAAAAAAAATACTACTAACTTAGCCTAATTGTATTGGGCCGATACATAACACATAACAACAGCAATATCTAAACATGCATACAGACTTGAGTATGTATACAAGTTAACAGATAATTCGCAACATCGCATTAGGCGTAAAACATTTGAACCGAAATCATGAAGCTTCCGCATCCGTGATGTCTACACGAATACATTTTCAAGTATGCCTAGAAAAGCTACTAAATAAATATATAAAATAAATTTAAAAATATTTTTACTTACTTGTCGAGGTGTGGGGCCGGTTGCGTTGTACTATAACATAACAATGCAAAATATTTGATCAGCTTGGTTTCTTACGAGGAAAAAATGTACTAGCCAACTACAGAACTTTACATAACAGTTCTGTAGACATTTTACAAGATTTTTACACATGATTCAAAATAAATCTAAAAATTGCTTTACATACGATATGAGCTGAAAGAAAAGATTATTAAATTATGTTGAGGCACAGATTATCTAAAACTAAACTGTTAAAAAATTAATATATCAATGCTGGACAGTTACATTAATTAACAAATTAAGAAGGAATCTATTTATAAGAATATTTTCTTTTCATTTAGAAATATCAGTATATATCATATACAATAATGTAAATACATATATCAGTTTCATATGGAGAAATATGACAGAATATGGACTCTAAAGCAGTGAACATTTTGTCATACATGAAAGCAAAACATAGATCGATGTTTTGAGAGAAAAGTAAGAGGAAAGAAAAAGAAAACAAGCTGAGAAATCACATAAAAACAGATTAGGAAACCACTCTAATGCAGATTGGAATTTTATTGCAACATACTGATGTGGATAATGTATAAGTTTCAACCTAAGACGACACATATCATTTTTATTTATTTATCTGATTACGTTAAAATACGGAGAATCTTGTAGCAAGTCTACAGTACGAAAGAAAAATTTTAAAAAAATGTTCAGAAACATGTCAAATAAGAACTTGTGCAAATAAAACAAAAATGCTATCTCCTAACACTGAAATCTGTGGTGGAAGATGGATCAAAATACAAGAGTTCTAACCACACTACACCACAACTTGTTACGTTCTGGACGCGCGTTTCGCTAACCAAGTTAGCACATAATTTTTTCACTCTACCAAAATAAAACAAATCTCACATTTTTTTAGCATCAGTACGGTCGCGAGGTGACAAGACAAAATACTAAAATTAATAAATCTTTATAAGTTAAAAATAAAAATTTGATTAATTGATAGCATTTTTGATCAAAATACAAGAGTTCTAACCACACTACACCACAACTTGTTACGTTCTGGACGCGCGTTTCAAGGTAGCACCATCAGCAGATGATATAAACTGTTTATATAACAACAAAGGAAGGCAGACCAAAGATTTCGTCGCGGGACCTGATAAGAATCTCTTAGGCATTCTATTAAAATCTCAGTATCTACTTCAAACAATAACTATTTCAGGAAATCTTATAACAATAAGATCAATAATGCAAAAAGGGTGGCAAATGATATGAATAAAAGTCATTTAAATTGCAAAACATCTGCTATAATGAGCTAAGAGATATTATTAACAACTTAAAAAATTGTTCAAGTAAAAATACATATGAACTAAATTCAAAAATAGTGAAACTATTAAGAAAATCATCATTTATACTATCATCATTGTATAAAATAATCTACTTTTAGGAAGACAGTATTGTTCCACCTTACATTAATTTAATTTTTTCTGTATTATGTCTTGCTATCTTGTTACCTTCTTCATTTGGCAATACACATGTATCTAAACATTCAGCTTAATTTTGAAATAATATATTCTAATAAAATAACTCTTTCATTCAATTCAACTATTATAACATCTTTGCAAGTAAGCAATTGATGCTTTACTTTAATCGTTTCTAAATATAGTATATTTGTGTTACAATTTTGGTCATAATTTATTTCTGTCAACTCGTTACCTAATTATTGGTTAACATTTCTTTCTATTATTGTCACTAATTTGTCTCTTTTGACACTTTTTTGTTTGTCATTTTGTCTCCAATCGAGCTTTCCTTCTCCAAACTTATATGTTTCTTGTTTTTCTTTTCATAAACTCACGTGTCGCATATTTGTATTTCACTTAAGAAGAAACAAGTTTGTAGCTTAATAAGCAACCAAAGATACTTTCAGCTGCGTTTCCTACTCCATTATTAAGTCCTGGTGCAAGCACATGGTATTAAAAAAAATTAATTTGGTTTTTCTGAAGTTTTTTCTCTGTATATTAAAACCGATTAGATTGTAGTGAAATTCGGTGTAATAAAACCATTTAGAGAAATTCATCATTACGATTCTTGTATCAATGGCGTACCAACAGTGAGATTATGCATTTTTTCACCATTATTCGGTTGTAACTTTTTGGTATTTTGATAGTTAGAATATATGGCATATATTCTCTGGTTAATTTTACAATCAAAAAGGTATGCCTAATTTACATCTTTTAAAACAAAGTAATTTATATCAAATTAAAACAACTAGTACATGCTTGGATTTATGGACTTGAACTAAGAATATTTTTTGTGTAATGATTGATTTGTGTAATTGTTTATTGAAAATTTTATCCCACCTCATAACCGCGTATGTTAGTTTCAAAAACCCCCGATCAACAGAGTCTTGCTACGACCCTAAATAATTTACCGAGTTAATGTCATGGAAGTCACTTGAGCATTTTTTTATGAATTGAAAATTTATTGATTTTTGAAAATATTATTTGTGTACCTAAGTATATTTACTATGAAATGTTATTCCTGTCAAGTGCCCAACCTCAGATAAGGTTTGAAGTGCAGATCTACCAATATGATATCTGAAGAAATTCAAGTTCCTACCTCGACCAAAGAAACCCCTACAAAAATGATGTCAAGAAATCAGATACCAAGCTCTCAAAAAGTTTAGGGATAATAATCAGAGGATAATGAATGGCCTGTAGTTTTGAACATTGTTTTTTTTTTATCGAGTTAGCTGTTGAACATTGTCTCTACTGCCACATTTATGGATTGGAGTAGCAAGATTTTCCTTCTAAAAACCAGTGATTAATGATAAATTCATAATGGACAAAGGTCTTGCCATTTCAAAGCTGCAATATTTTAGGAGGGAGGGTGGAATTCCATCAGGTCACGTCCAGATGTGACAGTATAATAAACATAACTAATATTGATAAAGCAATTACTATAGTTATGTTGATTACACTTATTCACTTAATTTCGCCATTGCTTTCAATGCTCGTGTTTGGAGATGGGTTTCACAGAAAATAACTCAGATACCTGGTTTTAAAATAAATTACTATGTATATAGTGACCATTGGTAATTACGCATACTTACGTTAGGATTAGTGATGAAACGATTGTTTTTATACAATTACAATTGCGATTACGATTAGACACCTAATATTTGTATGATTATGATTATCAAGTAAAGGACATAAAAATATATATTTATCTTTTAATAAATGTTAATATGCAAACTGTCAATAAAAATAGTTAAATTAAGAAAAAATCACATTAGTGTTGATTTGGTTACTTAAATTCATATAACATAACTATAAAAAAAACTACAAACACGCGACAAGCAGACTACATGCAAGTTAATAAAAATTAGCTGCTTTTTTGTTATTTTTATTTTTAATATTGAAAATTAAGAAAATCTAAATTTATAGTATGTAAGAATAACACTTTTTGATTTTCGGAACTAAGTCGGTTTCTTTTAGGAGTTTGAATATTCACCGCCATCGAAAATAACCTTCTCGATTGTACAGAAGATGATTTGAAGGATAAATATTTTATGTCAATTTTTTTTGAAAACAAAATACTTTCAGACCAATATTTAAAAATCAATGTTAAAAAAGACTATTTTGAGATACGCCACATTGAGAGATTAACGACTGGTTGGCAGCACCGGCAACGGCGCCGCGCCATCGGCAGTCGCAGTAGGCGTGACTTTTCTCGGCAGTGCACTAGTTAGTTTCATATTTTTGTTGTGTATATTTGTTCGTTACATGAAATATTTCTATGTGTTATAACAATTATGTGATTGGTTAGTGTAATTTAAACCAAGACAAATAATATTAGAACATAAAGGACCAATAATAGTCGTGCTTTTAATAACAATATCGTTTTAAAAATCCTAAGGGGCCGTATTACAGCGTCAACAAGTAGACTGATTTGTGAAAAATCGCTATCTGGAAAAACGAACGTGAAACGGTGCAAAAATTAAAGTTGATAATGACATTATTCAACAAATAATATGTACTGTCCATTCTCCAGACAACTTGCGTTTTTGCTTCAAGCATGAACTTGCTTCTTTACCGTTATCTTTATTTGACAATAATGGAACGATAAAAAGGGCAAAAAATCAGCATCCTATGATCAGGAACGAGAAACCAACACAGGAAATTATCACTTAGTACTTGATGATGGTTTTCATATCCACCGAATGGTCTGGCCAAAAGAAGGGGTATGTTTATGCTGTATGTACCAACTTTATTTGAAAGCGCTATGGTCAAAAGGTTACTGTGGTATTCGACGGCTACTCCGAAAATAGTACAAGCACAAAATGTATCGAACATGAAAGGGGGTTACTTAAACGTACGAGTCGTGAGATCGTTTTTGATAACAATACCTTATTGGTTGAAGAACACACTACATTCCTAAGCAATAATAAAAGTACAGGACAACTCATTTCGCAGCTCTCTGTATATTTACCTGAATAGCGAAAATATCAGAACTGATGTCCAGATTCTGCGTACTGCTATCAGAATGTAAAAGAAAAATGAACCAGTTCTAGTTGGTAGACAATACGTTGACCTTCTTGTTTTAATAACAACACTTTCCCCTGAAGAAAAGAGAATTTCTAGAAGAGGCTATAGGTAATGTGATAAGACGAATTTACAGTTCCAGTGGCTTACAATCATCTAATATATTACGCAAATTAAAAGAATCTATTTTATTTATTCATGCTATAGGCTGCTGTGACACAACATCAGGATTTTTTGGAAAAGGAAAACAATACGTAGAAATGTTCAATAGGAAAAAAGACCTTATAGTAGATGTTTTTAACAAAACAGAGTCAACACCTGACGAAATTAATAAAATTTTATATTGGAACTATACAAACTTCAACCATCAAAGGGCAGCCTTAGTCGGCAAAGATACGCTTGTTTTAATAAGTTAGTTGATCAAGCAAACAGCACTGCAGCGCAACAAGATTCTCGGCGTACTTTCCTGCAAATACAAATATGGGGAGAACAATCTTTAAAACCCCACCCCACCTATCACCTATATACACAACAAAGGCGCCCGCCCCAGTCTCAGTTTTACCATAAATAAATAACTTGCAACGTGTGAAAAGATACAGCTGCGTTAATGCTCGTTTGTAATATCATTAATAGGCTGGGGGTGGTCCCCAGCCATGCACCTCTTTAACATGCAATTTGTCAACGATATTACAAGGGCACTGAGCAAAAACCAAGGTACCTTAGTGGATGCAATTCCATTAACAAACTTCCTTTTTAAAATTTCTGACAAAATTCTTTAGGTCTCTTGGCTCAGAAGTTTAACTGTAGATGTAAATAAAATACGACTATACTATACGAAAATAATCGTATAGATAATCGGCTAATATGATTCTAATAATCGGCGATTAATTGTAATCATAATCATTTCATCACTAGATAGGATGTGAATACAACATTAGACAATTATTGTAGGGTCTAAAGTTTTATTTAATAAACTTAGAAAATTAACTAAACAAAGTAGAGGTGTCACTAGGTGACAGAGAAATGTCGGTCTCCTGACTTGTTGTATAAACCCCTGCAGGCAGAAACTGTCACCTTTGTATAAGAATGTTTTTTCTGTCTCACTTTCTGGTTAATTAAAGTTAAATGGAGAAATTGTTTTTCAAAACTACATATTATTTATTTAAAAAAAAAAATGTTACTCAATGTCCGCTACCTTATATAGGCCACAATTTTTATTAGCTACCACTACAAGAAGGCAATCATGTTTACTTGACATTTTTGTATACCAATTAAACTGTGTATAAACGAAAATTACTAAATTGTATTATAATTATAGCTGGCTAAATATTTTGAGAAAATTGCTTTTCAAAACTGCAATACTGTTTTCAAACAGTCAA
This sequence comes from Kuschelorhynchus macadamiae, assembly GCA_030620095.1. Classification (NCBI taxonomy): domain Eukaryota; kingdom Metazoa; phylum Arthropoda; class Insecta; order Coleoptera; family Curculionidae; genus Kuschelorhynchus; species Kuschelorhynchus macadamiae. The sequence continues at coordinate 895,114 of JAUTXW010004991.1, read as the reverse complement.
TGTTCGTCATCTTAGACTGATTGTCTTTTTTAGTAGCTACTTTTTGAATATAGGAGTCATCTTTTAGGCATCTCTATAAACCAATATAGAGAAAAATTACTGCATCCAAATTATACTGATTACTTAAATTTGACTAGATAGCAGGTTATGGAAATTAAGGTTATCTTCAAATATACCTCATATTCAAAACAAAATTTGTTACTGACGCTACCTAAAAACTGTTTTCTATTTTTGCTAAATGTGCCTTGTCCTCATATGCTACCCAACTAGTGATGGGAAGCTCCAAGGGAGAGAATAAAAAATAATTTAAGACAATGTTCCAATGCTGACTTTAATTTTGGGGCGTTACCACTCACTTTATCTCAAAAATGTGTTTAAACTACTAAAACTAAAAGTCAGGATATGCAAATGTAGAACAAACTTTACTTTCTTATGAATAATGGAAAAAGAAAGACATCCAAAAACTAATCAGCGTGTATCAATATAGCAATAATAGGAAAAAAAAGAAAAATTTATTGTTGTATTAACCACTAACTTATTAGTGGAATATCATAAAATTATTAAGATTCAAATCTTTCTACTTAGATCTCAGAAGTTTACAAACATTCTAGTAAATTCTTATAAATTATTATTAACATTTTCCAAGAAAATATTACATGAAGTTATTGGTAATTGTTTTCAAGAGCCATGCACATTGTCATGAATTGCACAAAGAAAACTATATTCTGACTCCTGCAAGATTGATATTTATTTTTTTCATATTCCTTATTTCTAATGCGTAGTTACATAAACTGAAAACATTAAAATGACAAGAGATCAAACAGTACGAGAATCAATTACAATAACATAACTCTTTTTATACCCTCTTAATCAATTCAAAAAATGTAAATAGACAGCTGTAATAGCAAGTACGGTTCATTTTCGTCAACTTTTATATAGCAGTAAGACCACTAGCCGTAGAATAAGCCCAAGAGCCATGATTTATAATTAACAGCAGCTCATATATATATATATATATATATATATATATATATATATATATATATATATATATATATATATATATATATATATATATATATATATATATATATATATATATATATATATATATATATATATATATATATATATAAATATATATATCCTCTGATTTTTAACTAAATCTGCAGTTGTGGCAATTAAAATCTGGACAGCACTATATCATATTGTAAATAGTACTTTCCTACCTTTAACACCTATACGTTAATAATTGTAAATATAAAATGTCAACATAAAAAAATGTCATTGTCCTTTTGTTCAATAAAGATGAAAGGTGAAAGGGGGAACAAATACTCTTGAAATTGCAGTTAGAATTTAAGACCCAAAGGAAGGGTTAGTATTCCTTTATAATTCCTGTTTTACTTCAGATTTTTGAGTACTCAGTTTTGTCACATAAAAACATCCCAATATCATTTAAAAATAATTCCTTATGACATTCTTAAAACGAAAAAACTAAATTTAAGTAAAAAACCATTCAAAGCTTGACATTCCTATCAGGTGTAACCCCTCTTACCTTTAATAAAAGGTAAACTCTTGGTTTACCACCATTTCTTTAAATGACAAAAAATGTCAAGTTAGTGTCCAGATTATAATTGCCACAACTGTGCATCAATAAATATATTTTTAGTATTGTTTAATGCAACTAAAAAGAAATATTTTCACTTTTCCAAAAAAAAATACTCACATAAAAAATTGTGAACCATTTGTATCTTTTCCTCTATTCGCCATTGAAAGTAATAGGGGTTTATCGTGTTTAATGCTGAAATTTTCATCTGAAAAATTAAAAAGGATGAATAAAAAAGTATAAAAAAACTATATTATCCTATGTCTAGAACCCAAGGTTAACAAAAACATTTTAGAATAATTACCTTCAAATGTTCCTCCATATATACTCTCACCTCCAGTGCCATTTCCATTTGAAAAATCACCCCCCTGTATAATAAAATCCTTTACTACCCTATGAAATACAGCATCCTAAAAATAAACAGAAAATATTGATTTACGTTTTGAAATATTTGTAAATCTAAGGCGACTTGCAGATCGGTAGGGTAAAAAATTAGACGCAAATGATAAAAAAATATTATATTTATATGAATGTGTATATGTATGTATATATACTCGCGTTGGCCATTTTGTAAAAACCAAACTAAGCACTTAAACTAATTACACAATAAGAATTAAATGTCTGTATGAAAACTATTTTTACTTTAGCTGTTAATGGAAAACTACATTTACAATTTTTTTTTTTCAAATTTCACATGTTGATATAAGTTCAACAATCAAGGCAAGCTATTTTGACATTTGTTAAAGTCAAAAGTAGGCTTTAGTGTCTAAGGCAATGCCAGCAACGAATCTAATCTAAATCTATAACAATAACATTTTTGTTTTATATACCTTCTGAATTAATCTAAAATATCAGTAACATAATATTCTTTTGCATTTTTACACATTCTTTGTATTGGTTTATTTGATAGATAATAGGGCTGATTTTTTTTATTTATTTATTTATGTGTCAAATCATTACAAAACAGAAAGGTAAAACAACTCAGAGATCAAACAATCAATGAAACACAAAATAAATGGAATGGCTTTTACTAGTTTCAATCTCAATATAACATTTTATCAGGAATATACCATTGAGGCTTTGCTGATGGGTTTCATAGTGGCACAAGAGAGAGCTGAAAATTTATTTATTGCAAAATATATGGAGAATCCCCATTACGGTAATAATAATATTGTTTATTTACCACCTGGCTAATAAATATAAATATAAACAATAATAAACAAAAGTCCATTCATCAAACTAAATATGCAAAGGTCAGCCGAATATAATGTTTATAAAATGGGTAAATAACCTAATATTAATATCAATATTAAATATTAAAATCAAACTAACAAAAAATGCCAAATGTAAAAATAATAGTTAAAACAAAGACACAATGTTCTAACAGAATAAAACTTATTTAAAACAAACGAAATACTCATATAAGAACAACAAAAATATATAAAAACACAAAATAAAAATAAACTAACATAAAGAAGTCAAAGGTTAAAATTAAAAAAAGAGAGAAAGAAAAAAAATTAGAAACCCCTAAAAAAAGAAAACAATATCAGATGTTACCTTTTGTAACATTAACTATTATTTTGTTTTATGTATCATTATCCCCTCAGGTGCTCCTTTAACTTAGAAAGTAAGTAAACCTTTATAGTACACAATTTTCAGAACGTTTTTTGTTTTTTTTTTTAGTGACGTTAAAGTTTTCTTTATACATGATTGGATATAAATGAGCTATTTCATTAGTACCTAATATTTTTGTTAAGTATTAGTATTATAAAAGATAAAAATAAGGTCTGATATTAAAAATGTCAAATTGGGAATACCATAAGGAAGTATAATAGACCCTGGGATTTTCATTTTGTATGTTAATGATATGTTGACAGCTATAAATGTAGATAATTGTTATATGTCAAACTATACAGATGATACCAATTTATTGCTTACAGCAAAGCATCTGGTTGACATAACCTTAAAAAGGGACAGACTTTTCACCTCAGTGAATGATTGATTGGAAAGGGAGCGAATAAGGCAAATCAAATACCATTTTGTTTAAATGCTTCTAAGTGTAAAGTGGTTTGTTTCTCAAGAGTTCACAACCCCATCGGGTATAATTACCATATTGACAAGACATACCTTGAGACGTTGACTGAATTTGGTGATCTGGGTGTCACTTTTGATTCTTCTCTGACATTTATACCACACCTGTCACAGATAGTCCCGAGGTCTCTGAAAATGCTTGGTTTCATTAAGCGGTGCACTAGGGATTTCAATAATGTTGCCTCAATTAGAATGTTGTACTGTGCCTTGGTTAGACCACTTCTGGAGTACTGTTCCTCGGTCTGGAGCCCCCAGTATACGGTACACATAAAAGCTCTCGAACAGGTGCAACGTAAATTTGTCCGCTATCTTTGCTATAAATCCAACATTCCCCTTTCTGAGAACTACGTTGTTGATTATGATACTTTGTACTCTGTTTTCAATCTTGAGCCACTGTCTGTCAGGCGTGACAAAAGGGACCTTAAAATGTTGTATAAGATTCTTAATTATTGTGTGGACTGCAGTCATCTTCTGTCTCGGGTGGGACTTCGTGCCCCCACTAGAGATACCAGATTGACGGCGACGTTTTCAGTAACTCGGAGTAGAACTAACTATGGAACAAATACCTTTTGGTCGCGTGTACCGAGATTGGCAAATGTGTATCCGGAACTAACTTTTTTTTGGTAGTATGTCTCACTTTGAAAGGCAGCTCAAAACTCTTCAAATTAATTAATAACTTTAAGGATGATGCCCGTAAATAAATAAATAAATAAAACAACCAAATCAACATTAAATGCGCCATCTGAGGTGAAGCTAGGTAATACAGATACTCTAAGGAAGTAAATTTTCTCTGTATTAAAATAGACGAATTGCTGTCACATATAGTTTAAGAGTAATGTCGAACTATGTTGATTGATTTTAGCACATTAAGGGTATTATATTTTGCAAACTTTGAATCACTAATCCGTTATGGAATTATTTTCTTTGGAGGGAGTACTGAAATCAACAATGTGCTTATAATGCAAAAAAGGGCATTGAGGGCTATGCTGAGGATGACAGCTAGAGAATCATGTAGATGACACTTTAGGTCAAATTGATTTTTAACAGTCATTGGCATTTTTATTCAGGAGTGTGTACTTTTTAAGTTTCTTACTTTTTACAATAAACTGTCACCTAATGTTCAGGATATTGAAAATATAAAGATATTTAAGAAAAAAATCCATCAGATATTAATAGACCTAGAGCCTTATTCTGTTCAAGAATTTATTAGCTATAATTAGTTTAGTTATTTTAGTAGTTGTACTCACTTCTTCTTGGCGTAGTTACATATATGTATGAGATTTCATTCCAATGTATGTATTTTATATTTATGTTGATTTGAAATAAATATTATTATTATATTATTACTATTAACTTAATTTTTCTAACATTTGTTTTATAGGTGTATCCCTTTTTTCCCGTAAAACTATATGCTCTATTCTGAAATTTTTGAAGCCTGCTGATCTCAGTTGCTGAAAAAGTACTGATGAACTAAACACTACAACCATAATCTTACAGGAATCTATTTTAACCTTTAAATTTTCCTGCTGAAAATCTTTTTCCATCTTATTATTACCTATTAGCATACATTTGGTTTTCTGTGTATTAAGCTTGAGTGAATTTTGACCTAACCATGTTTAAAGCTGATTCAGCGAAAGGTTCGCACAATATTGTATTGAATCCACTAGATAATTTTCATAAACAGCTTGTACATAGTTTTGATTTGTCGTTTCCATTCAGGAAATTAAGAATGCATAAAAAAAACCTTGGATTACTAAGGGTTTAAGGGTTTCAGGCAAAAATATGAGAGCTTTACACCATTTAAGGAAATATTTTATCAACTGCCCTTTTTTTGTAACTTATTTTAATGCCTATAGATCCACTTATAGGCGAACAATAAGGGTAGCCAAGCAAATTTATTATAAAGGTAGATTAGCAAACTCACAAAATGTACAAAAAGAAGCTTGGAAAGCGGTTAATGAACTGAGAGGTAAATGTAAAAATAGTTCTCATAACGATGGATCTAATCTTTCAGCCAATCAACTGAATGATTTTTATTGTTCCGTGGCTGCAAACATGGCAAGTAAAATTCCAGAAAACAGAGATTTTAGAGTATATCTAAATCAAACAACCATCTTTGAATCGTTTTTCCTGGCACCCACATATACAAATGAACTTAAAGAAGTACTATCTGATATAAAAAAGTCAAGGGCATCAGGATGGGATAATATATCAATTAAAATAATTAAAAAACTGCCAAACGAAGCAATGTTTGTTTTAGCTGAGGCCATTAATATTTCTTTTTCGACGGGAGAATTTCCTTCCTCTTTAAAAAAAGCTGTTGTAATTCCGATTCATAAAGGTGGGGACTTGAATCGCCCAGAAAACTATCGACCGGTTGCTCTGCTGACAACCATGGGTAAAATAATAGAAAAATTGGTAAAAAAACGTATGTTAATATTCTTGAAGAAACATAATATATTAAGTACTTCACAGTTTGGCTTTCAAAATAATAAAAGTATCAATGATGCTATATTTTCATTTCTGGAGTCAGTATATATAAAACTTAATAATAAGAACTCAGCTGCAGCAATTTTTTGCGATTTATCGAAGGCGTTTGATTGCATTAGTCATAAAATACTTTTGGAAAAATTGGAAACATATGGTTTTAGGGGAATAGCTTTAAGATGGTTTAGGTCTTACTTATCAAATCGAGTGCAAAAGGTAAATTTTAAAAATGAAGTTTCTAAATATTTAAATGTTGAGTACGGCGTTCCACAGGGCTCGGTCTTGGGTCCCATTTTGTTTCTTCTGTACATAAACGATATTGCAAATCTTCATATTGGCGGAAAATTTACGTTATTCGCTGATGATGCCACAGTATTGTGGGATGGTACGGATCAATTGGAACTACATGAAAAAATAAGTTCCGATCTTGTTCTTATTAAAAACTGGTGTGATGCAAATCGAATTACTTTAAATGTAAATAAAACGTGTATTATGTCCTTTAAATGTGAATTGAATGATGTACCACTCGAAAATTCAATTTTGAACAATTTAAATGTAAATAGATTCCTGGGTATTTTGATTGATAATAAACTAAAATTTGAAGAACACATAAATAACCTTAGTTCAAAATTATCATCTAACTGCTATGCAATTAGGGTTATTAGCAACGAGTTAGATGGTTTAACCACCAGAAATGCATATTTTGCCCTTATTGAGTCGAACCTGAGGTATGGAATTTGCTTCTGGGGAGCCTGCTCAAGGCAGCTTTTCAATCAAGTATTTGTGCTACAAAAGAGAGCCATAAAGTACTTATGTAAGGCAAGGGTAAGAGACTCATGTAAGCCCCTGTTTTTAGATACAAAAATATTGACTTTACCTTTTCTTTTTGTACTGGAAACAGCTTGTTTGATGCACAGAAAATTCAAACATACTATAGGGGACCACTCAGTTCATAATACTCGGCAAATCTATAATATTGCTCTCCCTGTTCCTACCTCTACGCAGTGCCAAAACTCTATTATATACAATGGCAAAAAAATTTTCAATCACTTACCTGTTGGGATTCGGCAGATAAAGGATGAAAGGTTGTTTAGAAGGAAACTACAATCACTGTTAATTGTGCGGCCCTTTTATGACGTTAATGAATTTTTTCAAGAAAATTTTGCTTAAGAGTGCTTTTCAGTTTGTATTTCCTTGTTAAAATGTATATATAGTCTTGTTCTTTGTAAAATCTTAGATGTTTATTGATGCTCTTTGTTTGTGTTTAGTTGTAAATATCGTTTTCTGTTCCTCTACATTTATTTTAATTTTTGAACTATTTGACTTCAAATATGTATTTTAAACTGTTGTAATTTTGAGTGTATTCTTTTTTACATGTATGTACTTTATTTCAATTTTATCAAGTTAGCATCATTTTTGTTAAATGTATT
>JAUTXW010004991.1:600000-882500 GCA_030620095.1 Kuschelorhynchus macadamiae | reverse complement strand
CGGGAATGCCGTCCGGACCAGCTGTCATAGACGGGTCAAGGTGGCTCAGACCATCGGCAACTTTCTGTGTTCTAAACGTGTGGGATGCCAATGTAGTAGAGAAACGGACAGGTGCCACATTCGTCACGTCAACGTTGTTGTTGTTCGAATACGATGACTGAAACTGCGAGGCAAATCCATCGGCAATAAGCTGAGGTCCGTCAAGCTCACGACCTTCGTATCTCATCCGCTGGGGTAAATTTGAGTCTTTTTTGAGGTTACTTATGTAGGACCAGAAATGTTTTATATTTTGAATAATTAAAAGTTTAGTGTTTGTGACATATAGGAGGTAGCACATATCAGTTCGAACCTTAGACTCGCGACGGGCATTAGAATAAGCCATATAGTCATCACGGAGACCCGATCATTTGAACCTCCTGTAGAGTTTGTTTTTCTCCACAATACATTGGCGAAGTCCTTTGTCAAACCATTTAGGATACTTGTCGGTCATGACAGTTTTCTTTTGAACATCCATATACCCTCAAAAAGAGTCTCGTAGAAGTGGCTTATCATCTCATCTAAGTCCGAGATACTTCCTAAAAAAGACCAATGTCCCTTCATAAAATTGGTTCAGTTGTGAATAGTCTGCTTTGTTAAATTGGTACACTGAAATTGTACTTTTATTCTTTCAAGACTGGAGGTTTTGGAGATGCAACTGAGTTTCAGTGGCTGGATGGTAGACATCGATGGGGAGAAATGGAGTGACGCAGAGTGAGACGGAAAGACAATTGATGTCCTCGGCGAAGATTAAGTCGAGTGTTCTGCCCAGTAAGTTCCGAACAGCGTTTAACTGTCGTAACTCGAGGAAAAACATTGTCTCCACAAGAATCTCGCAGGCAATGAAGGTAGGTCTGTTGGAATTAGGAAATCGTCTTCAATTGTCCACTCGATGTGTGGAAGATTAAAATCGCCGTATATTAAAAATCTATGGTTGGTGAACTTGTTGCGTAGAGATTCACAAGTATTACAAAAAGATTGATAGCAATTAGGTGTTGAACTTGGAGGGATGTAGACACATCCCATTATCAGCTTACTACCAGCAGTGTCCAGCTGAATCCAGTCAAAGTCAAACAATCAAAATAATAAATAAATGAATGGGCAAGAAAGAATTTGAGACAAGTATGATTAAATCACTCCAAAAAAGCCCAAAGTCAAATTCCTTAATAAAAGAAAATAATTATACAACATTAGTATAAAACTGCACAAAATATAAAAAAAAACTAAAAAAAGAAGAAAAAAGTATATCACATCACATTGCAACAATGATTATCAGTCATAATATATAACAACATAATACACAAGATTAAAATTCAATAAACAGATTCATCCATACTATATCCTGTCCAAGTAAAAAAAAAAAAAAAGGAAACTAAAATAACATACTTAATACACTTAACATATGCAAGTCCTAAAGTATAATTATTAGTACAAAATATACACATATCATAAGAAGCATTAATTAAAATTCTTAGACAGAAATTCTTCAACACTATAAAAAGCCTCAGAGATCATTAGATTCTTAACCCTAATTCCAAACAATCTGTAATTACTGATGCTTCGAATACTGACTAGGAGGTTATTAAACATCTTTTTCGAGGTATAAAAAATAGAATTTTTAGTTAGAGCTGACGAACGTATAGGTAGACCAATATTGAAGGAGCTGCGGGTGCCCACCAAAGGCACAGTATCAATTCTGTCCAAATACTTTTTGTGCATCAGGCACACTGACTCCAATATAAACAGACCTGCTAAAGTCAGAATTTTTTTTGATTTAAATACAGGCCTACATGAATCACGAGGTTTCATGCAGTACAAGTATCTTATAGAACGCTTCTGCACGACGAAAATCGACCGAAATAAGTTATTGCAGCAAGAGCCCCAAAAACATATTCCGTATCTTAAATGTGCTTCGATAACTGAAAAATAGACATTCCTTGCCACTGTTTTGTTTAATTCATTTCTGACTGTATGAATGGCATAACATCCAGAACTCAATGTTTTGTACAAGTTATTAATATGTACCTCAAATTTCAATTTATTGTCTATAAACAACCCTAAGAATTTGTTTTCTGTCATGTTTTTCATAGTCTGACCATCAAACAAAATTTCATTTATGTGCAAAACTAAAGATGAACCGTTGGTCTCTGGCAGGTTAAAAAATTTTCGCCAGGTCGGGACTGTTGATGAAAACAGTTTTCCACAATAAAGGATACCAATCCTCTCTTTGTATGGAAATCAATAATACCATCTCTGTTTACAGTAATAAGTGGTATATATACAGCACTTGTATTGCTTAAGAATGACATAATAAATTCATTCTGTCGTCGTATTGAGTTGTTAAGAACAGGTCTATTGAAGTGATAGCTGGCCGACGATTATTAAATTAGTGTTCAATGCAGATTGAGCAAGTTGAGTAAGTTGATTTTCTGCAATCTTTACTCCACGAAGTGCATTGTAGCTTGAAGTAAAAACAACAACATAATCATCTTTATTAAAGTTCTTGCACAACATTGGACAATCCTTAGCAATCTTGGAAAATAGAGACTTAAAACGGATTTGACAGTTGGTTATCAAAAATACGGCTCGAATCTCTTTTAAATAGTTGTGAACTACCACGTGCACCTTCGCCACCCAGAACTAGTAGTTGTCGCCTTCTTTTGTGAATATATATATTACAACTCTACCTGTGTGTCTGCTGCGCTAACTACTCTAATAATTCTATACCCTACTATTTCTATTTCAAAATTGTTGCTTACAAGTTAGATGTGTGAACATTGGAACTATCTATTTTACAAGTATTAGGACAAAAACTGGTAAAATTTCGATCTTGAAGTTTAATTATTAGTTTTTCTAATGCCTGTCTTACTAAAGTTACTCCACTCCTCCAATGAGCTTATTGTGTTAATAGAATTATTAAGAATATTTATTTATTAACATTTATGTCTTAGGATCTAAAAGATATAACGTCAAAAAAAAAATTTAAAAATTTCAAAAATCAGAAAATACAAACATTCAGTATGTTAAATTAAACAGTCAATAAAGAATTACAGAAAACTAACATATAAATGTAAAATATTCCTTGACATCATAATAAAAATTTTCAAGAAGATAGTTTTTTACATTTTTTTTTAACTTTTTGTATGAATTTATTGCTTTAAGACTTGCTGGAAGGGTATTATACAGGGTGCTGCAAAAACAGTAAGGACTTTTTTGAAAGGATGTAGTTTTGTAGTGTGGTATGGATATATTGCTGTTACTTCTAGTTGGATAATCATGAGTCGAGCTCGGTGGAAACATGCTAAATTTTTTTCTGACAAATAAGACTGCATGTAAAATTAAAATACATGGAAGTGGCAGTATTTTGTGTTGGACAAAATAAGGCTTACATGAAACCAGAGGGTTAAGTGAAAAGATTTTTCAGATTATTCTTTTTTGCAATATAAATAATCTGTTCAAATTTGTCGATTGACCCCAGAAAATGACACCATAACTTAAATGACTATAAGCAAGAGCATAGTATGTGTTCAAGAGTTGTTTTGTTTCCAATATATCTTTAAGATTTCTTATAGCGAAGTATGCAGTATTTAACTTACCAGCAACATAATCTAAGTGATTTTCCCATTTGATATGTGGATCTAAAAAGATACCGAAAAATTTAAAATTATCTGTGTTATTAACGGGATTATCATAAAGCTTTAGTTCTAAGTCACGAGGTAAATCTTTTCTTATAATAAAAGTCATATAACAGGTTTTAGATTCGTTAACGAGTTTATTTTTCGAACACCAATTAGAGAATGTAATTAACATATTGTTAGCTTTTCTTTCTAGATCATCCAAGATACTGGCTGAAATTGCGACAGTGGAATCATCGGCATAAAGTATTAGTTTGCTATCATCCTGTGAGGTATGTTTATCTAAGTCATTTATAAAAAGTGTGAATAAAAGTAGAGATAAAATGCTGCCTTGTGGCACCCCATAAGAAATTGTTTGTTCATTTGACAGAATATTTCCCACTCTAACTCTGATTCTACGTTGTTCCATGTATGACTTTATCCAATAGTTTATTGTACCTCTTATACCAAGAGCATAGTTTTTTTTTGTAAAATAGAACTGTTCAAACAATCGAAAGCACGTGTTAGGTCGAAAAAAAGTACAATGACATATTTTGATGAGTCCAGAGAACTGTGAATAAAATTAAGAAGTTCAAAAGCCGCTGTAGTAGTTGAAAAGTTCCTTCTAAATCCGTGTTGCCTATCACTTATTAGGTTAGCATTTTTTAAAAAATTTTCTAATCTAAAATTGTTTTTTCAAAAAGTTTTGAAAAAGTCAGTAGTCCAGTTATTCCCCTATAGTTTTCTACTTTCTCTGTATCGCCGTTCTTAAGAAATGGGATTATTTCTCCTACCTTAAGGTTTTCAGGAAAGACTCCCATCTCGAGGGACAAGTTAAAAATGTGACACAAAGGGTGCTTTACGTAATCCCACAATTTTTCTAAAGCCGCCACAGGGATATCATATAGATTAAAACATGCTGATTTATTCTTTAAGTTTTTTAGGGCTTGGTATAGTTCTTTTAAATTGAGGGGCGTGAGAAAAATTGATTCCAAATGATATTCACACAAAGTGCAATCAGATATGCCGCAGTTGTTATTTAGATAAGTGTTGTTGATTAGCTTTTCTGCACTAGTGGCAAAGAAGTTACAAAATGTATTACTTATTTCAGTTTAGTCTGTAATGTAATGATCATTTGATATGAGTTTTGTGGGGTTGGAACTATTATTTTTTACTCTGCCCAAATTTGTATTAACCACATGCCAAATCATTTTTGAATTATATGATGCACTCAAAAGCTTTTGTTTGAAAAAATTGTTTTTTTCTAAAAAAGAGAAAAATTTTTTTTGATCGAGTGTATAGTTCTTTTGTTTCTTGAGTACCCAAGGATTTAGAGAGCCAGTATAAATCTTTTACATGCTCACTTTGCTTTATTAAATCTGAATTTACCCATGATTTGTTTTGAGAGGTTTTAATGGTGAGTTTTCTAATAGGGCATGCAATATCCAGGCAGTATAGGAAATTATTCCAGAAAAATGACCAAGATTGGTTCACATCACGTTGAATATATAGGTAACTGAAATCTGTAATAGAGAGTTGATAATTAAGTTGAAAAGTATTTTGAGCATCGAAAAATCGTTTAAAATAGTGCTTGTTGGTTGTCAGAATGTTGTCATCGGAGTTTTTCCCATGAAAGGTTATAATTTGTGCCTTATGATCAGCAATATTTCTTAAAAGATTTGCAGCTTTGAGATTTGGAATATTTGTGAGAACATAGTCGAGAGCTGACGGAGTTTGATTGGGTACTTCTCTAGTGGGTTCTAGTGGAAGTACAGATTTTAAGTTAAAGCCTTCAAGCAAGTCAAATAAAATCGTTCTTTCAGGTGAATCCTTTATGTTATTAATATTTAAGTTGCCGCATACTATTAAATATTGATATCTTGATACTAAGTGAGAAAGGGTTGAATTAAGAGCAGTTATAAATCTGTTGAAGCTATTGAAGATGGAATTATTACAGAAGTGGTATATTACAAGAAGGGCTGTTTTTAAATTTTTTAGGTTACAAGAAATTCCTACACATTCGAAAATAAATTCAGTTGTGAATTGAGAAACATTAATAGTTTTGAAATTATTGTTTTTACTGTAGATGGCGACACCACCATGTATGTGTTCTTTTCTTGAAAAATTAGTTGCCAGTTGGTAGCTAGTATGTTCATTACTTTTGCTTGTGCTTCTTTCATCCAGTGTTCCGAGATGCATAAGAATTCAGGTTCTTCTTCCTGTAGTAACAGCTCCAGTTGAGGTATTTTATTTGAGCTGCATTGTGTGTTAATGTGGATAGTTTTCCAAAGCATTTCAAAATTATTTTCTACTGTAGTGTCCACTTTGTCGATTAAAGTTTCTGTTGTAGTGGTTCTGTTGGTATCTGTTTGTCCTTGTGCTTTGTGAGGGTCGAAAGGACTGGTATCTCTGTACTGCTATGTTTTCTGGCCAGTTTTGGGAGCTCATTAACTGTTCATCCAGTTCTTTTCTAGCACTGATTTTAAAAGCCTTATAATCCCCAGACTTAACAAGTATGTTTTCAACAAAGAAGTTTTCATCAGTGCCAAATGTGTCTTTTAAATATTCCATTACTGCTTCTTCTGAGACCTCTTTTGAAACTTTAGAAATAAAAACTGATGTTTGAGGAATTAATTTTACTGCTGTAAGTTTACTTTCTATTTTCTTTTGGCCCAAGAATCCATTGTTTCCTGTTATTTGTTGAACGTTTCTGAAACTTTTCGATTTACTTTGATTTTCTTTATCCTGAGGGGTGGAGGTAGCAGACTCATTTTTTCCCTGATAATTACTGGTTAATTTCCCCAAATCACTTTTGAGGCATAAGATTTCGGCTTGTTGAGAGTCGCATATGCTTTTAAGTTCTTTATAAGCCACTTTTAATGCTTCTAACTCAACTTGAAAACCTTCCATGTTTGATTTGTTGGTGAAAATCATGGGTGCAGTTGTGGCACTGACACTGGTCTGGTTGTCTTTTGTTTTCTCAATGGTTTTCTTTACATCATTAATAGATTCAAGCAAATCATCCAATTTAAGCGACATTGTTGCTTATTCGGATTTTGCCAAGGTCAGGTTTTTGCTAACAGAATCAAACGTTTCATTGAGCTTGTCTGCTGATTTTTCATTTTTTGCTAGAAGGGTTTTTAGTTCTTTCTCCTCCTTGAACTAGTTTAGTTAGATTGATTATCATGATCGCTTTTTGACGGTAACACCCCTATGCTCTGAGGCTGTAAGTGTGGAGCAGTCAGAGCAAAGTAGCGTTTTACAATTGTCGCAACTTACGAGTGAATATGAGTCACTTTCTTCAGCATTGCATTTTTTACAAGTTGGCATATTGAAAACTGGATACTTTAATCAGTGCCAATACTATACACAAGGCGAGTTGTTTATTTCGACTTGTAAACAATCTTGAATGGAACACTGATAACAACAAAAGGAAAAAAAGAACCAGTAAAAATTCCACTGTTTTTGTTGCTTGTGTTGCACTATTATTAGGTGTAATTTACTCGTTTTGGCTATTTAATTTAAACTTTTTGTTAAAATTACGCGAAACAAACATTCACTGCACTGTGCTTCAAATGTATGTGAAAAATTGAAAATTTTGGGCCACTATATTACTGTTTATATGAACAATTTATCGAGACCGACGAAAATGCGTGATTCACGTTTGACGTAGTAAACGCGTTTTTACTGTTATTGCTAAAGAGTGGCACTGAAAACAAAATTAAATTTTTATAGTGACTTACAATCCTAAGTTTCTGTATTGTTAACAAACGTCCACTTCGCGGCCGTTTGTTGCTATGGCTCTCACACTCAGGAACGAAACCCTGGGTGGGGCGTGTCATTTCAGTAAACCATGTTTTTCGACCTTTAGGTATGTCTCAGAAACTATAGCAATAAGAGATTGAATTTGACATGTATTTTTAGAGGAGACGTGGATCTCGAGATTTGTTTGAAACATTTTTCTGTACCATTTGGTACCGAAGATATGGTACCGCAAAGTTGAGCAAAAAAGTCAACTTTGTTGTAACAAGGTTGAGGTCGGAATTTTAATTTTTTTCCGACCAAGCTTTCTGAAACGATGGTTTTTCAGGTCTTACAGAGCCCTATTGTTTTTGGTTGGGTTTCAATTTCGTTTGCCGATTTTACGAATTTTTTTCGTTCAAAAAAAGGGTGTTTTGGGGCGCTTATATCTCAAAGTGGGTGAGTCCTATCGAAATTTCCCAAAAGACGCTTTTTATAGGAAATATCTAGAAGAATCGCGAAGGTATACACCCGCTGTAATACCTCCCAATATTTATCTTATTCTTGTTGTTTTTAAATTTAAAATTGTATTGTATTTGATATTGTTTTGTTAGTAAAAAGTTAGTGAAGTGATTCATGTAGTTATTACGACGATATAAGCAAAATCACCGACCTAAAACCCGAAAAACCAGCCTTATTACATCTTACACTTTTAAATATTTGTAAAATAATCGTTTATTGTTGCTTGGTTTCCTCTTATCAGCACTTAAAAAAAAAACAATTGGACTTAAGGAATGAAATGATAAGGAATGGTGTAGGTCTGAAATAAGGATTAGTGCTTTACTTAAATATTTACATTAATATATTATTCCAAATCATTGAGCGTGGCTTTATTGTTGGATGTATTTTCGTGCCGGCCTACAGATTTGATATCTGTTTAATGTTATACAAAATAGGTACTTAAGAGTTTTTGCACTGTTGATTGTTATTTTTAAATAAATTAATTGCTGGACATTTATTTGTATATATATTTAATATGCTCTTTGTTATATCCTCTTGTTTATCCAAATGTACACCTTGCTTTTCCTTTGAACTACCTGTCTTTGTCTGATATTAAATGTCCTGATAAGTCCCAGGACGAGAAGCGTGTGTCCTTGTCTTTTTCTTTACATCTGTCTGTCCTATAAGTAACATTTTTATTTACATCTAAGTTTTATAGACTATTTAAATAAAATAGTACAAATTATTAGTAACTGTAAATATTTTTAATTTTAACTATTTGGCTCTACATAATTGATTTCTTTTTTAATTTTTAATGTTTATGACATTTTTTTAATTAGTTATTGCAAAGAACACTTTTTATACTCGCCAGGTACCGGACTTGCAGTGATTTCTGACTATAGAGGCTAAATATAATTTTAAATGCTGTCAAAATAAAGTTTTTAACAATTTTATCTGCGTCACATGTTTTGGATTTTTTCACCCCAGTTGCTTGGGACGGAAAAAGTATACAATATTAAGTCGCCATAAAGTATACTGCTCAGAGGAGTGTGAAGCAGTGGGACGTGATGGGGAAGAAAAGTCAAATAACTTTAGAAAGGATATAGAAAAGCTTTAAGTTGATCTTAGGCTAAAGGATTCATATATACAATGGAAAAAAGACTCTCAATTGATTTTGAATCAAGTGTGTGCGAAGTAGAATCAAACTACGAGAAACAAATTACCACTCAGAAAAAAATGATCGCGGATTTAAATAAAAAACTGGCAGAAATATATTATAGATTTGGAACACTCCAAGGGCGAAATAAAATATTTGAAAGAATTAAAGGACAGTGTGATAACTTCTTTAGACACCTTAACTGCCAATAATAAATGCTTAACGAGTGAAATTGAAGATCTTAAATGTATTATAAAAAACTTTGAAAACCTGAAGCCTCTAGCAGATAAATGCATTCAAACTGACAACACCAGATTATCAAAATGGCGGACAACTGAAGCTGGCCTCCCTGGAAAAAAGGTGTTGGTTCTTACTGATGGATACGGAAAGTACTTATACAGATCGCTGACACAACAATTAGGAGAATGCCAATTGCAGTTAGTGTCTAAACCTAATGCGTCATTGAGGAGTTTAGTATTAGAGTGTGATTGCTATGTTAAGGACTTTACCCAGAATGATTATGTCATAGTTTTGATTCAACCTAGCAAATTTCAAGTAACCTTGAATAATATTACTCTCTTATCAAACAAGTGTTTCTACACCAATTTGGTTTTTTGTGCATTCCCCTTTAAGTATGCTGTTTCTAATATGTTGAAAGGAGCACTAAATTTGAATAACAACCTTTATAGTTATACTTCTAATCAAATTAAATTCAGTGATAATGTATGTTTAGTTTATTTATCTAAACACATTTTCGCAAAACATTTTATTCGAAATTCACATTTTCTTAATAATTCTGGCTTAAACAATCTCTCTTCTGTCTTAAAAAAATATCTGAATGACTTCCATAACAAAAATTGTAACAGTGACAGTAATTTGAGACCAATACCTGTAAATTTTGAGCTAAATTTAGAGATTGACGATAAGGACTCCGATTTACTAACAGAAAAAAGTTTTTTATTACTGAACCCTCCCAATTCAGGGAGGGTACTGTAAATAGTAGAGTAGATAATACTAAGTCTGGTTTGTCTATGATTTTATTAAACATATAATCTTTAAGAAACAAATGCGATGATTTGCATGCTTTTTTAGAGTTTAATAATTTTCCAGATCTGGTCCTTATCACAGAGCATTGGTTGAGGCCTAATGAACGTTTTTATATACCAGATTATACCCCTGTATCTATTTACTGTAGGGAAGGTTCGTTACATGGTGGTACCTTGATTTTGAGCAAAAATAATTCTTACTTTAGTGACGGCTTTGCATGTGCTGACAAATTTAATAATGTGTTGGAAGAAAATTGCTTTGAATTTTCTGTTTCTTTTTCCAATAAACTAAATCTATATGTCCTTTGTATTTATCGTCCACCCTGCAGTCAGATTGTTGAGTTCCTATCAAAACTCGATACTGTTTTATCTCTAATTCCATCTTGCTGTAAACTGATTCTCTGGAGACTTCAACATTAACTTTGAAGATAAAACTTCAAAAAGAACTATTCTCCTATCAAACCTACTGACATCATATAGCTTGGTAATGCATGTTAACTCTCCAACTCGCTTGACCAAAACCTCGGCAACCACCATTGACTACTTATGTTCTAATTTAGATGTGTTGTCATGTTGTAAACGCGGGTCTCTCTGATCACGAGGTGGTTTGTTGCAGTGTAAGTATAACTCGGCCCAAGATTAGAGCAAAACGTAAATATGGTCGAATTTTAAACCATGCCAGTTTTGAAAACTTTAATAATTTGGCTCTTAATGTGAATTGGCTTGATGCATCCCGATCTCCTGAACCATTTGCTGCTTTTCGTGTTGCTCTCTTGGACATCTTTAACCAGGCTTTTCCTAAACCATGGCTCAAAACCAGAAGTGTTACACGTAAGTCTTGGCTTACAAAAGGCTTACAGATATCTGCTAAAAACTTAAGATCTCTCAATTACCTGAAAAAGTTTTTCAAAGATGCAAAATTTGTTTCATATTGCAATAAATACCGGAATGTATACTGTAAAGTCATCAAAACAGCCAAAGATCTTCACTTCAGCAACAGAGTTGAGGCTGCTAAAAATCGTCAAAGGGAAAGTTGGGCTATCATTAACGATATACGCAACAAACCTAGCCGCAAAGAGTGTGAAATTGACATAGAGCCTACTTATTTAATAGTTATTATTGCAGTATTGCTGGCAAACTTACCCAGAATTTAAATTCTTCTGTGGATCCACTTTCTTACTTTAGTGGTTTCTCTGTGCCTGGATCATTCTATTTCTTTGAAACCGACCTTGTTGAGGTCAAATGTTGCTTGCACGATATTAAAAACAAGAGGTCATGTGGTGAGGATGAAATATCTGCTGGAGTGCTTTTGGAGTTGCCAGACTGCATTGGAGGCTCTGGCAACAGCTTTTAACGATTGTTGGGCCAGAGGAGAATTCCCAACTTTTTTGAAGTCAGCTGTAGTTATTCCATTACACAAGGGGGTTGAACTGACTGAACCGTCAAACTTTCGCTCCATTTCCTTGCTCTCGACTCTTTCCAAGGTCTGCGAAAAAGTTGTTAAAAGGAGAGTATGGAACTATTTGGAATCTTTCAACTTAATTACTCCAAAGCAGTATGGGTTTCAGAGCTCTAACGGAACTCACGATGCCATTTTTGGCTTTCTAGAAACTGTTTATCTTTGTCTGAATCGGGGTGAGTTGGCGGCAGCGGTATTCTGTGATCTGTCAAAAGCCTTTGACTGCATTGATCACAGAGTGTTGGTGCTAAAACTTGAACGTTACAGTTTTAGAGGTAATGCTCTGGCCTGGTTCGAGTCCTACCTCTCTGGTCGCAGTCAGTCAGTTGTTTCTGGTGTCCAATCAACATGCTGCCACATTGACTGTGGCGTTCCACAGGGATTGGTGCTTGGACCTGTCCTTTTTTTTTTCATCGAATTTGAGGTTATGAAGTGTTGTTGTTTATTTTCTACATGTGTGTAAAAATTACGTTTTTAGTGTGAAATTGGCCAAAAATAATTGTTTTTATGCAGTAAATTTTTAAAACAGACCTTCTAGTTCATCAGTGCATGTTTGCAGCAGCCTGAGTGCAGTTATTGAGAATGTTTTGAGGAAAATTATTTCCGACAACATAGTGTTTGTTTACCTCTTACCTGCTGGATAGGAAATCATTATTTGTTCAACTATTTATTCAATCATTTGCCTCAGCTTTCACCAAAAAATAGTGTTTATTTTAAATCTGCCTCTTGGGCTCAGTGTTGCCTGCTCTCTTGAAGTAATTTCTTAATACTGCAGCTTTACAGTCAGAAGCATGGTTTGCTGTTACAAATGCAAAAGAGATTGTATTATGAAGGAGGATAAGACACAGCTCTTTGGTTCTCCTTGTGACATCTGTACCAACGTGATTTGTGCAGAGTGTGCTAGAACCTCAGCATCAGAAGTAAGAGTTCTTGTTATGAAGGCAAGATCTCTTTTTCACTTTTGCCCTGACTGTGCCACTAAATTCTATAAGAATATAACTGAATTGAGCAAAAAGATTGGCACCATCGAACAAGAACTATCTAGTGTAAAGTCTGAAATTAAGTCCCAACCTAGCGTGGAAGAAATCAGACAGAGAATGAAGGCAGTTGAAGATAATGTTGAGAAGCTCAAACAGTCGAGGCAAGTGAGCCTAAAGGAAACTAAGGAAGCTAAGGAAAGAGTCAAAGCAATTGAAGAGAAAATTGCAGAACATACAATAGGGGAAAGCAGTAGGGACGACATGGTAAAGCTTGAAACCAATTTATCCAAATTATTTACAGCAGCGCTATCTAGTCAAATGAACACCATGACAAGGAACATTGAAGGCATTGTAAAGTCTGTAAAAGAGGGAAATTCTAACATCATGAACTATCTTACAACCAGGAATGAGGGCAATCATTTCTCGGCTCGTGAACAGGACCCAAACAGGAAAGTAACATCACAAAATGTAGCACATGCAGTACTGGAAGCATCAACACAAAGCACTTCGAGCAAATATATAAATCTAGCAAGCGAAGAACCTTCTGGGTCACAGCTCTTCAAATCAACATCTAACAATTCTGGTAGAATAATTAAGGGTAACAAGAAGGATGTCTTCAGAATCTCAGCTGCGGAAAACTGCAAGGTCTTCTTTGTGGGTAATCTGAGCACCGAGTCTGCGGCTGAAAAACTGAAAGAGTACCTGCACGAGAATAATATATCTGTAATTACATGTGAGCAAATTCGCCCAGCTCAACAATTGGGATCCCCTACCAGAATTTCATATAAAATCACAGTACCACCTGCAATGGAAGAATCTATTTTAAACGCTAACTTATGGCCAGAGAATGTTACTGTTAAACACTTCATATTCCCAAGAAATAAGAATTTTCATCACAGGAGGCCTCGTGCATGGCCACGAAGCTAAATTCATCTAAAAGCAAAATGACCAATATTGTTTTCCATCAGAATGTCAGATCCCTAAAGAACTGTTTAAATGCATTGGAAGCAAGCGTTGAGGAGCACCAGTGTCCCTTTGTATGTGTGACCGAGCATTGGCAGATCGAACAAGAGATAAAGGTATTAAACTTAAGAGGCTACAAATGTGCAAGCGCTTTCTGTCGTAGCCAGACAAGCCATGGAGGATCTGCTGTGTATGTTCTGAATGGAATAAAAACAACATCAATTAAGGAGGTTGAAAATTTGGCTGAAGATTGTGTTTTTGAATGTGCGGGTGTGGAGTGTATACTAGATAATCTTAAATGTCAGGTAGTAGCCATTTATCGTCCTCCTACTGGTGATATTAAGAGCTTCTTAGGAAAAATGACTTTGCTTTTGAATGTCTTGCATATTGCAAATAACATATATTTTATTGCCGGTGATATTAACATTGATCTTCTAAGAAGTTCAACAGCTCAGTCAGAGCTCTGTAATTTACTTTTTAACTATAATGCAGTTGCTACAATAAAAGATTTTAATAGAATAACTGAAAATACCCAGTCTTGCTTAGACAATATTATTACAAATTTTAATGGTCATTGGCAGAGTCGTGTAGTCGAAACAAATTTATCAGATCATTGTGGTCAAATATTGGCTTGTAACTTAAGCGTAACTATAAATATGCCCAAAATTATTAAAAGAGATATTGGCCAGGACAACATGTTACAGTTTTATGCAAGGATAAGTCAGGAAAGCTGGGAAGATGTTTTTGTTGCTTCAAACATCAATGAGGCCTATTATTCTTTTTATAGTATCTTTCGGTTTTATTTTGATACATGTTTCCCCAGAATTATAGTTAAACATAGTTCAAAAGAAAAATTTTTATATAATAAACCTGATATTGCTGAATTAAAAAATCAATTGACTTTATATCAAACAATGGCTCTAAAGGATCCAAATTTCAAGTCAGTGTTCAATTATTTTAATATATTATATAACCAGGCTCTGCAGAACGCTAAAAGAACATACTATGAGAATAAAATTGAGAAGTCATTGAATAAATCAAGAGCTATGTGGCAGGTCATCAATGAGGTAACAGGTTCTGGGAAGGGCTCAGATTTCTGCATGACGGAAAATCTAGAAGATTGTTCAAATAACTTGAATACTTTCCTTGTAAGTATTGCGAAATCGCTGTTATCACAACACAGTAAAATGGGTGTAGATGGGGGTTTTACGTCCTCCATACCTTTTAATAGATCATTTTTTATAATCCCAACAACACCAGAGGAAATACTGACCTTAATATCTAAACTACAGAACAAAAAGAGCACTGCAGAGGATGAGATACCAAGCTCAGTGTTAAAACACTGTGCGAATTATATCTGCAAGCCTCTGAGTTTTTTAATAAATTTGTCATTTTCAAGTGGTATATTTCCTGATGGCTTAAAGCATGCAATTGTAAAACCTATTTACAAGAAAGGGGACAAAAAAGATTTTAACAACTACAGACCAATAAGTTTGCTTACATGCTTTTCAAAATTATTTGAATATGCAATGAATATACGCCTTCGTAACTTTTTTGTCAGCTGTAATTTATTTTCATGTCACCAGCATGCTTATTTGCAAAATCACTCAATAGAAACTGCTCTCTTTCAGTTTACAGATTTTGTTCTCAACAGAGTGGAGACTGGTGACCTGACTTGTGGAATTTTTTTGGACCTCTCTCGTGCTTTTGATTGCATTGATCACAGCATACTGTTAGACAAGCTGTACAGATATGGGATACAGGGGGAACACTGGAATGGTTTGCTACGTATCTGTCAAATAGGCAGCAATCCGTGGAGCTAAGCGGTTCTCCTGGATCAGTAAGATCAGAGCCAATGAGCTTGACTGTTGGTGTGCCACAGGGTAGTGTCCTCGGACCGCTATTATTCATAATATTTGTTAATGATCTTAACCATATTGCTCTCAATGAAAACACTGAAACAATTTTGTGCTTTGCTGATGACACAAATATTCTGGTTACAGGCAAATCTTTTGAAGCAGTTCAAGAAAAAAATAAAAATATAGTAAATCGTGCCAAAAGCTACTTTAATGAAAATAAGTTAATTCTTAACAATAATAAGACAGAATATATGGTTTTTAGTGGCGGTGTTAGGGAGCTTCCCAACCAGATGATGCTGGAGAATGAGATAGTTCAATTGGGATTCTCTACTAAATTTCTGGGAGTTGTCATAAATCATAAACTGAGCTGGAGTCACCATGTCGTATACCTTTCAGGGAGACTTTCTTCTGTTACATATGCTTTTAGAATTCTATCAAAAAGTGTTAACTCAGATGTCCTTAGGACGGTTTACTTTGCTAATTTCCACTCTTTGGCTAAGTTTGGCATTGTGATATGGGGAGGAACGTCAGATATGGATATAATATTTAGATGTCAAAAGAGAATAATGAGAATTTGGTTTAAGATGGGCTTTAAGGACTCATGCCGTGGTGTATTCCGAGAAAACAAAATTTTTGACTATATGTGTTGTATATATATATGAGTGTATGAAATTTCTCTCTAGCAATCCTGGTACTTTCAATGAGCTGGTTAAGAACCACAGCTACAGCACTAGATCTCTAAATTATAACTACCCTAAACATCGAACAACTTTGTATGAAAAGGGTACATTGTATAGTAGTATTAAACTATTTAATAGTCTACCATGCAACATTAAATCTATCGTTGATGATAAAAGAAAATTTCTCTATAACTTAAAAGAGCATCTGTGTTTGGTAGAACCTTATTCTATCCCAGAGTTCTTGAACTTTGGAAATTAGTGTGTTGAGTTGTTACTATATTGTAGACTTGATCTCATTGTAGCAACTGCATATTCATATTCATTAAGTGTTTTAATGTTTTGTTTAAGCTAAATATTGTCTGTTTTCTTTTTTTATGTATGTCTTTGTTTATATATTTGTTGATACCATAGCTTGACAATTTTATTCTCAAGTTCTCAAGTTATTCGTTACACTGTAAACATCGTATTTATCGTCGCCCGTTTTTGTTGTTTTTTTAAGTGTCATACAAAGTTTTAAACTATGTGTTTGGTGTCGTTTTGTTCATAAAATTTTGATCTATCCAACGAGCTAACTAGTATATACATATTCCATTAAAGTTATCGCCTAAACGCGACTAAACATCCTGTTTCAAAATCTCGTTAATTTAAATAAACCCATCAGAAGAACAAAAAAGAAGTATACCCAAAATATGAACATTTAATCCTTTTATCACCAAGAGATAATCTTTATTGTTAGATTTTGTGGAAACTATAAATGCACGAAATATACTTTTAAATTCTTGCTATTAATATGCAAATTAGGTGATAAACGGATTTGTTGAACTTTGTTGTTTTTTTGGAGAGGCATTAGCTGAGAGACTTCCCTTTTTTTGTTTTGTGAATGTGGTTGTCAGAACAGCAGTTCATTGACCTTTTAAATAATAAAGAACAGGACCGGACTAATATTATATTGTTGGTTTGGATGTCTTATAAGCTCTTGACTTATTGAAATACATCACTGATTTTACTGTTTGCATTTTGCTATTGCTTGACAATGTCTTGTATATATTTTTAATGTCTATATTTTTACTGAAATTTTTAGCCATATATGTATGTATATAATCATTGATTATTTTGCGTCGACGTCTTGACTCACGAGCATTTTATTTTTTTAACTTTTAATTTATTTAATAATTTGTTTATTTTGTTTTTGTCAGTATTCCTTATTATGTCGGAAGTTTTTAAATGTTGTAAGAACAAAATTAACAACAACTGGTTTTGTGTGAGACGCAATAACGTTTTTCATCCGAGTTGCTGGAAAAGAACGAAAGGCTATACAATTTTAAATCAAAATCTGATACTATGCTCAAAGAATTGCAATGATAAAGCTGAAACTGAATGCCATACTGAGGACAATACAACAACGGAAGTGCTTCAGAGTATAATTGGGGAACTGAAGAAAGAACTGCAGATGAGGGATGCTCATATCGCAAGAAATAAAAGAAATTCAACTGCTTTTGAAGCGGAGGCTGGTGAGGTTGAAGCAAAGCTTCTCAGCGAGATTGAAAATTACATTATTAGAATAGGCGAATTGCAGAAAAGACTTGATCAAGAATTCTTCAAACCTTCTATGGCGTAGTTGCTGTTGATGCTGAAACACAGACCTCAGTGAAGCTGAGTGACAAACAGATACAAACATCTCTAGCAATTACATCTTTTGCAACACAAACATCCATCACAGTAACCTGTAATACTGAAACACAGACCGAGGCTATTTCATCTATGGACCTGGAAATTTCAGAAAGTCCGTCTAAAATTTCAAAAAACTCTTGCAGCCTACAGTTAGACAATTTGAAAGTGTTGTGTTCTTTTGAGACTCAAACTGGTACAATTGCATCCAATATCTCAGATTTGCCAAAAGAAATAAAGTCGACACATACCCAAACCAAATTAACTTGGTGTCTAAATGAGAGAAGCAAAGCACAACTGAATAGAAGTAAAACTATTGAAACTGGAAAGTTCAGTGCTTCCGACACACAGGGCAGTATTCAGAGACCACAACCACAATTACTTTTGATTGGGAATAAGACTGACTTGAGAGGTATTCCTATGCTTTTCAAACGTAACACTAAATCTAAATTTGATATTAATTGCCAGTACCCAGAAAATCCAATGCTTTTAGAAGAAATGGCTGAGAGATATAAGGCATTAAGTCAAAGACTTACAAAAAATGATTTTGTTGTGTTGTTTGCGGGTTTGCAGAATGCAATCGGGGATAGAGTGCCAAGCAGAGATTGTCTAAGTGGCATCGTTGAACAATTTAGAAATACCAATTTGGTAATAGTTGGACCATCATATATTAATGGTAATAAAATACTCAACCAGTTCATTTATAAATTCAATATTTCACTCAAAACTTTTTTCCACGAGATTGGTGAATGCACTAGATTTTTAGTAATGAATACATTTATAAAAACATACATTTATAAAAACATAATCTCAGTTAAGGAAAATATCTACAAAGCAAACATCGTTCGGTATATAACTTCTACAATATTGAACAATGAAATCCACATTAATATCACTGCAGACAGGACTAAAAAATGTACTAATCCTGCTGAAACTCTGTCATTTGAAGAACGTCTGCGACTTCTCTCTAATGTTCGAGATGACTGGCATCCAAGTATAACAACCTTTCCAAAAAATTATCCGCCACCATCAGAGGGTATTCGTAAGGTTGGTCTTTCGGTAGAATTGTCGGAAGGTGACATCACCCAGAGCGATAATGAGCTATATGCAATAGTTGAATCTAACACAATATCGAATTTTCCAGTACTTCCAGCAACGCCGGGGAAAAAATAACTACGCGCCGTACTATCGACCAATTTATAAAATTTTGCCATCAAAACATTCAGTGTTTGTCGAATAAAGTTTTAGATGTAGACTTGGCTCTAACAGGCAATAACCATTGTGACTTTTTATTATTGACAGAACATTGGCAAACCGCGCATCAATTAGATCAAATAAAATTTAAAAATTTTAGTTTATGTTGTAAATTTTGTAGAACTGAAATGAAGCATGGGGGGGTGGCAATTTATAAACGGGATACATGTAGTCTTAAGTTTGATATTTGTGATGTGTCTGACTATTGTAGGGAAGGAAGTTTGGAGTGTGCTTGTTTAAAAATTAATTCTGTTAACATTATTTTAATTGTTTTATATCGTCCACCAAATGTAAATTTTAGTGAATTTTTATCAATTTTTAGTTGTCTAGTAATGAAACTTGCACAGCCATCATACTCATTTGTAATAGGTGGTGACTTTAATATTAATTTTTTAGTTCCTAGTACAGACTTAAGCTGTTTTACAGATATAATGTCAACTTTTAATTTGGACTATATTATTAGAGACCCCACAAGAGTAACAGGAAGGTCTAGCACATGCATAGATAACTTCATAGTAAGCGCCGATACAGATTCACAAGCTACGGTAATTGATATGAGTCTTTCCGACCATTTTTCACAATTCCTCTGTGTGAGATTAGTAAAAGGTTTATTAAAGGAATCGACGAGTTTTATGTATAAAAGAATTACTTCTGAAGGTAATACTAAGCAATTTATTGATTATATAAGAGGGGAGAATTGGGCTGAGGTCTTTAATCAGACAATAGCAGAAAGTGCTTTTGATTCTTTCTTTGACACTCTACATTACTACTTCGAACTATGTTTTCCGATAAAAAAATGTTATTTTAAATCCAAGAAAAAAGTAAGCGGTTATATTTTATCCCCAGAATTAAAAAAATTAAAAGAGAAAGTCACATTATTTTTGGAGCTTTCAAAAGTTGATAATAAGTATAAAGAACCAGCAAAATATTTAAATAAAATCTACAGAGAGAAACTCAGGATTTCTCGGCAAGTGGAAAATGACAATAAAATACACAATTCAAGTAATAAATCAAAAACAATGTGGCAAATTATTAATAATCTCCAAAAGAAAAATATTAACTTAAAAAAAGTAGAGTTTTTTAAAGGAGATGAACAAATAGGTAGTGGAGAAGTTGCCGAGAATTTTAATAAACATTTTATAATACCAAATTCCCATGGTGAGATTGACTATGAATTTTTAAATTCGAATGTCCCTTGTTGCTATCCTCAATTTTCCTCTACCCAGTCTGTGAACCAGAGGTTTTAGCTTTGATGAATAGGTTGAAGAATTCAAATTCTAGTGGTCCTGATGGGGTTTCTAATAATATTCTTAAAAAATGTAAGTTTTACTTGTGTAGTGTTTTTACATATTTAATTAACTTGTCTTTCACTGAATGTGTGTTTCCCAAAAAGCTTAAACTTGCAGCGGTGATTCCTATTTATAAAAAAGGTAATCCGAATGACTACAGTAACTATAGGCCAGTAAGTTTGTTGTCAAGTATATCCAAGATATTTGAACTTAGTATAAAGGACCGGTTAATTGACTTTTTTGAAAAGAATATCCTACTATCTGATGCGCAACACGGGTTTACAAAACAGAAGACTACTGAAACAGTGCTTTCTTTTTTTCATAATAAGATCGTGGATGCAATTGATAAAAAGTTAAGTACTATGGGGCTGTTTGTTGACTTTTCTAGAGCTTTTGATATGGTAAACCATCAGATTTTGTTGTCGAAACTATCAAGATACGGTGTTCGAGGTCAATTTCTTCAATTGCTTGAATCTTACCTTGAAGAGCGTTTTCAATATGTAAAAATCAACAATGAAAATAGTACATCTAAACTTATACCTCAGGGCGTTCCCCAGGGTTCAATTTTGGGCTCCTTACTATATTTGATATTTGCTAATGACCTTATTTTTTATCTTTCTAAAGACACATCAGATATTTTTCCTGTTTGTTATGTGGACGATACTAACATTCTGATGATTGGGCCTGATCTACCGTCTCTTAAAGTTATCGCTGAAAATATTTATAGAAAAATAATATCCTGGTCAGAGAAGAATAATTTAATATTGAATAAGGCTAAAACGAATGTTCTTTGTTTTACACACTCAAAAAGACAAACTGACAATAGTGTTGCATTGTTTGAAAACTCACCTGACACGCTTGCGCCCATAAGTGAAACGAGGATGTTGGGTGTGGTGTTTGACGACGGGCTTACGTGGGCTACTCATATTGATGCATTATGTAGTAGGCTTCGGAGAACCTGTTATGCATTAAGCTATCTTAGGAATCACTGTGGTCAGGACACTTTGTTGACTTTATACTACGCTAATTTTCACTGTCATGTCAAATATGGCATTTTGATTTGGGGCAGAGGTAAAGAAAGCAGACTGGTCTTTCTATTGCAGAAATACGCGTTAAGGATAATAGGGGGTCTTTCACATAGAGAGTCTTGCAGGACGGTGTTCAGGGGTTTAAAAATTTTAACAGTTTTTGACCAGTACATTCTGGAAGTATGTCTTTATGCATACAAAAATAAATTGCTACTTCAATCAAATAGACCATCCCACAATTACAATACACGTGCTAAAGACCTGCTGTTTGCCGATAGTCACCGTATGTCTTTTTTTCAGAAAGGCACTTTATATGCTGCTTATAAATTTTATAATGCACTTGATGATGATATTCGTAAGCCCCGCAGTATCCCTATTTTCAAAAATAAGTCAAGAAATTGCTTTTGGGAAAAAATTGTTATTCTTTTCAGGATTATTTTGTATAACCTGACATGTTTTTGCTTTGTTTTTTTTTGTACCTTTGACTTTTTCTCCAATTATTGTACAGTGTATATTTTTTTGTATGTTGCACTTTTCAATTGAAGAAATAAAACATTATTATTATTATTATTATTATTATTATTATTATAAAACAGACTACCATTTTTAATGACGTATTTCTCAGATATATTTTTTTTCTCTCTTTGTATTTGTTATGTCTGTAGAAATAAAAGGATTTCTTTCTTCTTTCTTTTTTTAATGTATATAAATGATCTTGTACGTGTTCAAATTTATGGCGATTTTACTATCTTTGCAGACGATACCTCCATTGTATGGCAACACAAAGATTCTATGCAATGAAAAGTAATATATCATCTGACATTAACAGTATAAAACTATGGTGTGACGCGAACCGACTTTCCTTTAATGTAGCAAAGACAAATGTGGTTGGATTTAGGTGTAACATGCAGGGTATAAGTGTGGACGACGATCCTCTTAGGGAGAAGGGCGTTTCAAAATTTTTGGAGGTTTTCATAGATGGTGATCTTCGCTTTGAAGATCATATTTTAAAGTTGAGTGGGAGACTTTCCTCTGGTTGTTTTGCAATTAAGATTGCTAGGAGTGAACTTGGCCCAGCGTTGGCACGATCAGTCTATTTTGCATTATTTGAATCACATCTTAGGTATGGTATTCCATTCTGGGGTGCCAGTAGTCACAATCTTTTAAACATTGTTTTTTTATTGCAAAAGTAGGCTGTTCATTTTATCGCTAAGGTCACCCAAAGAGAGTCCTGCAGACCTCATTTTAAGACACTGAGAATTCTCACGCTCACCTCTCTATTTATTCTTGAGACTGCTTCTCTCCTTTACAAATATAGCAATAACATTCGAATTCCATCACCTAGACACAATACTAGACAAGCATCTGATCTACCTCTATCTATCCCCACTAAAGAATTTACTAAACGATCTTTTATCTATGAGGGCAGAAAAATATTTAACCATCTGCCAATTCATGTTAGGAATTCTGATTCACTTAAGATTTTTAGACGGACCCTAAAGTGCGCATTGCAAAACAAAGCATACTACAGTCTGGGTGAGTTTTA
Source organism: Kuschelorhynchus macadamiae (assembly GCA_030620095.1). Lineage (NCBI taxonomy): Eukaryota > Metazoa > Arthropoda > Insecta > Coleoptera > Curculionidae > Kuschelorhynchus > Kuschelorhynchus macadamiae. Next base: position 859,680 of record JAUTXW010004991.1, on the reverse strand, counting down.
CGCAACCAACTTACTCTAATTGTCCATTGTTTTTTCTTTTGTCTGGTGTCAATTATGTATTATTTTGCCTTTTGATTTTTTATTGTATTTGGTTATATGACTCAAGTATTGTTACTACCTTTTGTTACAAATGTTAGTTTTATTATGTACTTTAACAGGTCTTTTGCTTATATTTTTTTTTTTGCTTTTTGAGTGTTTTTTTTTCCTTTTCTTTATTATATTTCTATTACTAGACAGATCTATGAATTGTACACTTTAACATAGATATATGGTTTTACTTCTTTATTAGCTTTTTTTTACTTGCTATTAAACAAAGGAAAAGGAAAGAAAAAAAACATTAGCTTTAACATGCTTTGTCGACAGAAATTCTTTGTATTCTTGACAATAAAGTACATTTTGATTGATTGATTGATTGAACAAAAACCTAAATACATCTCTGCCGGAAAAATAGAGAGAAATTAGAAATTTTTAAGAAAAACTGAAATTTTTCGAAAGTCATAAAAAAATTAATTTTTTAGTCACTTTTTCTCTTTTTTAAAAAAAAAAGTAGGCCTGTGGTCAAAAAATAATTACGGCACCGGAAAGTGCTTAAAAGGCTACACAAAATGGACTATTTAGGAAGAGGATGCACTAACGAGGTGAAGTTTGCAGCAAAATTCCCAAGAGGATAATGTTAAAAAATGTACCCAACATTTTTTAACATTATCATGTATTAAAAGAAAACCAATATATCTAAGCCCATAGGGTATTTTTTTGACGAAACAACGTATTTTTAAGTAGACCATGATCAAATTTCGAGTTTATAACTTTAACAGTTAAATGTAAGTGTTTTCTAAAACGTATTGTATTGTCTTGACTAAGTTTTGTTTGATACCATTCAAGCAAGTTTTACATTTTTTTGAATAAAAAGATTTTGTATTTGTATTTGTATATATATAAGACTATCCATCAAATTCGGGATGCTTGACTGAATCAAAACATTTCTATAATTTTCAACATTTTAGGTCTCTCAAGATTTAAAGATTGGGGTATGAAGCTGCTTTATTTATTGACCAATTGAATAAAATAAAAATTGGTGCTGTTATAGTGTATTTACGTCTTTCAGAAAATAGTTTAGAACACCATCAGTACCCACAGAGATTTTGTCAGGGAGTGAAAAGACTTGTGATCAGAGACAAACACTTTCTGAAGGGAGTCAGCAAAAAGATTTATTATTATAAATTTAAATTAGTCTGTATTGAACATTTTTCTGAATATATGAAAAATTACTTCTGTCATAGACTAAATTATACTTATGCCTTACAATTACAAACAATTACATTTAACAAGAATACATAAAACACAGCATTAAAACTAAAACCACTTAATCAGTACAAACATATTATTGTAAATTTTAAACTGAAAAAAAAAGCAATAGACTCATAAAAACAATTTATTTGTTCATTTCTTTGTTGGAAGTTTGAATATAGTGTAGGAGTTTTATCTATTTTATTTTAATAGTACTCTGCAATGGAATTTTAACATTAGTGTATAAGATTTGGACGTTTTTACAATACCTGTCTTAATATATTCTCAAAGTTCTTCACAATGTGTTTAAAAAAAAGGCCTATGGAAAAGCTATTTGGAGCTTCCTGTGATATGTGCAAGGAAGTTTTTTTGCAAAAGTTGTGCTGAAATAACGATAAATGAAGCTGATGCGATTAAGCAGTGTAAAAAAGTGAGAAAGACTTGGAAAGTTAATTGAAAGCTATGAAAAGAAAACAAAAGAACTGATGAAAAAATATGAAGTAACACCTAAATTACAAAGTAACACTGAAGCAATGGCCATCAATTGCAAAAACAAATTGATACATTCTGAACAGAAAATAACAATAAATATGCACATATTGCCTGCTTGAAACGTAGAACACTAGACTTTGAGGACACTGTGATTTCAGCTAAACAGGACTATGATAAGGAGATTAAGATACTAAAAGCACAAAACTTAGAATTGAACCAGAAAATGGTAGAGCTCATGGAGAAAAACAACAATCTTCTTGAGAATATTAGGGTTCTTGAAGCCAACACTAAGCAATTGGAAGAGAAAATGGTTGACTTGAAAGGCATAAGAAATAATATGTTAACAAGTATCAAGACATTAACTAGTGAAAAAGAATTTTATATTAGTGAGCAGAAAAACACAAAAGCACAATTAATTTCCTTCTAGGAGCAACAATTGGAGTAATCTCGAATAATCAGTACCAGTATGAACTGAAAACCATGGATATCAATGAAAAACCTTCATCAGAAATATGAGATGTTTGCATTCAATCAGAAACTAGACAAATAATCCTGGAGGGCTTGACAGACCAGGTTGTCTCAGGTTCCAATTGCGAAAATGATGACAATGAATTGTCTAATTTGAAATCTTTTTTAAAGGTATCTTCAGGTGAAAGGAAAAAAATGAAGTCCAAACAACAACTAATGGACAAGCCTTTTTAAGTGAAAATAACCTGGAAAATTTGTGTAATGATATTTTTAAACATATTTCTACTGGCAATGTGAATATAATGTCAGTAGCATATGTTGCAGGATTTATCATTAAGGCTATCACGAAACAGATTAATTGTGAATTGTGCAACTCACTTTTACTTTCACATGATTTTGAATTTCATAACATATATATTTCAAATAAAGAATGGGTGAATGGTAGAGATACTCTGATATATCCTTCTGTAATGTTTACGTCCATTGTCAGAAATGGAGTGACCATTTTAGAGCAATATTTAGATAAATTTGCTTTCCCAAATAATTGAATGGAAAGGTCTGAAGAATTTCTAAGAAGCAAACTTGATTTTGGTTGGTTGATATGCAGCAGTCACCACGAAGCAATAATTAAATAAGACAGTCAAAGGAACTTGTAGAATTGCTATTGCTTGATGATGTAAACATCAAAATGATGACATAAAAAAGAAGAAAAAAGGTCGTCTAGAAAAAAAATTGCAAAACTTCAACATTTGTGATTTTTTAACAATGTATACAAAGGAACATTGTGAAGAACTACTTTTTTATTGTAATATTGCCTATATGTTATGTTGTATGTATTGTATATAATATTGCATTCATACAGTGCATTTATGTATTAAAGAAAATCCTCTCAAAATTACTTTAGTTTGTCAGTTGCTAAAAAAAAATTCGAAAAGACCTAAGAATTTATTTTTTACCTTTTTTTAAGGAAAAAACAAGTTTTTGGACATTTTTCCGTGCTTTTTTAGGACAACTTAAAATAAATGCACTGTTTATGTTGCATAATGTTAAATCTCCTTCTGGGATCTCCCCTGCTCCTTGCATTTCATCACAAAATTCTCGAATGCAATGCTCTTGTTCCTACAGACTGTTTTTTTAAATCCTTGAAGTGGCAAGTTTTGTTTTCAAATATTGGCATGTTTGATACTGATAACATACTCACAAAATAAAATAATCTTCCATGATATAATATGGTATCTTAGATTATATTCCTTTAGGTAAAAATTGTCTTGACAACATAGCAGAATTTGATTAAATGATTTGACAAAGGGATGATTTTCCACCAAGATATATTTCTGCAAATTTTAACTTGGTGTATCTTTTCCATTTCAATTTGCAAGTAGGTTAGATGACATTTCCAACCCTTAACCTCTAATTTTGGCACTTGTCAGGGATTTATTTATGGCTGTCACACTCAATCTTCTAACGAACATATATATTGTATAGGGTTTTTCCTTATAATTTGCCACTTAAAATAACAAAGACAATCGATAAATATAAAAGTTTTAGGATTTTTTGTCAAGGTTTTAATGAGCAATCTTAAGGACAACTCCTAAAACTGTTGTATTGGATAATTATACAAATACTAAGTAATTCTATGTCACAGATGTACCACAGCCCCAATTAGCTCGAATTACTATGGCTCTACTTTATAATTTTTCTACAATAGACGCCTATTTTTTTGTTGTATACCAAATTTACATTTTCTTTGTTGTAAACAAATACATAGTATAGGCAACCACAATAAAAAAATCTCGATTATTTTTTCCTGGTATTACTATCTTTTTCTCGGATGATTTATTTACATTGACTTGCGCATCTCTACTCATTTTCTCTGTCTCAATTACATATTCGAGAATGATTTTTGACACTATCATAGTCGTTACTTGGATAAAAATTAAGGTAAGTCTACTTCATTAAAATAACAAAAAATAAATAAATTCACCTAAAACTTAACAAACCTCTTATAAGGGCTAAATTCGCAACAATATGCACACACTGTCTGTCACTAAGTTTACCAGACCAAAAAAAGTCAAAATCGAGATGTATTAAATTGTGCCAGAGTCCAATGTGATACCAAAGAAGTATGGTACATGAACTTTTATGAATGTTTTCTATAAAGATTTCTTAGGAAAAAAATTGAAAACGACTATTTCTTCACCAATTTATTTATTTATTTATTTATTCAGACAGGACAGGTCAATTTGTACAAATGTAAAAAACAAAACGTTTTACAGGTGTACTAAACAAGTTAAAATCTTAACCTAAATTAATTAACAAAAGTTTTGTTACTAAAGTTTCAAAATTGGAAACTTAATATAAATGGGTTCCCATACTATTTTTCTAATTTATCCATTTTGTAATGTAATGTAATTTTTATATACAATAGTGTTCTAGGCACAGTTCTAGGGTAAGTGGCAATGATAATGACTGGCTTAGGCATTAATACTTTTATTATACGTACATTTTATGTGTAATAGGGTTAAGCTTTGTTTTAACAATAGTGTTCCAAGGTTAAATAAGTATGCAACTCTAACTAATAATGGTTGAATGATCCAAAAATCCTGAAATTATCTATTGTATATTTTGATTAGTGAGATACTTCATTCTGCTTCAATAAGAGCTTTCCTTTCCTTAGAATAACAAAGACATTTTAGTAAAATATAGAACTATTCCATTTTCGACACGATATTTCGGATGCGGGAGAAAACGGTTTTTACGGGACGTAAGTATACAATTATTGTAAACTTTCCAAATAACTCTTTAGCTTATCTATGTCTTACCTTATAATGAAGTGGTTTATTTGTTTCCTTCCCCAAACCTTTTTCCCCAGTACATAATGTTCTAAAATTTTCAGCAGTTTTTGGAGCAACATCTGTAAAAAGCTCAAAAATTATTCGACCACTGTTTAAACCCCCAATGGACACATCAAAGAAACACCTAGCTCTCTGAATCGAATCAGACATTCTTCACCGAAACACAAACCCTATATAGCCAACTTTCACCGAAATTTTATTCTCAAATTTCTATGCCAGTAAAATAATAAACCCCCTAACTTATCTGTAGTAATCTCTATTTCCTTAATCAATGACAGTTTAGTTTGCAGCGTTTGGCGTTTGGCACTTATCAAATGGTGCCAACCCAACTTATATATTTATAAAAGATGGGATATAGCCTTGATCAGGGTTGTTCTAAAGCGTATACTTGCACCAAATTTGGCACAATTCAAAAATATTTGACAAAATGATACATCTTTGGTCTTTTTGGCACAATTTATCATTCATATTATTAATTAATTTACTTGAAAGTATCACAATATCATTCAAAAAAAATAAAATTATATACGAAATTTAACGACATATCTTTTAATAAATACCATAATAGGTCTTTTAAATAATGTTGGGTTAAAAGTCATAACACTGCACCGCTTTTTACGTCAGCGCTTGTGGTAGTATGAGGGGCGTGAAATAGAAATCGGCGCGTGGCTCCATAGCGAAAGAGATAGCTTTACCTCGTGGGGTAGGGAAAATATTAGATGAAATTTTTTGTTTTCTCCGTCTGTCCAGGCTAGTTGCCTATTTGTCTGTCTCTATCTAACAGTATTAAAAGCGTAAAGCCTGGCTATTCAGTCGCTCAAAGTTAATGATTCGGGGGTCGAGTCAATTTTGAATAAAAACGGTTTTTTTATTTAAAGAATCTCCTAGATAGCAGTAGCTGTTAGCAATGTATTCCAAATCTTTATATAATTATTTCGCCACTTGTTTCCGTCTTGTATGTTAACGGAGTAATTAATTCAGTTAAAAATCGGAAGTGTATGAAGTCAGTTCAACCACGAAGTACCCAATAATGTTATTGTTAGCAGACGTTCGAGATATCCATGCGCATGCTGGAAACCTAGATAGGGCTGCGGACGTGGGTGATGATCATATCTACTGGTGTGAACTTGGCAGCCAAAAGTTAGCAGCTAAAATGCTGATGACATTTTAATAATATTCCGTAAAAGGTTATAATGCATTTCAGTTTTTGGAAAAATAGACAATGAAACCTTCCGTTTAATTTTAATATTGTAGTAGATATTAAACAACGGGCAAATATGATAACTGAACACAGGTTTAAGGAGTCGTTTAAAATTTACATTATTTTTGTTGGCAACAATGTTCTCTCAATTTTTCGAATATACATAAAATTCAAAGACATCCATATTTTTGGATATCAGTTTAATATGTATTTAGTGAATAAGTGCTAAAATTGCACGAGCATAGGCAGCAATTTGTTCCGTGTATCAAGTACAATATTTGCAGATACAAATTTACTTATTTCAGCAACACACTTCACTTGATTTTCATATTTATTCTAGTTAATATAAAGGCCTTAAATAATTCGGAAGCCTTCAAAAGATGCTTAGGTTACCATAAGACACATTAGGTAAAACGCTAATTGCTTATATAGAGAATGACTCGAGAGACTTCAAAGAGTGTCTAATTGGTTGGATGTATTTGGCCCTAAACTTCACTGGCCCAAACAGTTAATACCCCTAAAAGACATTTGCTCGAACCTATATTACACATAACCGTCACTGGCGCTAACAGTCGAAATCCAGACACATTGGAATGCATGGAATTCGTCGTTGGCCTTGAACGTCGAAATATATAAATATGCACGCCAATGACATACGAAAATTCTGTCACTGTTGCCAAAGTGCATTATTGTTCAAGTACATATTTCCGACAATAGTAATATAGTGTTTTTTTATTTATGTTTGATTCCTGAATAATAAGTTTTAAATCGTTCTCAAAGAATTACCTAGTTTATAAAAATAGCAAATAGCTATCTATTAATTATACTGCGATCGTATCAGTGTTGGAATACAATAAGTTTTACTAACATGATGAAAAATGCTTGTAAATTTTATTGTTAGTTGGTTCAGTTGTGAAACGTGCAGAAATAATATACAAGCTTTTACTGTGTTCCCGATACGTCCTGAATTCTCAATTTTTCGCCCATTTAAATGCGATTTTAAGAACGAGATTACTAGAAAGTTAGATTCAGCAATTTAAAGGGTCTATCAATATTAGGACATCAGAAAGTACTTTGTAATTGTTGTGAATACAACCTAACGCAGTTAGTGTAGGCACACCTTAAGATTAGTTCAAAATGTCATCCGTCAATAAGTTCTTGAGTCGATAGTAAGCTGTCAACGGGCTACTCAATTGATGTTCTTAGTTTTAAGTTTTGTCCGGCTTTGTTGAATAAAGTGCTACTTAATTAGTCTCATGTGTATTATTTGAGAATACATAACATTGGCGACGAGTTAAGAACAGAATCCATGTGTCCAAGTCGTGATATTGTCGCCTACATATCACAAAAGTCAGTTGTGTGAAGTTCCCGGTCTTTTCCAGCCAGCCTTTATCCGTTGTCTTGTCGCTTAAACGGGTGTGAGTCTTGAAGTTACTGGTTCACTGATAAAAATGGCAAATTTAATTGGCAGTATAGAGCATTTTGACCCGAAAGTAAGTGATATTGTAAGCTATTTGGAGGGATTAGAGCAGTTGTTTGTATGCAATGTCATTGAAGAGAGGATGAAAGTCTCTATGTTAATTACTCTAATCGGAGGGGAGGCCTATGCTACATTAAAAGACATTTTAACTCCAAATTTACCGAGTTCAAAAAGTTTTGATGTCCTTAAAAATAAACTTATTGAGCATTATAGTCCAAGAAGGCTACAAATTGCTGAAAGGTATAAATTTTGGATTGCTGTCCAGGAGCCAGGGGAAGACATCAAGGCATTTGTGAAAAAACTGAAAAGTCTTTCAATCCATTGTAGTTTTGGAGCTTTTTTACAAGAAGCCTGGAGGGATAAGTTTGTCTGTGGGATTAAGTCGCAAGCAATCAAAAGAAAATTATTGTCATTAGACCGATTAACATTTGATTTAGCTTATGCAGAAGCATTGTCTATGGAACTTGCAGAGGGGCAAGTAAGGTCCATGAATATGGATAATACAGTGTCAACAGTGGCAGAAAAGTTGGATAAAATTGCTTTTAAAAAGCCGAATAAGTCCAATAGTACAGTTGTCAAGAACAAGGATAATCGAGCAAGTCAGTCAAGTTCAAAGGATGTCAAGGCCTCGTTCAAAATTAGTAAAGTGTGTCACAGGTGTGGAGTAAGAAAACATGATCCAGACAGCTGTCCAGCTAAAGATTGGGATTGTTTTAAATGTAAAGCCAAGGGACACACTAGCAGGGTCTGTAGAAGTAGTAAGGTAAATACCTTAGGAGAACAAGCTGAAGAAACTTCAAGTGCTGAAGAAGATGACATGGTTTTGGGTTTCTTATCATCCATAAAAGTTTCAAGGAAAGAAAAACCAGCACAGGTAACCTTGGAAATCGAAGGTAAGCCAGTTTTCTTTGAAATAGACAGTGGTGCTTGTCGAACTGTGATGCATGTTAAGGACTTTAACAAATATTTTACAGATTTGCATTTATTTAATGTAAAATTTAAGTTAAAAGTTTTAACAGGGGCAGGAGTAAGCATATTGGGTGAAACTGATGTTTTTGTTAAAGTTAAAGACCATGTTTTAAATTTACCACTTGTAGTTTTAGATAGTAGTCATAAATTTACACCATTACTTGGTCGTAACTGGTTGAATATTTTAAATCCAGAATGGAAACAACAGTTATTGCCTATTAATTGTTTACATTTGTCAGAAAAATGTCAGTCTAAATCTGAGTCAAACGATCAGTCTGTAAGTGTAACTCTGTTAGAGTCTTGTCAGTCGAGTTATTCATCTAATAGTGTCTTAAAAGAGTCAACTAGTCAAGATATTGTGTCAAAAGAGTCTATTAATCAGAATAAATGTAAAAATTCAGGTCCAGGTCTATCAAAAGTAATAAATTTTGTAAAAGAGTTGTCTGAAGTTGAGTCAAAAATAAAAAGTTTGATTTTGTCGTTAAAAACTAAGTTTAAAAATGTTTTTGATGAGAATGCACAATCTAGTATAAAATATTTTAAAGTAGAGCTAAAACTTAAGAAGGGTGCAAAACCAGTTTTTCTTTAAAAACAAAAGTAGAGAATGAAATAAAAAAAATGTGTGATTCAGGCATCTTAACAAAAGTTTCTTTTAGTAATTGGGCAAGTCCAATAGTGGTAGTACCAAAGAAAAATAGTTCAGAAATTAGAATTTGTGTGGATTTTAAAAAAACATTAAATCCAGCAATAGATGCTGATCACTGTGTTTTGCCTCGTCGTGAGGATATCTATGCTGGTATGGCGGGAAATAATTATTTTTCAGTCATAGATCTTAAAGGAGCTTACCAACAGCTTGAGCTTAGTAGTAATTCTCAAGAGTTGCTAGTCATTAATACCCACCTTGGTCTGTTTCGTTTTAATAGGTTGACATTTGGTATCAACGCTGCACCAGGTAAGTTTCAGACCATAATGGATAGTATTTTAGCTGGTTTGTTAAAAACCAAATGTTATTTAGATGATATTATTTGTTATGGGTCAACATTAGAAGAATGTAATAAGAATGTTGTAAATGTTTTAAAAAGACTTGAACAGTACAATGTTAAAGTTAATCACAAAAAATGTAATTTTTTTAAAACTAGTGTAGAATTTTTAGGCCATATTATTGATTCTTTTGGTGTTCATCCTACAAAAGAAAAGATTAAAGCTATAAAATCAGCGCCTTCGCCAAAAAATCTTACAGAATTAAAATCTTATTTAGGGCTTTTAAATTATTACATTAAGTTTATTCCTATGCTATCTTCCAAATTAAAACCTTTGTATGATTTATGCAAAACGAATTTAGATTTTTTAAATGATTGGACGGAAGAATGTGAGGATATTTTTCAGTTGAGTAAAGATTTATTAACATCTGATAATGTTTTAACGCATTATGACCCAAGTAAACCCATATTTGTAACGTGTGACTCAAGTAGCTATGGTGTTGGGGCAGTCCTTAGTCATGTGGTTGACGGTATAGAAAAACCAGTTTTATTTGCATGTAGCACTCTTACTACAACAGAGCAAAAATACAGTATCTTAGAGAGGGAAGCATTAGCTATAATTTTTGGAGTAAAAAAGTTTCACAAATATATTTATGGGCGTAAGTTTCGTTTTAATTACTGACCATCAACCACTTCAATTCATCTTTGCAAAAAATAAAAATATACCAACAACTGCTGCCTCAAGAATAACTCGATGGGCAATTACTCTGTCAGGTTATAATTATGACATCATTTATAAAAAAGGCAAATCCATTTCAAATGCTGATGGATTATCTCGTTTGCCATTAGACCAACAAACGAAAATAGATGAGTATCTTTTTTTTTTTAAACTTGATTAATGAAATTCCCTTAAATTCAGATGATATTAGAAAAGCCTCCTATAGAGACTTGTTGTTTATTAAAGTAAAAGATTTTATTCAGTCTGGATGGCCAAGTAGTGTTGAGGATGAAAATTTAAAATCTTTCTTTAAGCGTAAAAATGAGCTTTCAGTAGAACAAGATTGTATATTATTAGGAAATAGGGTAGTTATACCGGAATCACTAAGGTTAAAGGTTTTAAACATTTTTCATGAGCAACACTCTGGTATTGTTCGCACTAAAATGCTAATTAGATCATACTGTTGGTGGCCTTATATCAATAATGATATAGAAAAATTTATAGCTTCTTGTAACATCTGTCAAGAAAATCAAAATTTTACCAGAAGTAATGATCATGTTTCTTGGCCAGAAGCACCTCATAATTTTTTTAGAATATTCATAGACTTTTTAAAACTTTTTAATTTTACATTTTTGCTTGTCTATGATCAAAAATCAAAGTGGTTAGATGTTAAGCTTATGAATAATAGTACAGTGGCCTCAGAAACAATAGCAAAATTAAAAGAAGTATTTTCAAATTTTGGGCAGTACAAATAGTAAAAAAAGATTTAAAAAAAGCTTTATTTACTGTTGATAAAGAAAATGTAACAGAACAAACAATGTTGCTTAAATTATCAAGTTTTCTATTTTCATACAGAAATACTCCCTCAACAATGACAGGTGTTACTCCTTCTGAATGTGTTTTAAAATTAAGACCTAGAACCAGGTTTGATTTGCTTAAACCATCTGGACGTAGTAAGTATGTTAGAGGTAGTTCTAATAAAGTTTTAAAGTCCCGGAAATTATTTAAGTTAAATGAATTAGTCTGTGTAAAAAATAATCAAAACAAACAGTGGCAGAAAGGTAAAGTTGTTAAAATTTTAAGTTATTGTACTTATTTAGTCCAAGTAGATTCTGTAATTAAATTTGTACATGCAGATTTCTTAAGAAATGACTTAAGTGATTCAGTTTATTTACAAAATGATGTACAAGTTGCTACAAATATAAGTAATGATAATGTGTTTCAAAGTGCAACTAAGGACATAATAAGTGCGCAATCTCCAGTTACTGGGTCACCAGAATCACGAAATATTGAAGTCCCTTCTACTTCTGGGTCACCAGTACTGGAAAATGTTTCATTAGAATCTAGTGTGACTAAAGTTAGTACTCCAAGGGTTGTTAATGCTACTCCCCAAATCTCAAGATTTGGAAGAGTTATTAAACCTAGGTCTAGATTAGATCTCTAATATAGAAGGGGGGAAATGTTGTGAATACAACCTAACGCAGTTAGTGCAGGCACACCTTAAGATTAGTTCAAAATGTCATCCGTCAATAAGTTCTTGAGTCGATAGTAAGCTGTCAACGGGCTACTCAACTGATGTTCTTAGTTTTAAGTTTTGTCCGGCTTTGTTGAATAAAGTGCTACTTAATTAGTCTTTATGTGTATTATTTGAGAATACATAACAGTAATGTACAAATTTCATATTGGTAAGCCACCTAAATTCTTTTTTTGTGTATACATCTATTTTCTTAAATGTTCCTCTTCGGATTTTCTACAATATATCAGTTTTTTAATGTATAGTGCACACTAAATGTTAGTTAAAAGAAAAACCTTGACAAAAACATTTGTATTTGGTTGATAACATGATTATGATATATAGTTGTGTTTGCATTTTTAGGAAAAACCAAGTAAATTCATGGATGTATCATCCACAGTGGGCTCCATCTTGGCAAATCGGGGTATGAATCTGACATAGACAACAATAAAAAATGAAAATCATCTTTGCTTGTAAAATTATGAGTACACAGACAAAGCAGTGAGGAATGGTACCATGGTCCATCTGAGAATAAATATAGAACTGCTAAGGTAATTCATATATCAAAATAATTAGATATTTTATTTATTTTAATAATAATGAGGCATTTTTCCTTTTCAAAATATTTTCTTCTTACAAAGATAACTTTTAGAAAAATTTGTTAAATAGGCAATAGCAAAATAAAGTGCTTTGAAGATTTATTTCACATTAAGAGATCCATATACTTATCATTTTTAAAAAGATAACTATTACTCTCATACAGTGCTTACCTTAGTCTTGGCCTGGGCCAAATTTTATTTGGGTCTGTATTTAAGGCAACCTATTTGTTAATGTTTACAAAATTTTGAACTCATGTGTCTTCGATGTTGTAAGTTATTTTGATGGTCAATATGTTTTCAATGATTTAAATGAACAGTTCATTCATACTAGGCTTTACACATAAGCAGGAAGTAGTCTGTATGTAAAAGTTAAAATAATCATCTGGGGAAGAGAATTGTCTTTCAATAAGAATTTTTTGATTTACTTTTATGCTTTGAATACATTTTGTGTTTAATGGTAATATATATAATTTTATACATCTGACTAGAGGACCCTTATGAAATAAAGAAATTTGGTGAAGTGTCGTAACCAAATCATTCCTATCCCTGTGATGATATTATTGGAGATATCCCTATTTCTAGAAATTAAGTTTCCATTGTTTAAAAAATGCTTTATTTATACACTCAACGAAAGCATCTTAAAAGAGTTGATTCTGTTAAAGACTGGGAGTGAATTCCAAATTTACTTTTGCTAGACACATAGATAATATAACGAATAGGGCAATAAAACTATTAGGCTTTATTTTAAGATGTCTTTGACCTTTTAGCAATGTGTATGTTCTAATGGAGTCTTTTGTGCCGTGCCATCTGAACTTGTGTAATTTATTTAAAATTCTTAACAATTTTATTAGTCACCTTCCCTCTTATGGAAAATAAACTGTTCCTGTCAGATCAACAAGACAGGAGCAATTATTTCAGAGTAAGTTCCACAGAACTAATTCTTATAGATATATATACATTTCTTACGAAAACAGAAAAAATACACAAACAAAATGGAAGTGTTATAATAATTAAAATAATTTAAATTTTCTTCTACACTCTACAAGGTTTTCTATGAGAAATGCATAAGAATTTATTTATGGCACAAATGTAATTGAAATTTTAATGTAACTTAAATGCTTTATTGTCTAAGAATTCTATCTTATTGACAAAGCTGATTTAGATATTGAAATTTGCTTATATAAGTAAAAATATTGAGCTCAATTAAGATGTAAAATGAATGGGAAAAGCAATGGTATGTGATTGTCTTGTATGACCAGTTTGGATGATATAGGGAATATTCAGGATGTTACTGGAGTAGTCCCATAGCAAATATATTAAATATATCAGAATGATGACATTTTAACATGTTTTACATGTATACAAGAGCGCGAAAGACAATTTATACCACGTTCACCTTATTGCCAAGAAAAAAGTATGCATGTTAATATGGTGATTCTGGCAAAATTTCAAATGCAATGGACTCAGGACTCTAAAATTTTAACCTAAGTTTAGGCGTTATAACTTGAAACTTTGTATAAAGAAAACTAACAAGGATGAAATAAAATAGATTAAAACAATATAATAAACAACAAAAAGTAAACAATAATATTTTATTCCCATATATGTAGGTACTCATTATATAAATGTCTGTTTATGATTAAGAATTAGTTTGAAGATGACTTCATAAAATCAAATTTTCAATGTGGAATAAAATATTATTTTTTACTTTTTAGTTTTTTTTTTTAGTTCTTTCTATTTTTTATAAAAAATTCTGTTTGGAGAACAGTGCTTTCTGAAGTAGATATTGTGAAGTACTCTCCAGAAGCGAATTCCATACCCTATGAAATCAAAGCCCAACTTATTCTTGGTTACCTAATCACAAAAATATATTTATTTAATGAGTGTTTTGTTTTACTATCTCTATTCGTTTGGTGACTAAAATTTTCCAGTTGGAATATAATATTATTTTCCAATTTTAGGTTCATTTTTTTAAGTTGGTTTTATTTTTTTATACATTTTTTTATTTCATCCTTTATAGTTCTATTTATATGAGTTTTATTTTAAAACTCACATTTAACAAATAACCATATATATCTATGTACATTCCTGATAAAATGGTGAAGGTTTTTATTACAACAAATAAATATTTAATGTACCGTCATACTTTTTTACAATATGCTAGCTGTGGGACCACTCAAGCAATATCTCGAATATTCCCTGAAAAATTCATCCAAATTGTTAAAACCATTGCAGAGTAATCGTACATACATAAAAAAATACATAGGGTCAAATTGATAACCTTCTTTTTTGAAGTCTGTTAAAAATTGCATTAATATTTGTGACATGGCCAGCTAAACAAAATAAAGGAAATGCCTGTAGATTGAAATGCATTTGTTGTCCAATTGTAAATATTTAAAACTGAATTTCATAGAATTTAAAGTTTTATTAGAATGTAAAAATGCATAAATGGCACAACTTGTGATATATTTATAACATGCCTAAGATAAAGCTAGAATATACTTCCACAAATAAGTATTTAGTTTGATCAATTTTTTTGAAATTATATGGGCTCATTATTTAAATATATGTAGTTTTTTTTCGTTTTCTTTTTAAAATTAAAATAGCATAAGTTCACCAGTACCTGGTTATTTTTCTAAGTAGTGCCATATCTATTTCATTCATTTCTTTTTTTTTAATAAGTTTATTAATGTTTTTGAAAGTAATTAGGAATTTTCTTTATTTTTAGTATTCCCAAGGATAACCATTATGTAATAAGATTACCAACAAGATGTAAGCTCTAGAAAGTAAGAAAATGATATCATCGTGGACTATGTCATTGATTAAAATCTGGCCTTCCCAACTATACCAATTAAGTTATTACCAGGGGCGAGGCAAGTGAAAACAACCCCTTTGTGAGTTGAGAAAACTGATTACATCATAAGAAAATAATATTTACTGTAATGTGTTTTAAATAAAGTTAATGTTTAATATAATCTTAGGTTTAGATTTATTCTGAAATTAAGCTATATCTAGACATTCACCATTTTGTCAAGTAGGTTTTATTTATGCCATTACAATGTGTCTGACCTATTTATGAATAGACTTACTTCTTAAAAATTTTTATTTCTTTAAACTTTTTATTATTTTTTATTGCTTTATTTACCCAGCTATAACAGTACCCTCAAAGAGAATCTATGTTAATTTAATTAAAATGTGGATGATTAATTTATGCAATTGAATAAGTTAGTTTTCCTTACATTGAGAGTCAGTTTAAAATTATCCAAAAACTATTTAACCTTATTCATATCCTTAATTAATAAATACTGCACTTCTTCCCATGTATTACTGGGGAAAACAAAAGTGGAGTCATCAGCATAGGCAACCACCCACAAGGGGGTAACTTGTGCCAAGATTACAAAGAGGTGTTGATATGCATGTTAAAAAGCACAGGACCCAACACTGTACCTTATGGTACTCCAATTTTGATTTCTTTAGGCTGACTCATAGCTCCTCCTACTTTAACATAATTAGATACATTTTGAAATCATTCAACACGGATTCTCCACATCATATAGCTATCCACAATGTCCAGTAGCATAGCCTGAGGGATTGTGTCAAATGCCTCACAATAATTAGAAACTTAACAAAGATGTATAACTTTTACAAATATTTGTGATTAAATACACAAAATGATTTAAAGTATATCATTTTTTAAAATATGGCTATTATTGTTACATCCAGGGTTAGGCTAACTCCAAACTGGACTCAGAAAAAATTCATAAAAACTCTCAATACATAAACTTAATTAAAGTTATCATAACAAAAACACAGTTGTCTGTATTTCAAAAATAAGGCAATTTATCTTGTTAATCTTTTTAGAATTTGAAAGCTTGCTTCTTTAGCTTTAAGAAGTCAGTTATTTTGATAACTTCTTTAATTTGTTAAAAATAGTTCGTTCACACTTTAAATGTAGCTTCAAAATCCACCTATCATATTTAGTCAAAAATAGGGGTAGAGGTAAATAATTTCTTATGAAATTATTTGTAGTCACAGAGTTAAATTATTCATATTGTAAAAAAGTGATATGATTTGTAGAATTTTAATCAAAACGAATGCAAACTAAGCTTCCAAAATGATCATTGGAAATTGAATATCAGTTTTTTTTTATTGTAAGGTTAAAAAACTTACAAAATTATACCTAGCTCAAAACTGCCACATAACGCAATGCAAAAAAAAATATGGATCACTACAACATCTGTTTTTGTAAAATTAATAATTTTGGTCTGTTGCATTTGGAGAAATTGAAAGAGCAAAACATAATTATAGGCTCTGTTTACTATATCCGAGCTAGGCCCTGAAGAATGTTGTCACACCAACCAAGTTATTTGTTTGAAATTGTTTTTGAATAATTTTAGTAAGAAAATTGGATTTTATTGTTTTTAATAAATCGGTGGTTCACCTGCCCAGACCACTTTTATTTTAGCACCTTTACAAAAATATCCAACCTTATATTTTAGTTTTTATTTGAATTAATCCGTGCAGGTAATTTTTACCTGACTTCCAAAAAGGAGGTTATCAATTCGATCCTATTATTTTTTTTATGTAGGTACATTGAGTACTCCTGATTTGAACGAAAATTTCACGGTATATTCAGGATATTGTCAAAGTGGTCCCATAGCAAGCATATTAAAAATGGGGAATGGTACAATTTTGAATTGTTAATACGAGCGCCAAAGACAATATATCTTATGTTCACCATACTATCAGAAAAAAAAAATGCCCGTTAATATCATGATTTGAGTTCTTAATGTCACAAAGTTCAATTTTACTCATCATTTTAAATTTTGATAGTGAATATAGCTAGTTTTCTATAAATGTGTAGAGATGGCACATTTATTATAATATATACCTATATATATAATATTAATATGATGATTGTGGTTAGCTACTTATTTATTTTCTTAGGGATGTAGGATATATATATATATATATATATATATATATATATATATATATATATATATATATATATGTGTTTTCATTCCGGGTGTACATCCGTTCACTACTGTCGTTCTGAAAAGAACAGTTTTGCAAAACTGTTCTTTTCAGAACGACAGTAGTGAACGGATGTACACCCGGAATGAAAACACATTGTATTTTTCCATCCGTGAAGGAGTAAAAATCAACACATATATATATATATATATATATATATATATATATATATATATATATATATATATATATATATATATATATATATATATATATATATATATATATGTATTTATATATATATATATATTGTGAATGTGTCTGTGATTAAGTAATTAAGAAAATATTTGATGCCCACTTCATAGTCAAATTTTAATGTGGGATAAAATGATTTTTACTTTTTAGCGTTTTTTTTATAATCTCTTCTAATTTGTTTTTTAGGATCAAGATCAAAACTTTGGAGATTGTGATGAAAGTAACAGTTTTCCATCTCAAACCGACCATACCATCAAAATGTTTAGCTAACATTTGAGAGTTAAGCTTTGCTGCAGAAGGAAGTGTAAAATTGGAGTGAAAAATGTATTCTCTTGATGTCACAGAGTCTGAGTATACATTTGTTACTTTTAAAGTTTTTTTTGAAATTTACCAAGTTCTTTTTCATTATATTTTCTTATGGAAAATTATACATATGAATAATTTTTCTAAATTAACTTTCGAACTAAAAAATCTACCTTCTGTTGTTTACTCTTGATATTTATTGAAAGCTTTTTACTGTACTTGAATTTGTAATAGTTAAGGTAATTATATGATTAGCATGCATTTGGGCACAAACAAATAAATCAGTGAAATTATGTGTTTTATTTAAAAAATTACAAAACTTATTCTTAGTTATTATATATTATATTTATTTTAGCATTTAATTTTTTCATTTAGAATTAAAGTTACATTTTACTTCTAGTTTTAGTATCCGAGTTTTATTACCTGACTATTAAATATTTTAAGTTTCATTACTTAACTATTTTTCTATGTTTTGTTCTGTTTGTGAGTATTAAGTGTATTTTCTTTTGTAAAATTATGCTTTTTTTTATATAATATTATATTAAATAAATACAAACATTGTTAATTTGTAAACTAGCAAAATGCTAAATAAAGGATTAATAATAATAATATACTCAATATACCATGGTCTATATCTGTGTGTGTATCATTTTAAAATTATAATATTAAAACCGTGACAATTAAAATTGAAGACTGGTTGTATTAGAAATACTTTTACCAGCAATAAAATGCAATGACAGGCAAACAAATAGTATTTTTATCATCTACAATGATCAATTATCATCTAATAATGTACAGGAATATTGATTATAAATTGAACCCTCAATTTTTTTATGGGACACCCTGTCTATTATATGCCCATTAAATAGGCTAATCATAAATATGTTAGATTTGATACCTTTAAAGACAATGGAGAAAAACCATGCCATAAGAGGCAAGTTATTCATATCAGTGTTATGTATTCTTTAACATCTCTTATAATAGGTATATTGTCAATTTCCTCAGTTGTGTTTCACGATAAATGTTTCAAACCTAGTATAATTATAATTAGCAAGAAGAGACCCATTTCATGGACATATACAGGGTGTACCATCAAAACAAAAAAAAAATTGTCATGCTTTTCTGAAAAACACCCAGGATACATAGAAAATAATGGATTAAAAATCTACAACTTCTACATTTACCAATTTTTTTTACAAAAAAGTTAAATGAACGTTTAATTTATGATCAATCACAATTCGTATGCAATCATGGTACGCTTACTTCATTTTGAAGTATTCAAGATTTTTGTTTAATTATATAATATGATTTGCTCTTAAATTCCAATGGGATTTGGATATATATCCTTAGCACCGTTTATTATTAGTTTATTTTGACAAATAATGACATTATGTCAAAGTCAGTTAAATAATATATAACATATAATGTTTAAACTAGATTTTTCTCAATAAAAAAATATTTTTCTTAGTCAGACATTAAACAAGGCACTACAGGTATTATAAGGGATAATGCTTTCAGTCAGTGTCTATCCCTCTCGAAACACTATCTCAACCTTAAGTATTATTAGCCTTATAATGTGATACCTTAATGTACAGCTGATTTAATTGTGATATGACAGAATCTATGTATAAAACTATTGTAGGATACCTTTTTTACTGGTTTGGAACTATTTATTTAGAAAACTTAACATTTACTTGAATAAAGACTTTCTTGGATGTGTATATTTCCCTCCAAACTCACCAGTTGCATCATACCAAACGTTTATTGAAAAGTTGGAGGGCATTAGGAAAAGATACAAACATGCGAAGTTATTGGTGACTGGCGATTTTAACTTATCTAAAACCCACTGGATGAAGGAGGATGACTTTTTAATACCTACCGACCTCTCCTCAGAAGCAACAAACACATTAATTACTGGAATGTTTTTGAATGAACTGCAACAAATTAATCATATACCAAATGAATTTGGGAAATACTTGGATCTCATTTTCTGCGAGGAGCTTCCAGACGTTAAAGTTGAGTTTGCACAGATGCCTCTTAGTAATATCGTTCAAGATCACTCACCTGTGGAGATTGTTTTTTCATTATTAACTAACCCCTCTTTGGAATTTGAAGACGACGTTGGATATAACTTTTATAGGGCTGACTACAATGGATTAAATAACTATTTTTTAAATATTAACTGGCATTGGTTGGAGGAAAGTAAGGACATTGACCACGTGGTACAGAGTTTTTACAAAAATTTATTTTCAAGGGATTGAGAAACATGTCCCAAAGATACATAAAAGGAGTAAAAAATATCCTCGATGGTATACAGGAGAAACAAAAAAACTTAACTAAAAAAAACAAAGCATACCTTCAATACAAACATTCTAAAAAACAAGAAGATTATCTCCGTTACTCCAGGTTGAGAAAGGAATCAAAATACTAAATTGAATATAGTTACTTGATGTAACAATACATTACTATTAAAATAGCAAATCTTAACATTATAAATGTATATTCTAATTCGAATAGAAACATATATGAACAATTTTTAAAAAATATTTTTTGCACAACAGAAAACTATCTTTTAATGGGCGATCTTAACTCGCATCACCCCATGTGGGACAGTTCTACGACTAACTTTGGTGGTAAAAATGTTAGCGACTACTACAACCTCCAGGTTCAAATACAAGTGCTGTTGACCTTACTATTATTAGTTCTAATCTTGTGGCAATATCTGACTGGAGTGTACTTCCAGACTGGGGCAACAGTGACCATTTCCCGACATTGGTAACCATCAATTATAAAACAATATCAAATCAATCTCCTTTCCTAGAAACCTTTCAAATAAGAAACCATTTTAAAGCAGACCTGGACCTGCTTCATAATAACCTCTTGATGAGTATACGAGACTTCGATACTCTTACAGACTTCCAAGTGTTTGAGAAAATCATAAATGAAGCAGCATCCAACTCCATACCCATGAAAACATGCAATATTTCAACAAAACTAAATAACCCCTGGTGGGACACAGAATGTACTTCATTAATTAAAACTAGAGCACTTGTGCTGAAAAAATTTAGAGAAAAAGTAAACATTTGTAATTTTTTAAAAGCCAAAAGAATAATAGCTATAACAAAAAAAAAATTAAAAAGTAAAAAAATTTATAAATTTAAAAGTTTCTGTCAAACATAAAATAGAAATTCGAACATAACATATATTTGGAACACCATAAAAATATTCGCTAATGTTAAAAAAACATTCAACAAAGATTATATTATAATTAATATCCTTAGAAGAATGTCTGTCATAAATATAAACCCTCTGTTTACTTTAATACAAACTGATCACATTGATCCTTTTTTTATGTCTCAATTGGAAAGTAGCCTTAAAGACTAAAAATTTTCAGCCACAGGTTTAGATGATACATCATATAAAATGATTAAATCATTCCCTTTTAAGGCAAAAAAATTCCTATTAGAAACTTTAAATAAATGTCTAGCAGGTGAACAATTACCCTCTAACTGGAAAAAATTCGATGTTATTAGCTTTGTAAAACCAGGAAAAAACCCTAACAACCCGGATAATTTTCGACCCATAGTTTTATCCTCCTGTTATCATAAAACATTGGAAATAATGATAAAAAATCGGTTAGAATGGTTTCTTGAACACAAAAACATGTTTAGCCCACAACAAATTGCTTTTAGAAAAGGGATGGGGATTAATAGTGGCATTGCCTACATAACATCAAGAGTAAATTTGGCTCTTGAGCGAAAAAATAAGGTAATAGCTGTTTTTCATGACATAAAATCAGCCTATGATTCCGTAAATATATACAAACTATATAAAAAACTGACAGACTTGGAAATACCCATTGAAATATGTAACATTATTTTCAATATACTTAAGAATAGATTAAATTACTCTAGGAACAAAAATGGACAACTTCTCGGACCATTTTTAGCCACTCATGGACTTCTACAAGGATCGCCATTAAGCACTATTTTGTTTAACATTTATATGTTAGATATTTTTAACTTGCCTTTGAAAAATGTTAATATTATCGGCTATGCGGATGATTTGACGATTTTAAGTGAACACCATAACCTCCAACAAGTAACCAATAACTTAAACAAGGCCTTAGATAGAATTCATATTTGGCTCTCAAATCACAATCTGAGTATTTCTCATGAAAAATGTGAAGCAGTGTGGTTTACAAAGGGTCGCCAAAGTTTTCAGCCACCTAATATTGCAATCAACGATTATTTGATACCATTTAAAAATCATGTCAAATACCTTGGAGTAACTATTCAAAAGCACTTAAAATGGGATCTTCATATTCAAAATATGATATTAAAAGCAAAAAAGGGCTTAAATTTGCTCAAAACATTTGGTAGAATATGGTGGGGAGCTGACCCTCAAGTACTACTAATAGGATTCAATGCATTAGTCAGGTCACATTTAGATTTTGGATCCATTTTCATATACCTATTCCATGAAGGTCTTCGATTTTGCCTAGGATGTATGAAATCTACACCAACCAACTCCCTGTTGGCTGAATCAACAAATTTTGATTTACATCACAGACGACTAACATTGACAACCAAGTTTCTTTCTCATATTTTTGCTATTACAGATCACCCCTTGGTAAACTTAATAATATATTCGTATGTCATACATTAATAGTGCGCGCCTGCAAAATGAATATACCACACCATATTTGACACAGGCTGCCGAATACTTTCTTCCATTTGTAAATGAAATGCTCAAAACAAAACAACTGCCCTGCCACATTTTTGACTTCCATTTTCAGCTGAAACCACTGAAATTTGTAGATTTAAAACTTAAAAAAACTGGACCATCAGAAGTATTGCAATCATTTCGTGCTAATTCTGAAAAATATAAAGCGACTCATACTTGTATTTATACTGATGCATCGAAAGGATGAAACCATATAGGATTTGGAATACACATTCCATCAATTGATTTCAACTATTTGTCAAAACTCCACAAAGAATTGTCAATTTTTTCTGGCAAATTAATAGCCATTGAGGAGGCCATTAAAATAGCAATAGATAAAAACATTTACAAAACCTTAATATTGACAGATTCTCTGAGCGCTATTATTATTATTATTAAAAAAGATATATTTGATGCAATTGATAAAGGATTTGAAATATTACTTGCATGGATTCCAGGACATTGCGAAATACAGGGAAACGTCCAAGCAGATAAACTAGCCAATATCGGCCGAAGTCTTAACATTCCAAAAAATACCAAAATTGAAAATGGAGACATTTTTAATGAAATAAAAAATAAAATAACTTCCAAGTTTACCCATGAGCGGAACCAAAGTCTGGCAGTGAAGGGCAAATTTTATGCCAAAGTTCAAAGCAGCTTCCCTAAAAAAAAATTGTTTATGAAGGTGCCTTTCTACAGTCGTAGACATATTACCACCATGGTTAGAATGAGAACTGGTCACTGTCTTACTAAACAACATTTATTCAATATTGGTATAAGAGATGACCCATATTGTGATTGCGGTCTGGTGAAGGAATTAAATAATATATTTTTTGAGTGTCCGATTAACATAATACCAAATTCAAATTTATATCAAAATATAATAAATATGGGCCTTCGAGCCCCTATTAATATCAAAACTGTGTTGTCAAACGTTTCCACTGAAAGTATGAATAAACTAATAAAATTTTTAAATAACAAAATAAAAATTTAATCGTACATAAGCTTTGTTTTAGACCTGCAAAGATACCTAAGGTAGATAACATTTGAACCCGGACTATAAACTGTAGTTGTGTATGTCCCTCCTCTTGTTTTGTTGTAACTAACCTCAAAATAATACACATCATCGCTGTACTTCTGTAAAAAGATTTTCAGGTTCTATGAAACCAGTTATAAGTCAGTTTCCACTTCATGCTTCTATTCCGAACGAAATATTAAATTTACTAACAACTCCAATTATCCCTTCAGAAATTGGAGACATCACCTACAATTATTCTGTGAATCCACTGACCCCGTATGAGGAACTGTGGTCCACTCTAAGTCCTAAAAAGGATTCAACTTCGGGCAAAGACCTCATAACCTATTCCATGCTTCAGAACCTTCCAATCAGGGCATTGATAACTCTTTTAACCTTTTACAATGACATTTTGAGGGGGCATCGTAGAGTTCCCACAGAGTGGAAATCTGCGGTAGTCAACCTTATTCCTAAACCCAATAGAAACCCTGAACTGACCTCCTCATACAGGCCCATTAGTATGACCTCATGTGTGGGAAAGGTGTTTGAGTCAATCATCAAGAACAGACTGGAATGGATTTTGGAGAACGGAAAAATAATCAACCCTCTCCAAATGGGGTTTCGCCGGGGAAAGGGAATTAATGATAGTCTGACAATCCTCACGTCTAACATCTCTAATTCATTGATGATGGTACTCTTGGACATCACTGGGGCATATGATAATGTAAATATTCATAAACTTTATAACATAATATGCAATCTGGGATTTCCTAAGGATCTTTTTGACATTATTCTGCAATTTCATCAGGATAGGCCTATATTTATTAGAGACCCTGCAACCAACGAACTTATAGGACCAGAGTTGGCCAACAAAGGGGTGGCCCAGGGGTCCCCTTTATCACCGCTTCTTTTTAATGTATATGTGAACTCAGTCAGGGAGTGGATTCCAGGTAATATTCAATTGTTACAATATGCTGATGACATTGCACTGAGCATATCAGACTCTGATATGGCCTCTATGATTGACAATATGAATCGGGCATTGGAAGGCCTTCAGGGATGGGCTAATGAACATGATTTGTCATTCTCTGCCTCTAAGTCTTCTTGTATGATGATTTCCAAAAGTTACATACAAAGTGTTCCAGGTGACTTACAGTTGAATTATGAAAACATACCTTGGGTGGACAATGTCAGGTATCTTGGTGTTGTTTTTGACAGACATTTCACTTGGAAACTGCAAAGTGATAACATGTGCAAAAAAAGCCCTAAGGGCTTTAAACATTCTCAGATACTTATGCGGCACTTCATGGGGTTCTCACCCCCTCACCATGGTTACATTCTACAAAGCCTACATAAGACCCCATTTGGACTTTGGCAGTATTACAATCACTAAGTGTTCCAAAACTCAGCTTCAGAAGCTTGACAGAGTACAATATCAGGCTCTGAGAGTTGCGCTTGGACTAATGAAATCTACACCCACCAATATATTGCTTTCTGAGGCTGGTGAGCTTCCGTTGGATATTCGTAGGGTCTGGCTTGCTGTTAGGTTTTTATTTAAGGCACTCTCTATTCGAGACAACCCTGTTTTGGATTCCGTCACCTCATCTTACACCAACTATAATTATAATTTTCAGTACTGGTACCGGTATCCCCCCTCACCCTTATTGGAGGCATTTGATTTACTTGCTCCATATCAAGACTGCATTGACTCTAGACCTGTTCTACCCTTCTTTGAAGTGCCTCCTATATTCAGCGGGGCCAGATTTTTAAAGTTGCCTCTCTCAAAGAACAATGATAACTCCAGAAGGTTCCTGAATGAAGTAAGAAACAGGTTTCCTGACAGTAAATTTTTTTTCACAGACGCATCCAAGGCAACCGATCAATCGGTGGGAATAGGAGTTTATGGTCCCGACATTGAAGTTACTTGCAAGTTGTCAGACCTTGTTACCATATGTACTGCTGAGGTCTACGCTGTGTACAGAGCAGTAGTTGCCATTGAAGAAATGAACCTTACAAACGTGGTTATTTTCTCGGACAGTCTCAGCGCCCTGCAGAGTTACAGGGGTCCTGGATCCCAAAGATGATTTTCTCACCTTGACTACAAAGGCAAAGATTGTGGACCTCAGAAGAGCTCAGATTGACCTTGCCCTGGTTTGGATCCCAAGTCACACAGCCATCCCGGGTAATGACAGGGCGGATCTACTGGCTAATCGAGGCAGAGTGAGTGGCGAGCAAGTGCAGTTAACTGTGGATTACAGAGACATTCTACCCCTAGTTAAACAGAAACTTAGGAATCAGTGGAAGGTTAATTGGAAGGAAGTTTCACACTCCAAGGGAAAATTATACGGGGAACTTGTACAGACTCCATTGAGGAGACCCTGGTTTAATGATCACAAGGATCTAAGTAGAATAGAGGTTACTACCATGTGTAGAATAAGAAGCGGACATTGCAGACATCCTTTACACCTTCATCGGATTGGGGTCAAACCAGACCCCTTCTGTGGTTGTGGAAAACTGGGTACGTTGCAGCATATTCTGTTTGAATGTTCAAGTCACATACAAATGTGCAACCAACTTTATCGCAATCTCCAACACACGGTTGGAACTTCTCCCATCAGTATTAGAAATCTTTTCGTGCCCTCAACGCAGTCTGCCAGACTGGTCACTAATTTCATTAAGTCATCTCACCTACAACTATAGATAATCATTTAACAAACTGTCCATCAATCTCAATCCAGGTCAGTGAGGGTATGGTTCCTCAACACCAGACTCACCTTGCGGTGGGCCCTCATTGACTTTTCATGTGTCCTTGCATCTTTACAGCCACCACAGCGGCCATATAATCCTAGCAGCTCAAGGCCGTAAAACAGAAGAAAGAAAGAACACATCATCGCTAAGAAGAACAAGACCACAGAGCACTTTGATTTAATCACATATATCTTGCATCCAGAGGACAGAACTACGGTTTGATCAGTGCCCTGGAAGCACCGTTAACGTCCCCAAACTGGAATACGGTGTATCTCGCTCCGAGGGTCGCCGGATCAAGCGAGTAAGCCCCGGACGGGGAGCAATCTGGCAAATGGACTAGTATCCGCGCCAACAATCAAGAAACAACAACAACAACGCCGTATAAAAATAGTGAAGCTGTCATGGTTTAACAGGAAAATGACCGAAATTTTGAAAAAAGCGCAGGCGCAAGAAGAGGAGTGATATTTACATACTTGATAAATTATTTTGCAATTGACAATGACCGAAGAAATGTGAACAAAGTATTTTTTCCTATTTCATTTTATTTTATAGACGAAAGCATTTTTTTTTCTGGGGTCCTGATGCTAAAATTCCGTAGTGTTGAGTGAGTGGGTCTGATAAGAGAACTTGTACTATCAAGAGATTATTGGACAGAAAGTTACGTAAAAATTCCGGAAGCGTAAACCCGAATTACAAAAAGAGAAATATTTATAAAGTATCATTTTCAAGTTTTTTCATATATTATGTTGAACTCAAAAATCAATTTAAAGATTATGGGTATCCGCCTAAATTATAAGAAAACCTGCCATCCAGTGAAAACTAATTTAAAGTTTGGATATATTTTCTTTAGATATATTCTAATTTGTTTCGTTTATGGCCTGAAAATTGTAAGTAAACTCGTAATAAAAGCGTTACTTAGAAATTTGTAATATATTTTTTGAAAATACCCTTTCATATTATTTATTTTATGCATATTTGCCGAGTACCCACTCAGTAGGTAGGAAGTAATTTTTTTTATCTATGAATGTTAAAAATCACTTATTCTCTTTGCTATTGCAGATTTTACACTCAAGTCACTCTTAGATTCAGATTGTCACTTTGTCACATGGTAATTAGTGATGTGCAACTGATACTTTTTCGAGTATCGGGTAGTATCTGATACGTTATCTTTTCATATATATATGTTCACAACCAAACAGCGTCGTTAAAAATGGAAACAAACAAAGCCAAATCAGTCAAGTCACTCTCAGATTCAGATTGTCATTTTGTCACATGGTAATTAGTGATGTGCAAGTGATACTTTTTCGAGTATCGGGTAGTATCTGATACTTTATCTATAAGTATCCGATTCTTTGTATCTGATTTAGTTACGAGTGCAATACATGATGGTGTGATATGAACGGTTCTAGTCATTTATGTCGAATATTAGAACATTTCGATATATTCCCGTCGGGAAGTGATAGTCACCAATGGTGGTAGAAATTTAACACATTAAAAAAATAATGTAATAGAGGTAGTTTATTTTTTGAGATAAATTTGTGATTATAGTTTAAAATATTGCTAAAAATTAAAAAAATATTGGTTTTTGGCACAAAGGCGATAATAATAGTAAGCGTTCATTTTTTAAATGCATTTTTTCAAGGACATATTTACCACCAATACCATCATATACATTTTAACATAACAATAATATATTTATATATAAAAAAAAGTTACTTAAAATACTCATGAAAAGACTACAACTAAAGAAACCTAGGGCTTTAATGGGTAACGTATATGAACACAAATCTTTACTGACATTAAAAAAACAAATACAATAAAAATAATATATCAAGTCGATACGATCAGTTGATTATTTTCGGATATCGAGTAATTGACATCGAGTGTCGGATACTTCAAATCCTTGTAAATATGAGATACTAAAGTATCGGATAGATACTATTCGCACACCACTATCACATGGTTGCTGAATGTTGGATATCTACATAGAATAGTTGAAGTTGACATAATAATAATTACCTATATAACGTTTCGTTTCGTTATAAATAAATATTGATTGCTAACCAATATTAATTGTAAATTTCGGTGTTTCAGTTTTGAGCTGTTACTTTTTAAACCTTAATTTGTAACAGTGGCCTAAATTTGTGAATACAAATTAACTTTAGACAACTTGATTTGCGCATGTGCAGTTTCGACGATTTCGGTAACACATTTTTCAGATGCTTCACTTTCCGGCCATGACTATTCGTTCTTATCTCCACTCATGTGCCAACCTACCACTTAAAAAAATTCATGGCGTATCTAATGTCACAAAATGTATATGCAACTTTTATGAACAAGAAATAATATTTTATTATAGTCCTGGACCAGGAGTTTACGAGTAAAACGTGTATACATCGCGATGCGGTTGGTTAACCCCGACCCTGATATACAGAAACTATTCAAAAATTTACAGTTACCATTAATTAAAGAACGTCTTACATGCTAGACGTTCAATATGATATATACGTCGTTTTCGTTTGGAGCTCACTATACCAACCAAGGTATTTTTTTCCGAATAAGTAGGAATTTAATATGGAAGGCAAAAAAAGCCTAGCATTTCCCAATTTCCCTAGCTGCAGTAGTTATTACAAATTCTCCCTAGGACTACGAACAATTCCCTAGATGTAACATCGATGCTGTTAAAATCCTTGAAATCCTTCACTACCTAGCCTAGCGTCCTTTTGCCAAAAACAGGTTTATTTCCGCGGAGTATAACCAAGTGTTTTTGTGGATCTCCCGTTAGGCATTAGATTAGCCCAGGTTCGTCGATAAAACTGTCACTAAAGCAATAATAAATAATAATAAAGTGAATTCATAATAAAATAATACAGTTTCATACTATACTAGCTAGTACAATGAATCCTCGCTGGTGGCGCTAATGCAGAAACCTTTCCACCCGCAACCAGCTTATTTGTATACGTTGTTAATGACAAACAAGCTATATCACTCTCATAAAGATTTTACGGTGTACAGCCCGCCAGTCTCCAGCGTTTTCCTTAGTGATGTAAAGTAATATCTACCCGTTACCAACTATCTGGTATTTAAGCAATACCCAATTTATCCGATCTTTGATATCTGAATACCAGTTACTTATAAACCCTTGGTAACAGTAGTTAATACTCTAATATAAAATAAATAAGTTTTAATATCGACACTCGGCAGAAGTTTGTTTTTTCTAGCGGATGGCCATAAAAATATCAACAACCACCAACTTGCATGCATCCGGAACGTTAATTTTTTTATTTTTTGCAGATCTAAAAAAAATTAGTAATAAAAGTCTCTTTTGTTTTGGTATGTTAAGGAAATGAATAGGACAGCTTTGGTGGTGTTATTTATCTCGGTGTTTTGTTTTCTTATTCTGAAACAAGCATTAAGTGTAAGTACTATAAGTGTTTAGAAATAAAAAAATCGTGCACATTTTAGACGAATGACGACTCAATTAGGACCTATTGACTATAAGTACAGCATAAGTTTTTTAGAAATATGATACATTTGGGAAAGGTTCGGGGACGAAATTAAGAGATACAAATAAAAGCTGGAACTATTTTGAACAAGAATTAGGAAACTAGATCTGTTTAAGTAGGTTGTTAATAAACTCGTATTTTTGTTTGTTTGTAATAATAGATTTTAAAAAAAGAAGTGGCATTTCATTGCATTTCTGTAACATATCAAATGAAAAAGCTAGATGAAATATTTGCAAAAACATTTATTCATGTCGTGGAAGTGTAAGTAACAGTAACAGGTATTAAGTAACAAGTATTAATTTAAAAGTAACTATTCGGAACAGGTATTGAAAAGGAACAGTAGTTTACATCACTAGAGACCTAACCGGAGAGATCCAAAACACAATCTGGTTTAAAAAAAAAACATAGAAAATTATAAGTTTTGATAAAGAAAAACAAAAAAAAAGTCATCATCCGAGCCGGGATTGAAATACACAACCTTAGCAATGCTTTTCGGGCACCCTATCACTGAGCTAGCAGGCTTCATAACGGAAATTTAAGGAACTGTTTATACTCCGCCGAAATAAAGTTATACGGTGGCGGCTCGTGACTTTAGAAGGTGACAGTGCTGCAGGCTGCAGTTTATGTCGGAACTCGAAAGTAAAATATATTATTTAATTTAAATAACTCACCTATCGGCGTTATTGTTCAACATTCGATATGCAATATGCCTCACAATATGGCATTAAGCCTGTTTTGACACATGGGACTCCTTAGAAATGTCTATCCGTTTCAGAGTAGAAAATTTCTCTCCGGTTCTACAGCCGTCATCGGCATAGTAATAAGTACTTTTAACAATTTCATTGTTAAAGCCTCCCCTTATATCCGCTACTCCTTCGATATCTTTTTTTTTAATTTAATATTTACCTTAAACCAGGTTTATATGCCATATAACGGAATAGTCGGGGTAATTAGAAAAAGGTTGTTGTTTAAAAAAAAACATTAACATTTTATTGTAGAAATTAATAAACGGATGTATTACTTTTAATTCACACTACTAAAGGTATTTAATTAAAATAACATAATTACATTTTGTTATAAAACACTGTAGATTTTACCACTATAACGCTAATTATGAAAAATTATTTCAATGCTATTATACGTATAGGAAAACTTGATACAAAATACTGCTCATTCGGTTTTTTTTTGTTACCATACTATTGTCTTATTTGCTTTTCCTAACTTAAATTTGGCGCCAGAAAGAGGACGAACCTGACCAATAGGAAGTACATTGGACAATCTGTACTGTAATTGGCCGGTATGGTTGAGTATTAGGGTTGAGAATGTTGAGATATCGACCAACTAATATCGGTAATCACTATCGATGTTACCATAGGACAAGACGACCAATGTGTACAAGTACGATATATCGGACAAAAAGCACCGATGTTTTATTATATCGGTTATAATTCGATGTTTATTATATTATTACATTTGACACTTTATTGATAGTCCGTAACTATTAAAGTTTAATGTTAGAGATAATAGAATCAAATAGTACACGTTCACTTTTAGTTCTTGAAGATCTAACGTGCGCTATCAACCTCTGGCTTGAGTTAGTGTCAGATTATCGGTCTTGAAGTTAAAATGGGAAAGTTTTTAACCTTATAACCATAGTAATTACGGCAGAATATCTTGGAAAATACAAAAATATAAAGGGTCTTCATTTACCAAAATTAAGAATGTTGTCACTGGTTTTTGATTAGTACCTTGAATAGTTATACCCATTTTTAATAAGCGCTATTCCAATTCGAGTAAATTTATTGTGGACAACAACAAACGTAAAAGGCGTTCTAAAAAAAATCTAAATACACTTATTGTTATATAATGACACAGTAACATCATAGAAATATTGTATAAAAACATTTACAATTCAACGTAAAACTTAGGTAACTAGTAGGCGTTTTTGAACGATATGATGGATATAATATTCTATTCGCGAACAGTTTTCTCTCTTTCTACCATTCAGCCCAGTCTCAAAAACAAGTTGCTTCGTTGCTTGTAAAATACGAATCGCTCTGATGGTTGGAATTAACATCGAAAAACGGTGCTAAATTAAATTCAGCTATCGATATATCATAAGTTCAAGACGATGCAAAAAACATCGGTCATCTGACACACAACATGGATGTTGACACTACATCGTAAGATGTCGTATATCCAGGGTTGTTCTAAAGCGTACTATTGTACCAAATATAGCACACTTGGAAAATATTTGACACCATGGTACCTCTTTCGACTTTTTGGCACAATTTATCATTCATATTATATTGTTAATTAATTTACTTGAAGGTATCACAGTATCATTTAAAAAAAATAAAATAACATACGGAATTTAACAATACATTTTCTAATAAATACCGTAATATGTTTTTTTAATCATTGTTCTGTGCCACAAGTGATAACATAGTAGGGCTATTTACGTCAGCGCAGATGGCAGTATTGATTCAAGTTCCCAAATGAGTGTAGTGAAATAGAAATAAGCGCGTGGCTCCGTAGAGAAAGAGGCAACTTTAATCTCCAGCGATCTGGAAAATTTTAGATGAAATTGTTTGTTTTCTCCACCTGTCCAGATTAGTTGCCCATTTTGTCTGTCTCTATCTAACAGTATTAAAAGCGGAAAGCCTGGATATTCAGTCGGTCGAAATTAATGATTCGAGTATCAAGTCGAGTTTGAATAGAGACGGTTTTTCATTTAAAGAATATCCTGGATATCAGTAGCTGTGTTGCTATTCCAAATCTTTATATAATTATTTCACCACTTCTTTTACGTTTTTGTATTGTATGTTAACGGATCAATTCTGTTAAGGAAATGTATGAAGTTAGTGCAGCCATGGAGCGGTAAGTACACAATAACGGTATTGTTAGCAGACGTTCGACATTTCCATGCGCGTGCTGGGCATCCAGGTAGGGTACGGGCAGGAACATGGTTGATGATCATATCTACTGGATTGGTTGTTAATCTGTGCTACTGGTGTGAACTTAGCAGTTAAAAGTTAGCAACTAAAATGCTGACGGCAGCCGAACAGCCAGTGGCGTCGGATATATTTTGATATTAATAATATTCTGCAAAAGAGTATAATACATTTCATTTTTTTGAGAAATAGGCAATGGAACCTCTTATTTAATTTTCATATTTTATGAGATATTAAATAATGGGCCAATATCGTTACTGAACACGGATTTAAGAAAATGTGCACTCTTTTAGTTGGCAACCATTTTTCGAACAATATACATAAAATTGAAAGACATCCATTTTTTGGATATCAGTTTAATATTTATTTAGTAAATAAGGGATATAATTGTACCAGCCTAGGTAGCAATTTGCTCCCTGTATCAAGTATACAAGACACAAATTTACTTATTTCAAACAACACCCCACTTGATTTTTATATTTATTCAAGTTAATATAAAGGACCTGAATAATTCAAAGGATGCTTAGGTTGCCATAAGACACATTGGGCTAAACGCTAAGTGCTTTTTACTCATTGAGTTTTTACCAAAAAACTAGACAAACAGTCAACTTGATTTTTACAAACATTTTGGCAAATATATAGACTTAATTAATAGTTATATAGAGAATGACTCGGCAGCCCTCAAAGAGTGTCTAATTTATATCAAGGTAGGTTACATGTGGGAGCATATACATATTTATTTTCTGCGTCTACATGTAACAACATCTACTTTAATACACTTTTAGACGGCTAGTGAGTCATTCTCTATATGATCACTAATTAGGTCAAGTTGGCAGTATATCTAGTTTTTCTGCAAAAAATTAATATGTGTATGCGCGCACATGTAGCAGTATCTGCCTTAATATAAATTACACCCTCCGGCTTATTCTCTATATAACTATTAATTAGGTCTATATATCTGCTAAAATGTTTATAAATATGTTGTTTTACTTTATAGTTTTGCTTGAGTACTTCAATGTTATTAATTAGATATTTTGCGTTTAATAAGTTTGCATATATGCATACACAATATATAAATAATATAAATATAATTACTTAAATTGCCTATCATGTCTTTATTTTCATGGGTGACACAATAGTCAAAATACAAAATAGTAATGTTGTTAAAAAAGAAATCGCTAACGCCAAACTGAATAATAAGCAACATAATATTTTAAACCTTTCTTCAGTAAAAAAATTCCTAAATCTGGTTTATTTTTATATTTATATTATGTATTTTAAACTTTTTCGTTTAGTGCCTTCTCATGACGCTTCACCTCATTGTTCGAGACCCTTCATTAGTTTTAAGGGAATGCATTTCATGTTTTTTTAAAAATAAGAGTAGACATTTTTTTTGAAATTCATTGGTTTTTTCCTTATTTTATATTTAAGTTTAAATAAAATGCATAATGCAACGTTGCTATGTGCCAATGTCACAATCACACAGTGTTGCTAACATAAAATTGGCAAATTGCACACTTTTACACTCCATCTGAAATCGTGGACGGCAACGGATTTTCTATCTCAAATTTGATGACCAAAAAAAAAGACATGCTAAATAGCCGTCATGTAGTTAGAACTTACTGGGTTTTGCAGAAAAAAATATTTAATGATTGTTATACTTTTAATAATTCACGAGACTAATAAATCTTTATCTATTGTGAAACGAATCCAAGCGCTACCTATACGCATCTTTTTCAATCTTCTACTTGCAATTTTAACCATCGGCCCAATAAATAACTAAAAATCTTTGTCTATTGCCAAACGAATCCGGGCTCTAACTATGCGCACCTTTTTCTATCTTCTACTTGCAATGCAAAAAGTATAGTTTTTGCATCATTTGCCAATCGTTCAACGTCCACTTGACCAGTTGGTTGACGCTGACCGTAGAATATAATTTTTCTTGTGTTGCATACTGCACGGAAACTACCCACTTTTGGTAAGGACAGGAATACTACACGCATCGACTTCAAATTACACGAAAATCGTGTAATTACACACCGATTGCCAACACTGCAATCACAAGTTACCCTTTATAACAATTTCGCGATTTTTAATATTCGATTTTGGCGCTATTTCTGCCATCAGGGCCTACCAATGGAGCCTAAGTGAGGAATTTTGTCGATTCGAGTGGGGAAATCAATAACATACTGTTGGCAACACTGTATGGGATGTATAATCTTTAGAGATGAGTAGGTCCTGGATTTCGAAGGAGTCCGGAGGTGCATCCAGTTCTGCGGACCTGCATCCACATTGCAGTTCTGCCGGATCTGTAACCTAACCTGAAACTGTCAGAGTGTAATTATAGCGTGTCCAGGTCCAGATAGTACAGTCTTCCGGTTCGTCTCGTCGAATGCAGACCTCTGTGTTGTAACATAAGTGGTGCCACGTGTTCGGTTTTGCTGCTTTATTTCGGGGGGAAACGGGAGACTCAACCGCTCAGGTGGAAACTAACGACCCCGCTAGAAAGGGAGCATACGCTGTGAACGTGTGAGGCCTAGTTGTTCCTGCATTCTATCCCGTTCGTCTGCCGCAGTTCTACATAGAATATTAGCGTAACGGCCGCTACGTGGCGGGAGTGGGAGGGGTAAGGGGATAGCTTGAAAGAAAGGGTCATCTCGTGATATCAGTAGTACTCTCAAGGGGCACCTAGTGGAAGCCTAGATGCATTTCAAAAATTTAAAGAGGAATTATTAAAGTATTGAAAGATTCGGGGTATTCGGGAGCCTAGAGCTCGCCATCCGGATATCCTACCGATAACGCCTCCAAACTGGACCAAGGTGCAGGGTCGACTTCGAGGGTCGCCGATTTAACGACTCTGAGCCCCGGACGGAGGGCAATCTGGCGACTGCCTCGTAGCAAAGCCAATAAGTCCTGTTATGTAACAGGCTAAACAGGAATGAAGAAGAAGAAGGTCCAGATAGTAAAAACTCATTCTTTACAGTTATGTTAGGTTACAGTTCCGCCATATTAAAGTTTTATCAGGAAATACAAAAGTACAAATAATAATGTGTTAATTTGATGAAGTATATTTAAAAACCTAATATATTAACTCGATTCAAATAAACAGTACATTACAACAATATTCTATACATGTTTTTATTTTTCATATATTCTATTCGGCAAAAATAGATATTTAAATTTTTTTGCCTCATTGATACCCTTAAGTTAACAAACGGCTCAGTAATTATTGTAATATTTACAAAGTTCTGTAAACAGTTTCTAGGAACATTATTTTTCTAACAGAGATTACCGATTGGAATTATCAGTTATCTATCAATTTGTGTTCCTTATACTGAATGTAAATGAGAGAACTGGACTGAGAATCAGAACATTATTTATTATATACATTTAAATACCTTGTCAGATTCAGCAGCAATTCCAGGATGCAGTTTCCTCATTACATATCCATAACAATACCGATGCATTTCGCCATACGATGCAGGTCCGCGTAATCGAAACGGGTTATTCGGTTGCATGTTCGTGAGTGATGTAAATATTCGGATTATTTAAAGAATCGGATTATACGGAATCGAATTAACAGAATACTCGGATTAATCATCCGATTTCGAAATCACACGTTATGAGCGTGTTTAGGCAGTCCCAATTTTTATTTTTATGCTTCCGAATCGGCAGCTGCGGAACTGAAATCTAATGACATCGGCGGGTGCTGAATTGACGATTCCACGAATGCACAATGCGATGTCAAACGTCGAAATTCGAAGTCGGAATTAAAGTAAAGAAAAAATTAGTAATCTATGCTATGAGTAGGGTCAATGTGTGAGAGTTAATAATTAATGTAACTTGTAATTAACATACCAAAAGCTGATATCTCAATATCAACTTAAGGTGCAGAATAATAAATAATACAAATTTAACCTTAAAAGAAAGATATGCGGAAGAGAGTTTTAATTTTAAGATAATGCTGAAAAACTTATCTGCTCTAAGTATCAACCTAAAACTTACACGTAGATCCTCGGCCCCCGCTTCAGTTTTCAATTTTATTATTAATAATCCGAATTTAAAAATCTTCCGAATTCGAAATCAACGAGTTCCCAATGTTCCTATCCCATATTTACTCGTACTCAGCTATCGGCATCGGCCTGCTGCTACCGAACCCCCGAATGAATTTTTCATTCGAAATGCGAATGCAAATTGTACTGCCGTGCTTACTCTTCTGGCATCATAATCGGCAGTAGCTGGGCGGTTGCTTAACAGCATAATTATTCCGCATCCGTATTCCGAATTAATTTTAAATACTGGGATGATTCCGAGTATCTCAATACGCGGATTCAACGAGTATTTTAATTCGGATCATTACATCACTAATGTCCGTTTTCAATCGCTCCGCTGACGCCCTGCCAGATAGGTCGCAGCATTGTATATCGTTCGAAAGGATAGGGGTCCGTATTCAGCAAGATCTACAGCCATCAGGACCGATACCGGATACAGATCCGTGGATTCATACCCATCCGGACCTACCCATCTCTAATAATCGTAATCATAGTACTACATATAAATCTAATTTGGTACACTTTTACGAAGTTTGGTACAATTCAACATAGCCGTTTGATACAAAAATTTTAAGCTACGGAACAACCCTGCGTGCATCCCTTCCAAGTACACAAAGGATTTATGGTTTTGTTATTGGCCGGTCCAACGGACAAGCGGATATTCAGAAACCGTCACTAATCGTCCCAGTTGCGCGCGCATACAGACTTTCTGATTAGAATTGGCGCGCTGCTGTTTTAAATTTGAATACATAGGTATTATTATTATTGAATCGAGGTAAACCAATTTAAGATTTAACTTATTATTCTTCAAACAAATAAGTAGATACGGAAGACTTTCTAACTGTCTAATGCTAGTATTATTAATTTGTAAATGAATCACGAATATATTTTTTGTACATTATATTTACAATATTTGACAAATACGTATATTTATCGAACTTCAAAATTGTAGAAAAACAATAATGAATGAGTTTTATTTTATTATTCAATTAGCAATTAGGGAATAAATAATAATAAATAAAAAAATAATAAATAAATAATGATGAAATGACGTTTCGTAATAGAAATAAAACACACGTAAATAGAATAGGCACTTCAAATTCTATTTTTTATTTAATAGGGACAAAGTTATGTTCATTGACCCGTTTAAGGAAGGTTTAGTAATACAATTTTTCCCTTTTTGTTCTTTGTTGAATATAACCTTTGCGGACTAATGTTTTTGTTATGTGGATTTTTATTTAAAATAGTAAGTTTTGTTTTTTTACTGTTTACTGAAAAAAATATTTTTAAGGTTTCTTTATCACATCGATTAGTTATCATAAAAGCACAAGGAAAGCCCTGTCTCATATCATCAATGACCAACAGGGTGATCAACTCAAAATTATAGCCATTGGTACCATGTGTGCCAGCAAGGCAGATGCAATCTGACCCATATTTCTTTAGCAAATGGTTCTGTGCTTGATTCATTATGATTAAAATGAAATCTTCCTTCTTTAAGTTGGTATACTCCTCACTAAGTGTGTCTTGAGATTTATAAAAGAGTACACAATTGTTTTGTTCTTGACTCATTTGGGTGACTAAGGAGTTAACACTTATTGCATCACTGTGATGCCTCATAGAATTTAAATTAAATGCTTTTTCTATATTATTTAGATCCCGTTTTGTAAGTAAATGGAGCCGCTCTAGTTTATTTTCTTCAAAAGAATCACGGACCTCATCAAGAATAACGTCAAATGGTATTTTTGAATAATATCCGCAAGTCTACAAACCGAGCCACAAACGAATAAACGGAATAAATAAACAATACAACATAACGTACATAACCTTCAATAATTGAAAATGTCAAATCCAAATCAAAACCAAAGGAAAAAAACGATGCGCGCGCAACTGGGACGATTGGTGACGGTTTCTGAGTATCCGCTTGTGTCCAACGGAGTCTTCCGGTTCGTCTCGTCGAAGGCAGACCTCTGTGTTATTAACATAAGTGGTTCCACGTGTTCGGTTTTGCTTCTTTATTTCGGGGGGAAACGAGAGACTCAACTAACGGACCGGAAACTAACGACCCCGCAAGAAAGGGAGCAGACGCTGTGAACGTGTGAGGCCTAGTTGTTCCTGCATTCTATCTCGTTTGTCTGCCGCAGTTCTACATAGAATATTAGCGTAATATCCGCTATATGGCGGGAATGGGGGGGTAAGGGAACAGCTTGAAAGAAAAGGTCATCTCGTGAGACCAGTAGTACTCTCAAGGGGCATCTAGTGGAAGCCAAGATGCATTTCAAAAATTAAAAAGCTGTTAGAAAGATTCGGGGTGTTCGGGAACTAAGAGCTCGCCATCCGGACATCCTACCTATTGGGCTGGAGAATGGCGCTGAAAACAAAAAAAGTGGCAGCCGACTCCATTTTGAAAAAGAAAGAAGGCGGTCCAACAAAACAGCTGACTGCTGTCAGCGTGGCTGGCGTAGAACAAAAATTATTTTCTTCTATGAGTCCGTGATAATTTAAAAGCAAATTTCAAGTATTTTTATATATATTTAGTGCATTTTTTTGTACAGGACCATTATTTACAATTGTGTGTTCGCTTTAAACTTAGTTATGACAAGTGAAAACTTTTTGAAGCTTCGAAATAAGAAGGCCGAAGTCGCCGAGCGGTGCAAACAAAATATTTTTTTAATTAAAAATTAGATCCTTTTGTAGTTTTTCACCAAGTGACAAATATGGACATTGCTAGTTACCTAGTTCAATTTAAATTATGTATATTCAAGTTAAACTTAGTTCAATCTGTGTGTTTAATATTTTGTACTGCACCCAGTACATATCCTTTTTTTATAAATAAAACATATATATCAATAAAACAATCTTGTTTTTATTTAAATAAATTGTCATGCATGTCAGAGTGAAACAATAGATAACATTTTCAGAGTGAATATCAATTTTTTCAGCATAATAAAACCTTTACTATTTACTAGACTTAAACCTACTTATGTCTAAAAAAAATTTAATTATATATGTGCACTCTAAGACAGGATTATACCGTAGAGTCCCTAAAAAAATAGTTATATTTTATTCCTGTCTTGTTTTTTTCAGAAGTTATCGAGAAACTCAAAATTTTGAAAAGAGTGTCCATACATTTAGCGTACTTGTAATTATGAGTCTGGAATTTCCACCCTTCAAAATTTAAGAACTTCCTTCCTGAATGCATAACAAGATTTCTTTATTCGGTCATAGGTTTTGCCGACAGACACTTTTGCCAAATCTTAGTATTAAGTAAGTAATAACCCTGTATATGGTTATCAAAGCTTCATTTATTAAACATAAAAAAAAATTGTAAAAACTGTAGACCACAGCTATTACACTAGTGCTACGATAATATCAATATAAAAAGCATACATTATTTAGTTCCTAAAGTATGTAATAAACTTCCAACTTCCACATACAATGAATTCGTTAAGTTTAAGATAGAATGTAAAAAAAAATATTTATTAATTGTATAATGAATTTAATTTAACTATGAGTCTTT
The DNA here is from genome assembly GCA_030620095.1 of Kuschelorhynchus macadamiae. Lineage (NCBI taxonomy): Eukaryota > Metazoa > Arthropoda > Insecta > Coleoptera > Curculionidae > Kuschelorhynchus > Kuschelorhynchus macadamiae. Next base: position 819,066 of record JAUTXW010004991.1, on the reverse strand, counting down.
TAAGTAGGATTACCTCGCTTTCCCAAACAAAAAAATAATTATGGAGTTGCATAAAGGTTAAAATTATTAAACAAATCTCTTTCAAGATGGTACATACAAATATTGATAATTATTTTTAAGTCCCCTAAAACATAAAAAAATAATACAGCATTGAAATATGTAACAGTACAAAATGTAATATAACTTTTTCAAACAACGATTAGATCTTTGATCAGTCTCGATTGAGAATCATAATGTTAACTAGCTAGATTAATTTTAGCTTTTTAATAAATGATTAATATGAAATGTTTTGCACCCACTTGGGCCTAATTTAATTTAGTAGTACGTAAATCATCTTCTTTTTGCAGTAATCCACTTCAACCACATCGACGAAAGTTCATTCAATCGTTTTCATATCTAAAATTCAAAATTCTTGAAACTTACAAATAAATGTAACATTGTGTTTTGTTCCTCTACATCCACAATTTGCAATACAACAAAAAGAAGGCATTTTAAGGTAAAAAAATAGAAATAAATAACAAAACTCCCATATACTCCCATTATAAAAATTCGATTTGTTTGTCCTACGCCCGTCAAAAACAGCTGATGATCGGTGACGTTCAACTGACAGATCGTCGGAGTGCCCAATTTGTTATTTGCCAGGTTAGAAATAATTGTATATTTTCTTTTTCTATGACGTAACTAGAGAAAAACCTTAGCCTGTCCCGACAAAATTTTTATTAATATAAGTCAAAAATGATCAAGTAAGTAGATGTATCAAAATGAAACAAATAAAAATTTAATATTTTCCACAATGAATGTCCTTAAAACAATGTTTTTGTCGAAGAATTTTTTCAAAACGTATAATGTCCACTTGAAATATAAGTAAATCATTAAGTATACATTTTTTGTTTGTAGATTCGCTATTAAAGCTGGTCTTGCAGCCTCAGCTGTATATTATGTTCGGGAGCAAGGTGTTTTTAAAAGTAGTGATGAAGCTGTGGAATCTGCAAAACGTCTTAATTCTGTCATAAAGCCCTATGTTCAGGAAGTCAAAGCTCAGTTACCAATTGAGGTAAGTAAATATATACCTATAAAGCTGGGTTTATACTTTCTGTAACGTAAGAAATACCCGTAAGTATAAGACATAAGATTTTTTATATTGATTTACAGTTCCATAAGACATAAGATTAATAATATTTCTTGGCCGTAACTACTAACTTTAATACATTAAAAAAGCAATATACCATAAAATTATAAACAAATAAATAACCAATCCAATGGGAGTGACAGATGGAATTATCCGAAATTGGAATTGAACCATTTCTTATTTTTTACGCTTAACTCAAACTATAAATGTAATCTTTTATTTTTTCACATATTTATTTGTCTTACGGCTTATCCTAATTCTTAAGTTTTACATTACGGAAACTATAAAACCCTAAGTGGTTCTCTTAAATGATTAACTGTAAACAAATAGTATAAGAAATTTGGATAAGTATTGAGTTTTGCTTGTTTGAAGTAAATGTCTAATGGACTGGATCCTTTTGATTGATGTGTCTCCACAATGGAAAAACTGTATACCAGCCATCCATTTGAAAAATAAAACTTGTTTGAAAAAATTCAAAGATTCTATTATATTCTAATTGTATGTATAAAGAATTCAAATTGTTAATTTCCTGATTATACAATCTGTTTGTGGTATAAAGTCTGTTTCTCGTATAAATAGTTCTTAGGATATAATTCTGTACTATGTTTATAGGAAGTATGTAAGATCTGTTTGTCCTTCCTCATATTATGAGTCCATACCTAAGTAAGGATTCAATTAAAGATTTGTATATTTTTGTGAATAATTTGGTGTTAAGAAATTCCCTCAAAATATAGAATTTGTATATTTATTTACAAATTTTATTTGTGAGATATTCCATGTGATTTGTCCATCTGAGGTGTTGGTGAATAAATATTCCGAGGTATTTCGTCTTTGCTTCTGCTTGAATTTCAAAAAGTGTATTATTGCCACAAGTTATCTTATTAAAAGTTGGTCTGTTTATTGAGTTTATGGAGAAAAGTGTATAATTTGTTTTACTGATATTGAGTGACAGTCCACGAGAATCCAACCAATTTTTAAGTTCCATAAATCTGTTTCAGTTTAGGTTTAAGTTTCTTTGCACATATTACCAGAAAAAAACAATAGCAATATCGTCTGCATATGATATGATTGTGCTATTAGTGTTTAAGTCCAATAACGAGTCTATAAAGCTAATGAAGAGAACTTCTAGAATTGTCCCTTTGGGGATCCATACTGCATTAAAGTGCTGATAAGTTGCTTGTGGGGAACAGTGTCAAATATCCTCAAGAGATAAATCAACACATTAAGACATTTTCTATTATTATTCAGGTTATTAATAATTTCAGAGGTCAAACAGTACAGGGTGTCCGGATTTGGTTGCAAAAGCAGGGTATCTCGCTTATTTTTAAAGACAGAACTTTGCGGTTTTCACGAACCTGAGCTAATTTTTTGTGAAACTCGTGAAGCCGTAAACAAAATTTTCATAGCCTTCTTCGTTTATGAAATACAGGGCGAAATAGAAAATTTTGCATTTTGGGACCCCCCTCGTATCTCGGTTATCCTTTAACTTAACACAAAGGGAAAAATTGCTGCTTATGCAGTTTTTTACGCTGGATCCAATGGCGTAGTCATATTTTTCATTTGAGTTGTTATTTTTTAGATATGACCCAAAGTTGTGTTTTTTTAAATGGGACACCCTGTATATTTGTCCAGAAATGATTTATCCTTTTAAAAGCTTCTCAAAAATATATAATAGTATGGGTCTATTTTAATAAACAACAATAAAGTTCCTAAAACAATGCCGTTTTCTTTTGTTTTCTTGGAAGCAAATGATATTTCCCAATTTTGTACGCGTATATAAAATCTAGCGCTAGTTTTTTGTATTTATTTATTGTGTAAAAATATATTTCTATTATTATGGAAGAAAACCAAACTTTCGAACATTATGAAAAGTACGATATGTTAGCTTGTTTTATATTAAGTAATGAAAATGTTGAAGCAGCTTCTGAGATGTATTTTAACAGGTAAATAGTTAATTTTTAGGTATGTTGAAATACTATTGCTTAATTTTTATTTAGATATCCAGAAAGGAGGCAACCTAATATATCCACTTTTTATCGGATAAAAAAGAATTTACTTAATCACAGATCATCGGGAGGCTGAGGAAATTACAGTTTTGGCTAATGCAGAAGCTTACCCTACAAACTCTTGTAGGGCCAGTGAAAAGAGCATAGGGATTCCAAAAACTAGAGTTCAAGAAATTCTAAAAAAGCACAAATACCACCCATACAAATTTAGGCTCGTGCAGCACTTACAGCCAGGGGATGCAGAGCGTCGGGTAGTCTTCTGCAATTGGTTTCGAGAAAGATGTGATATGGTTAGAGATTTTGAAAGGAAAGTTATATGGTCAGACGAAGCACATTTCAGTAATTCTGGTATACTCAATAGGCACAATAGTAGATTCTGGTCCCAGGAAAATCAACACCAAATACTTCCCAGAAGGCAGCAGGGCAGGTTTGGTCTAAATGTGTCCTGCTTCATATTAGGAACACATATAAAATTTTATATATTTGAGGGAAATCTAACAGCGAATCTCTATATAGAAATTTTAGAGGCAGCTATACCTGAATTACTTGACAATGTTCCTCTATCGCAAATTAACGAAATTTATTTTCAACAGGACGGTGCTCCTGCACACAATTCTGGAATGACGAGATTATTTCTGAACAATAATTTTACCAATCGATGGATCGGAACAAATGGACCTATAAGATGGCCCCCTAGGTCCCCAGATTTGTCGATTTTAGATTTCTTTCTATGGGGATATCTGGAAAATAGAATTTACAAAGACCACTATGATAATGTTCAAAATTTAGGAAATGCAATAAGAGAAAATTTTTTGCTATTTACAAAATCATACCGTTATTTTGCTTAATTCCCTAAAACGAATACGAAAATTGTGCGAAGCATGCATAGAACAAAATAGAAATCAGTTTGAACAGTTCTTTTGATTTCCTTGGTTACTGTAGTTTTTATACGACAGTTGATTTTTGCTGAAAGGCTTGTTACATAATAATTTATTACTGTTTTGTTCTTGTGTTACATAAATCTAGGTAGGTGGTACTTTTTTGGTGCGAAATTATCAATACATATTTTGATAAATAGATTTAATTACATATTTATTTTAATTTATTGTTAGGATGTAGATATTGTTAACGACTTAAAATAAAAGGCAGCATTGTTTTGCATGGCCTACTGCAAAATTTGGGATGATAATTATAAAAATTTTGTTTACGGCTTCATGAGTTTCATTTGAGTTCAAATTAGTTCAGATTCGTGAAAACCGCAAGGTTGTATCTTAAAAATAAGCGAGATACCCTACTTTTGCAACCAAATCCAGACAATTGTTGATAAAGTTAATCGGGTGAAAATGTTCTATTTTTTTCTTTGAACCTGACTTGTGTTTGGGTACTATAACTGACTATTTAAAATGTTTAGGTACTATTCCACTTTTAAAAATAAGATTTATTATTTTTAAATGTGTTGAGATTATTTGTTGCGTTTAGATTGACAAACAAAAATCTTTTTTGGCTGGACAAACAAAAAAGATTTTCGTTTGTCAAGATTTATTATATGAGACATGGGTAATACTATGTTCAGATAAACAAGCTTAATGCATTTTGATGTGATGCCAATTGCCAATTTATTGTATATTGTCATTTTAATTGTTTTTGTAAAAGTATTCTTAGTATTAATTGGGTATTTAAATATTGTTTACTATACTATTTATATACGTTTAATTTAGACCATATTAGTTGAATGACTTATGTTGTCATGTTATAAATAAAGCCATGTTGCCCCATTACTGACAAATATTCATTAACTATTATTTTTCCTATCAGCAATGTTTATGTTTATATCCCTTGTGTAGATTTCAATAGAGTAACAGATATTTTGTTCAAAATCACTTGAGTAAAGATTATATTGTTCATAAAGTAACAGAAATTGATCCAAGTTCTTTTAATGCTTCGGATATTAAGATGTAGCAAATTTAGTGTTTTACCACTCACCAACAGATGTTTGATCACCTACAAGTGTCTCCTGCAGATCCGCACCAATCTCCAAGTCTTCCAGCACTTCTTCCTCTAGGGGTGTGAAATTTCGAAAAGAAAAATTAAGTTTCTAAAGCATGGATTTTTCCCCAGAGGAAATTGGTCTGAAGATGCATGGCGTGAATAATTGAAACTTTGGAAATTATTTAAATTAGAATTTTTGTTAATTGAATTATTTCGAATCACACGGCAATCTGGTAAGATTTCTCCACCAGGGATGCCATGTCCTGATGATGTACGTGTTATAAAAACGAAACATTCGAATTTTTATTTTTAAAATTAGGAAAATCAGAGTTTATTGTTTAGACCTTTAGGATAAGAAGGTTGTGGGCTACTTGTTCTTTCCATGGCCTCTGGCTTACCTGTAAACTCAGAGAAAACTCTGAGAAAGGAGTATTAATATTTTTTGTTTGGTTATTTAAGGTATTTGGAATAGTTTTTTCTTAAGGAACATTTTCGTGCAATTGCACCGTATTATGGTGAAAATACCCAACTGAAACATAGGTCTTTTCGGTAATCTGAGAGTTTTTATTGTTTCGCCCTGTAGCTTTAGCTTTAGTATTTGAATTAGACAAAAGGTCATTTACTTTAGTTAAATTTGGTGCCTCTAGGATACCACTGTCAAATTTGCTACTTTGATTTAAGGTTTTATATTGAGTGCCGAATTCGACACTAAAGAATGCTGACTAAATGATTTATAGCTTGAAGTTTTATAAGTTTTGATTAAGTTCCGAAGAACTGTCGTTAATGATTTGACGCTGAGGGCAGCGACATAGTCTGACAAGTATATTAGGCAAAGTTATAGGGTTAATTTCATCATGTAAAGGCTCCAATTCGACCCTACATGAAGTGGCAAAAGGATTTTTTAAATTCTCCCTTTGTGCTATGTCTATTAGGCTATTTCTTTCTGTTTTTATGTTCTCACCTTCATAATGTAGGTTTCTAATACTACTTGGTTCATACTTATTGTTAATGATACTAATAGTAACTATATCATGATCATGTTTCAAGTTAGTCATACTCGTGGGGATATTTTTTATAAGGGTATTATTTATTGGGGCTAACCCCGAAGGATTAGCCGAGGGCCATCATATACCCGGCTGCCCTCTGGAAAGTGGGCACCCACCTCAAAAAAGGACTCTAAGGGGGAAGAAAAGTTGCTGGAAGTGAATTTAGCCATATTTATTGGAAAACAGAGCCTAAAAGTGCTATTTAATAATTATTTTAATTTTTTACCAAATTTCACAACTTTTAAACGCGTTCTAAAACAATTCTATAAATTGTTTACTTTTTTGGCGATTTCGCAATTTTAATGAAATTTTGATATAAACCGGTCTACAAACTTGTTTTAATGTTACACAAAGTTATATTTAAAGCCTGTGACCAACAGGAAGTGTTTGTAACATCGGGGTCGACGAAATTTCGTTAAAAATAGACGCACGTTTAATGTCGATTTCAAACGTGTGTTTTGTATATTTGTGCCCTCAGTTTAAGTCCAATTAATTTGCAGACTGTAGTATGTGGGAAAACAGCAGTGGTACTGATTTCACTGATACGGATATCGAGAAGTTTGGTGAACGACTTTTATGGAAAAACAGATCATTTTCGCTCGGGTCAACAGAGTTCTTAAGTGCCGAAATAGGAGTTCCAAACAAGAGCCTTGGATCCAATAAAACCAAATGCAAATAAACATCTTGGTAAAAATAAATATAGTCTCTCTAATAAAAGAGATAATGATCCTAAAATTACTGGAGGAGGTCAATAAGTTTGGAATACTTCTAAAGTATCAAAGTTTGATGATCCTAATTATGCCTTTAAGCTCTATGTTAGTGTCAATGTTTTACCGTGAAGACCAACACTGAATAAACTATCAATGAGTGGAACATTTGAATGTGCAGCAATTGAATGTAGACTTGGTGACATTAACAGAATAATGGTTTCAGTCTATAGTCCTCCATATACAAATTTTCCTGGAAGAATTGGAACAATTAATGTCAAAGATATATAATGAAAATAAAGCTAGTTTCCTCACAGGTGACTTTAATATAGAGTTACTTAAGGAGAATAAAAAGGAAACTGAATTTGTGGCAATAATGAATTCTTTTAATTTAAACCAAACTATATTAAAAAATACAAGAATAACTCCAACTTTGGCTAGTTGTATTGATAATATTTTCACAGATTCAGCTTTCATTGAGGCTAAATAATTCAAAGTTTTATTTCGGACCACACAGCCCAAAAAATTGTTTTTGAAACTGAAGTAAAGAAAGTCAACAAGTATGTATATAACATAATATTCTCTCAAGAAAATAAAAACTTATTTTTTAATCTGTCTGAGAGATCAGGACTGGGAAAGTGTGTATTCTGTAAATAATGATGATGTAAATAGTCAATGGAATAATTTTATGAATACTTATATAGGTCTTTTTGATCAGAATTTTCCTCTAAAAATAGTTCATGAAACCAAAAAAGAAAAAAATAAAAATATACACCCAGAACTTAATGATTCTAAACATAGATTAGATATTTTGTTAACTCTAAGCAACCAAAATAGTAAATTTAATGAGGTTTACAAGCAAACTAAAAAAGGGTACGATGGCATATTGAGAAAAATATAAACTAAAAAATATGTAATAAGAAATCAAATTTCTGATAACAAAATTAAATGTATGTGGGCAATTATTAAAGAAATTAATGGAAAAGTAGACTCCCATGATTAAATGCAATTAGAGGGAAGGGCTGAAACAATAGCTAACAGTTATAATCAATTTTTAATATCTGTGATACCAAATATTTTTTTAAATATAGACATCTTACCACATATCTGTAATATTAGTATAAACAATCAGTCCATGTATTTAAGACCAGTTAATTCCAAGGAAATTTGTGAGTTAGCTAATGATATTAAGAATAAACATAGCGGTGGCATAGATGAACTACCTAACTTGAACTAATCAATGATTCATTTAAAAGTGAAATATTCCCAATTAACCTAAAGGTAGCATTAATTAAACCTCTCTACAAAAAAAGGAGACCCCTAAAAAAATTGATACTTATAGGCCAATCAGTCTTTTGCCTGGATTTTATAAATTATTTAGGGTTGCTATGTGTAAAAGATTAATAAAGTTTATGAATGAGTGTAAATTGTTTAATAATAACTAACTTTTTAACAGGAAAATCTATGCAAACAGCTATCTATCAGTTTGTCCAATTAGTTTTAAATTTTTTTGAAAATGGTGAGACTGCACTTGGAATGTTTCTCGATCTGTCAAAAGCCTATGACTACCTAGATAGAAAATTAAAATTGTAAAAAAGCTGGAAATGTATGGGGTAAGAGGATTTGCCCTAAAGTGGCTTATATCTTACCTTAATGATAGAGGTCAAATGGTACACACAATGGAAGACATGCTTCACAAGTCAGAGGTATTATTAAATAACACAGGAATAGACCAACTATTTTTGTTATATTTATATATGACCTTTATTCTATAGCAGGTGGGTCTAAATCCATAATTAACTATGCAGATGATACAAACTTATTGGTAGGGAATAAAATGGTTTTCCCACTTTTGGTGGACAGCAAGGGTTTTCTTTCTGCAGTTTCCAAATGGTTTACAGAAAACAGATTAATTTTCAATTCTGATGAAATTAATATTATATTTTTTAGAACGAAACAATCAAAATCTGAAAAAATTGAGTCTATAGAAGTGGATAATATGATGTTACCGGTGTCTGAGAATACAAAATTTCTAGGCTTACATATTGATTCAAACTTAGATTGGGCTTTTCATATAAGCCAAACGTTAAAAAAGTTTTGCTCTATCTGCTATGGAATAAGGGTAGTGAGTAGGTACTTAAATATAAAAGCACCAAAAATAATCTATTTTGCTAATTTTGGGTCAATTGTAAAATATGGAATACTTTTTTGAAGTCAAAGTAGCCAGGCTCAAAGCGTGTTTGTGGTCCAAAAGCGCCTCTTAAGAATAATAATAAAAATGGAATGTAATAAGTCATGCTGAGCAGTTTTTAGAGAAACAGGAATAATGACTGTATATGCACTATATATTTTTGAGTGCCTTATGTTTGTTTACAGAAATCAAATTTTATTTAGATTGTTTGATAGTACTTATAACACAAGAGCAGAACATTTCATTTACCCCATGCATCACCTTCAAATTACTGAGAAGGGCCCAGAATATATGTATGTGTACTACATTTTATAATAAACTACCCATCAGAATTAAAAGAATTATAAACCTACGACCTTTCAAAATAGAGGTTAAGAAAATGTTAATTGAACTGGAACCTTACTGCCTTGAGGATTATTTAAATATGTAATTGTGTCTTTTCAGTGTAGTGATTTTTTGAATGAATTTAGTGTCATTGTTGAAGTTATCAAGACTAGTAACACTGTTTTCTTACGCCATTTCGTTTTGTTATATATTTCTGTAACAAATTTGAAAAGCCGAATTATTATTATTATTATTATTATTATTAAGTAAGAGTAGCGACGTGAAGGTATTATGGGGGAAATTAAGTCAGTTTTTTTAAATGATAATTTTCTAAAATCCAATGCTAATTCATATTTCTTAAAATTTACTACGTTTCATTTCACCTTACTAACAGGGACGCCGGGTGGATAAATTTCTATCACTAACTTACAAATTTTTTGTAAAAATTCAAACACTAACAAAAGTGACTTACTTTCTGAAAGCTTGCAGGAAGTTATCGAGTAATTTAAGTCCAAAATTTACTTTTTTATCAAAGCTTACTTGAAAATATTATCAAAAGAATTTTACAATTAACAAAATACAACAGTTGTTGACAAACGTGGTTAGAAGAAACAATTTTGAGGTTAGCAACAATTAAAATTTTGTTATAAACAATTTAGCAATAATAATAAATACTACTTATCCCACCACGGCGTTCCACGGGCCTCGAAAATGTTAGTCGCGATATTTCTACTGTATGGTAGTTCTAAAATATCAATACAACATGCACATTTAAGTATGCACTAAATGAATAATAAATAAATTTAAATATTCAATTGTTTATAATAAGGCACGATTGTTCTAATGCACCTACTCCAGACAAGTCTCTACTGTTAAGAGAGCTCATAAGTTTCAGTAGTTGTTGAGCCAAGAGTCTGATAGGGATATTTAAAAAGCGTAATTTTTGAAGCTACACCTTAAATACTATCCTGACCTATACATGCTCTAATTCAGAAAAAACACTCAGTACATGTACTTTACTACTACAAGTCTTATTTGATAAATTTAGGAACCATCGAATCAAGGAGAGAACCTTTATTAGTCTCAGTTTTGATAGGCCACAATTAAAAAAGCTCGAATCAGTTAAGGTAGAACTTAAGTTTGTTAAAATTGTCAATAATAAATACTAATTAATATATGACTCAAAGCACTTTACACTAGATAGCAATAAATGAAAAGTTATCGAGTTAAATCGATGTATATAGCTCGCAGTAATTAAACAAATGTTCATATAAAATTGGAAAACAAAATTCGTTTAAGTTTTAATGACACTTTAAAAAAAACAACAATTATTTATGTAAAGCAAAATATTATTAAGCAATTAATAAATAAAAGGGTCTCGAACTTGGATAGACTTTATCAGATAACACTAATATTTCCTACATGAGGGTTGTGATGAGTAAGTCATTTAAAAAATTTATAAAAATTTATTCACATTAGAATATCACACAAGTCAGTTACAAAAATGTTTAAATGTTCAAATAAGTTATTATATGTTTTAATAGTTCAATAAGAAAAGATTATTAGCTTTGAATATTATGAGTATATAAGTTCACTTTTGAAAAAACTAATTAAAAAAAATTAAAGTCAACACTGCTGAAGGCTAAGAATTAGAAGCTCTGGATTAACTCAAATAAAATACTAAACACTTATAAGATTTCGCCAAAAATAATAATTAAGCAACGGGTTAACTAATAGCTTTGAATGGGATTGCAAAAAGTAAGAAGGCCGCTTACCTCTAGCTGGTTCCCCGCGCAAGTTGGGAATACCACACAATCTTCAGATCTTCTGATTACCCCAGCAACCTGTATGCATACATGGTTAGTATAACGTACGACCCTTTGGCGAATCATAGGAGCAAAAATCCTACCTTAGGGCCAAGTGCTATGCAAAATTCTAGCGTGCATCTCCCATTGAAGGAAAAATTCCTTATCGATGGCTTCGGTACTATACGCGTTGATTTTATGAATGACTTGAACTTACTGAATTCTGGCCAAAAAGCGCGCTGGTTTTGATAGCGATCCACGGTCTCCGCCCGAAGTGCACATTTGGGCCAATCAGAGCAAAGTTGCACTCTTGGCATTCTGGGAATGTTGGTCATCCTTAATCTCGAACGTGTAGAAGCAGCGTTTTTGGGGAGCTCCGTGAGAGTGGTTTTTTATTTTAAGTTTTACGAGGAAAAATGTCTCCCATCTACATACGAAAATCTATACCTGTGATTTTTTCTGGATTTTTTGTATATGTTTGAATTCGATTAAAAATCAACAGGTTGATTTAGCCCGGAGATTTTTGCATTATTTAATAGTACTCCACGTATATTTGATGTGGGCATCGTCGCCGTGGCCTATAAAAGTGTTTGTGCCGCGTACCGACGGTTTTATGTGTAAAATGGAAATCGATCAAAATCATTCTTTCCGTTCGGAATTTGAAAAAATATTATTCTTGGTAAACGAAATTATTTATTTTTCCCTATCTTTTGATACCAGTACGAGTGCGCTAGGTTAAAATTTGTAAAAGTTACGACCGATCAGCAGTTCTTTTCGATGAAAATTTTTTTTTTCATAAAAATTTCACTTAAAAATTAAAAGTTGTCCAGAAAGGTCATGCTAGGATACAGAATGAAGCTTATGACGAGTTATACCTTTCTGTTTAGTTTTGAGCTTATTATCTCTCTTAGTTACAGTTATCTCTCATATTCTGAGGGAATTTTGAATATATCTCTTCTAACAAAAAATCCCATTTTTGAGATACCCCTGATTTGGAGCTCTTGTATCGCCCTGTATATGAGCTTATAAAAATTGCAAATAATGTTTTTTAGTATCCTCTGTTATTCTCACACCTGAATACAAACAATGAACTCATATAAGTTGTCGACTGGCTTATATTTTATCCATTTACTGTTGCAGTGTTTTGAGAAAATTCGATTCAATTTGCCTCTTGTTTATTTGCCTGAAGGGCTTATGATATCAAGTTAAAACTTTTAGGTTAACGACAAAATGGTATAATCTTATGGTAAAAGCTTTGACTATCCTTAAAGTCTTTATTTACTTGTATTTTAATAGTTATATTTGCGTCAAGTGAAGTCTCATTCTCCGGCCGATATCGGCCGTATAGTTCATTATTTCTTGTGTGTAAAAGGATAGGAAAAATCATATCTGCCGCTCACTATGTTTTCAGGTTAGTTTTAAGTAAGATATGTGCGAACAACATGGGCTTAGGGCCTTAAATTTAGCTATGAATGTTTTTAAAAGTTATTTTGTTTTTTAATTTTTAAGAATGAGATTAATAGGTTTTTATATTGAGCTTTTTGATGTCTTTAAATTTTACTTAGTGCTTTTTATATTAAATAGATACGATTTCACGTCAAAATTGGCACAAATCTAAAGGAACAGTTAATATACACATTTTTTTCAAGTTAGCCCTATTACAATTAATATTATATTCAGATATATACGAAACTGAGAACACTCACTAATACAATAATATATAAATATATATATAATAAGTAAGTCAAATCCTTATTAATAATGTTTTTTTAGCAATATAATATTAACATCCATGACTTCTAAAGAATAATTATTTATTTACAAACTCAACAGATACTTAATAACTTTATAGTGCAGGAGGGAAAAACTTATATTTAATTTTAATACCAAATAGTTTGATATAAACATTATAAGTCTACTCAACTATAATGATTGTATAGTTTACACATTAATATTATAGGTGAATTGCTATAATAATTTGTATGGGCAGCATCAACATAGAAAGTTAAAGGATTCCCAGTTTTATATGATGGAACATTAAACTTTAAAACATTTATTAGATTTGGATCATCAGTTTGGTAATTTATTTATTTATATATAAATATCAATTGAAAGATTTCCTAAGACAATCTGTCTCTGAGATTATATTTTCTCATTATATTATCCTTATTAATTCTATGTATAACTGTCCTTCTTGGACATAGATTTTTATATTTATATTTGAGGTGTAAAAGCCCCCTATACTATTACAAATAAATGAATCTATACATTTTTCTGTTTTATAGTATCTACCTTGCAGGAATAAACAAGGGTGAATAAAATAATATGAGAAAACTAATAATTAATTCCTATAATTTGCTAAAAAATAAAAAAGAAATTCCTAGCTTAAAAACATCATATTTTATCATGACCTACGTATTTATACTCCATATATATATGGAAAAATGGTATAAAATGCAATTTATTACTGTCACTTTAATGCTAAATGGTATTATGAAAGGTGTTTTAAAAATGAAATTTACCATAAATGATGTATGCTTCAAGACGTTAAATCACTAATAATTATGCAATTGGTATTTTTGAAAGACTTAGAGTATAATAATAAATAAAATTATTATAATAAAGCTGTACATTCTTGAAGCTCTATTTTTTTTGGCAACAATTAATTTCAGACCCCAAGACAGTTACAAAAACTGGCACCAGGGCCTTTACAGTCACAATTTGTTTGAGAGATCTTAAAAATTAACAATATAAACTTAATTATATGTATTTAACAAAAATAAATGAATTTTCTAAAATTACACAACAAATGTATATTATTTTTTATGTATTCAATAATTATTAATATATACATTTTTTTCTTATATTTTTTGTTTTACGTCTATATATTTTAATTTTGGTCTTTCAATTTTATTCCAGATACTATCCTTTTATTATAGCCTTTATGTTGTTTAAGTTCTAAGTTTATCTTTATGGTTTTATGTTGAATTTTGTAGATAAGTTTAGCTTGCTCAAGAATTTTTAATTTTTGTAAATTTAATAAATTACATCTTTTGTAGGTGTATATTTATTAATAGAAAGAATAGACTTTATTACTTTATTTTGAAGTTTCTGTAGCTTTTAGTATTTTCCCAGCATGGTAGCAGGTATCGTAAGTGTGGTTTGACAAATCTACTATATCACAAATGTCTGGTTTCTGTGTTTAATTGGTGTGAACATCTTTTTATTGCACCTACAAAAGGAACTATTTTATTAATGCCACTGTCTATATGTGATTCCCAAGTTAATTTGCTGCACAAAGAATTTTTTTTTGTTTTGCAGCATTATTTAAAATATCGGTAAATCCTTTTATTTGAAACTTTCCTCGTAACGGATTCCAACACACACACACATATATAACATAGTTTATATATCCATATAGTTATTTTGTAATTTCTAATTTCATTTATTTTATTTCAAAATACATATACATTTCATAGTATAAATACAATTCTACAATAATTCACATAATTTTATGATTGTTATTTTGAGACAGTACCTAGATATACAAATGACATCTGTATGTACTCCATGTGTTGACTTAAAATAATATGAAGTTTTAAAAGAATAAACATTTTAGAAAATCAAAAAAATCAAAAAAATCCTATGATAATGATCAATCAACCAAGTATAACTAAGCCTATAAAACCCAATAGAGAAAACATATTGCCACAAAAAAGGTTGTTGTAGAATCAGCATAATTTGAAGAAAAAAAAATTTAAATATTAAGTGTTAAATTATGCTAAACATCAGTCATCAAGGATCACCCTGAAACACACCAACAACGAAAGCGAGCACAACATGATTAGGGCTGATCGCTATAGTAAAGGAGAAAAGAGATCCAAATTTGAAAGAATATAAGCCTTACTTTTCTTGTTAAACAACTTTAACTTTTGTGCTAACTTTATATCAGGAGGTATCAAGTTGTAAAATTTGGGAGCTAAATAAGTAACAAAATGTAGATTTATGGTTCTATTACTTATACGCAGTGTTAACTTATTGTTTGCATTTTGCCTTGTGTTGTGTTCATGTTGTATATAAGTCTGTAATCTTTTATTTTTGTAAAAAAAGGAGCAGGCTAATTGTATTGATTATACAATCTGTTTGTAGGAAAAAGTCTGTTTCTCTTATAAATTATTCTTAAAATATAATTCTGCACTATGTTTATTGGAAGCAGATTAGATTTGTATGCCCCTCCCCATATAAGTCCATACCTAAATAAGGATTCAATTAAAGATTTGTATATTTGTGTCAATAATTTGGTTATAAGGAATTCCTTCAAAATATAGAATTTGTATATTAATTTGCGAATTTTATTTGTGAGATATTCCACGTGATCTGTCCATCTGAGGTGTTGGTCAATAAATATTCCGAGATATTTTGTCTTTGTTACTGCTTGGATTTCAAAAACAGCATTATTGTCACAAGTTATCTTATTAAAAGTTGGCCTATTCACTGACATTATGGAGAAAGGTATGTAATTTGTTTTACTGATATTGAGTGACAGCCCTCTTGCATCCAGCCAGTTTTTAACTTCTTTAAATCCTGTTTCAGTTTTGGTTTTAGTTTCGTTCTAGGTATTGTGCCATTAGTGCTTAAGTCCAATAACGAGTTTATGTAGCTAATAAAAAGAATTGGGCCTAAAATTGTCCCTTGCGGGATACCGATTTGGATTTTCAAGGCTGTACTGAGCTCACCGTTTACTTTGACACACTGCTCCCGATCTGTCAGGTAGCTCTCGAAGACCTTCAACACCATTGCCCTAACTCCATACTGCATTAAAGTGCTGATAAGTTGGTTGTGTGGAACAGTGTCAAATGCCTTCGAGAGATCAATAAAGACAGCATGACATTTTCGATTGTCATTTAGATTTTTAATAACTTCAGATGTCAAACAGTATATAGCCTCAGTCGTACCATGTCCTTCCCTAAAACCAAACTGATTTTTTGACAATATATTAAACGCATCATAAAATTTGGTTAACCTATCCTTGAGACATTTTTCCAATATTTTAGCAAAATTGTTGCTTAAACTAATTGGGCGAAAATTTTCAATTTTTTTCTTTGAACCTGACTTATGTATAGGTACAATTCCATTTTTAAAAATAAGATTTATTATATGAGATATGGGTAACACTATGTCCAAATGAACAAGTTTAATAAGTTTTGATGTGATATCATCCATTCCCGGAGAACTATCAATGTTAAGTGAGGCGATTTGTGTTATTATTTCCTGCTCAGATACAGGGGTCAAAAACATAGAGGCATTATTGTTTTTAATTTTAGTGGTAATGACAGAAGTATTAATGTTCTTTGCCATTTCAATACCAATATTAGTAAAATATTCATTGCAATGGTTGGTCATTTGAATGTTATCATTAAAAGGTGTGTTGTTATCATTATTAAGAGTAAGACACTCTTTTGGTTTTTTGTTACCTACATTAGTAGCATCTTTTATAATTTTGTACATATTTTTAAGGTTGTTTTTGTTGTTTTCAATTTGTGTCCTATAGTAATTAAATTTTTGTATTTTTAATAATTTGTTCAAATGATTTCTATAATGCTTATATTCAATTTCCAATGCTGGTGAGAATTTTCTTAAGAGATTTTTCTTTAATTTGTTTTATTGAGTTTATTAATCCTGTTATCCAATCTTTAATTTTTTTATTAGGTCTATTTTTGATTTAAATATAGTTATGGTTTCTTTTTTTATTTTTGTAAATATATTAATAAACATGTTCATTAAACACACTATAGGTGTTTTGGGATGGTTTTATTATTTTATCTATTTGTATTTTATTGTTATGTATGGATAACATTATTGGTAGGTGATCAGTGGTATCACTTTGCAATCTAAATGATTTAAAAATTAGATTTTGACTTCTTAGTTTTTGCCTTATGAATATGTGGTCTATGCATGAGGATGTATTGTTAGTTATTCTAGTGGGAGAGTTAATATAGGAAAGAAAACCCTGTTGCCCCATTACAGACAAATATTCATTAACTATGTTACTTTCTCTATCAGCAATGTTTATGTTAATATCCCCTGTGTAAATTTCAATAGAGTGACAGATATTTTGTTCAAAATAGGTTTGTAGGTCCTCAATAAATAGATGTTCTATGATAGGTGGGGGTTTGTATATGGCTAACCTATCCTTGATGCCCAAAGTAAGGTTTTGGAAGGTTAAGACTGTTCTACTGATATTTGCTTTTGATAAGTTAAATTTTATGTTTCACCTCAGCATTGATTTCTGACTTAATAAATGAGATTACCGCATCGTTTCTGTTGTAATCTCCCTCGTTGTAGTATGTTTCATAACCTGGGATCTGAAAACTCACATCAGACAACTGAAAACATTCGCTCAAAACAATACTGTCATAAGAGTAAAGATTAAATTGTTCGTAAAGTAATAGAAATTGATCAAAGTTTTTTTTAATGCTTCGAATATTAAGATGTAGCAAGTTCAATATTTTACCATCTCCTAACAGATGTCTTTGCAAAAGTATGTCATCTACAAGTGTATCCTGTTGATCTGCACCAATCAAGTCCATGTCTTCCAGCACTTTTTCCTCTAACAGTGTGAAATTTCAGAAATCAATAAAGTCTCAAGAGCATGGATATCTCTATGAAGAAATGGGCACGTATCTAGGGGGTCAAAAATTAACATACCTTAATCCCCCCTGAAGAAAACAAATGTTTGTAAGAGAATAATATTAACAAGACAATTTCTAATACTAATGTTTATGTTAATTAAATTTAAAAGCCTTTCATCAAATACAATTTGTGTTCCAACAGCAACCCTATTAACAATGTTGTTTGTAAGTATAATATTAACATAAAGGACTTCCAAATTGCTTAAAGTCTCATCTAATGGATAACTATTATTACTATTGGCCATAGTCAATTTTACCTCTAAGTACTTCTATCAGGTATTTGTGAGATGGACACTCTATACTACTAGCCTCATGACAAGTATCATACTTTGTTTTAAATTTATCATTTGCCTCTACACAGTTTGCACATATTTTAAAAGATTTGGTACAATTATGAAAGTCATGGTTCTCCATGCAGTAAACGCACACTGTTTTGTTAGCACACTGATCACTTCTATGATAATATTTTTGACATTTATAACATCTGGGTACACTAATATCCTTGTAGGCCACACAACGTTGCCAGTGCAAATAAACCTTTTGCAAATTAATAAATTTGTGAAAGAGCACTGGTGAACATTCCACATAAATTGTCCTTAATTCACTGTTTTTATGTTTTCTTATGGACACTAAATTCATCATTATCGTCTATAACTCTATTCTGTTCCCTTAGTTCCGTTTCAATTTGTCTTTCCGACATAATGGTATTGCAACCAACAATCTTTACTCGAGGCTTTCTCAGCTCAGTCATATGCACCTCGTAATCAGCACTTAAAGTTCTTTCAGCTTCCCTCTGTGGTTTAACTATATCTTCTTTGGTCTGGCATTTAATAACCACACTACCATTTTTAGTAGCTCGTGTATTTTTAACACCAATCTTCAAATCCGCTGGTCTTATGGTTTTGTGCAAATCTTCCTGTGTTTTTCCAGAATTTTGTTTTAATTTTGGTTTTATGATAAGACTCGGGACGTTTTTCACGACTTTGTTTCCATTCTTATGATTACATTCCAGTGCATTTGCGTAAGTAGGAAGTAGAACTTGGGAAGCACAGCTTAGTGTAGGTTCCATGTTTGAATTTTTGTTTTTTAAATCGGTATTTTTCAATGTAGAATCGAACACGCTTTTTTTCAGAATTTCCATTTCTGTTTTACTTTCTGGTGCCAAAGCTTTGAGATCCTTACACTCCTCTTTCACTGTTTCTAATGTTTTGATTTTGTATGGCATTCTTGTTAATAATTGTTTACATTTTTCGCAAATAAACAGTAGTATTCGTTTTTGCAATGGGATAACTCGCATTTCAGAAGAGCTTAGAGTCATACATTTTTTGTGGATTTTCTCTTGACAGCTATCACATTCATAGCACTCTTTATTAGTAATTTCTTGTAAGCATTTAAAACATTTTACTTCATTGCCATCCATGATGTATTTCTTTTGGAGCAATGCTGTCATTGCCTATTGCAATGCGTTTGAGTAATTTTTGAGGAAAATAGAAATTCCAGCAAAGAAACCTCAATTACAAGCACTGAGTAAAACAATTAATTGTTTTATTTCGTGTAATAAACACACTATACAAAAGATAACCTTATTGTTTTGTTTTTCCTTTTCACAGCCCAGACGTTATATGTTCCGAGTTTAATTTTCGCGATTTCACAGTCACCATTCTGCAAAATAAATTTGCACATTATATAAATGTCAATATGTGTATTTCTTTATTACGAGGAAGGTTCTGTTAAAAGGACTAATTTTTTAACCCAAGTACTCAAGTCTTGCTTTACAAGAAATTACAAATAATATGTGTGTGGTGGAATTTGTTATGAGGGATGTTCCGGACATAGAAAAATGTCCTGATTTTTGAAATTCGTGTTTCTAACATACGTACATACATAAATACATACATACATATAACATAAATATATAAAAAAAGATTTTTTTTTTATAGGAAATGGAATTTTACTGCCTTTTTAAATTATTCCGCCATTTTGTTTCGCCATATAGGATAAACCAAATTTTAGAGGTTCATCCTTTTTTCACAATTGATTTTTGAGTAAGATTTCAACTTAATTGGATAAATAGTTTTTTAATAGTGATATTTTACACATTTAATTAGGCCGCTATTTTGTTTAGCCTTAAAGGCTCCTCACCAAAATTTTACCAGTTTAATGTAATTCTTGTCTCTTCTTGCTTATGCCCACTAGTAGTGGACCTTTGGCGGTGCTGCTCGCCAATTGCCAGCATGATTTGATGACAGGACTTTATCTGGCACTTAGGGCCATATCTTAGCCACCGACTTAGAGCTTATCAGATTGATTGAGTGCTGTGGAGTGTGGATTATACTGTTTTCGCTTCCTTATACTAGCTGAAGTCACCGTTATTTTGCAACAAGGTAAATTGGAAGGACGTCACAAACCGATACACGTTCACACAGGTGCTGGAAAGGAAAACTAAGGCAAAGCTAAGCTGAGCACTAAAGATTAATTCTGTTAGATTTCATAAAGTAGATTATCACTGTGATCAGCTCTTCGTTCAAGTTTCACAAAATTGTAATACATTGAAATAGGAGAAGGTAGGTTAAAATTTATAGCTCTTTGGTAAATATCGAAAATTGGATTGTATTTGATAGGACAAGCCAGGAAAATATGGTTCAAATCCTCTACCGCTCCACATTTGCAATAGGGATTATCCCTTAAGTTAATCTTGAAGAGTTGTTCACCTGTTAAGCAATAGCCTGTGCGCATTCTAATTCACATCTTTATAATGTGGCTCCTATTTATATAAGCAAATTTTGAAAACCATGGTTTACTTGGAAACACGGTTTGTACCCTTGAGTTCTGATGTCCCTTACCAACGACTAGGCCTTTCCATTCAGACTTGTAATTGTTTTTTATTTTCTCCTTAATATTGGTACTAATTTTTTGTACATCAATTGCCATTTTTTTTGGAATGTTTAAGATTCTGCCTATGTTGGCCAGGGAGTCAGCCTCCTCATTGCCAGAAATACCCGAGTGCCCTGGAATCCACGATAAACGGTTGTCGAAACCATTATTATTTGCTGAAATTAAGAGTCTTTTAGCTCTAAGGGACCAGTAGTCAGCTGTAGCATTAAGTAAACATTTATTAATCTTTTTAACTGCACTTTCAGAATCGGTGAAGATTATTGATCTTTTTATGCGTTTCTCAATGACTACTTTTATTGCATCATGAATTGCTATAATTTCCGCTTTACAAATCGCCAGTAGGTCTGGCAACCTTGTTGAAAATCTGAAACCTATTTCAGGAATATTCAAACCATACCCGGTCCTTCGGTCTTTCTTGGAGGCATCCGTGTAGACGAATGTGAAAGAATTTTTGTGTTTATCTGTTTCTGTTTTTATTTTTATAGATGCGTTTAGAGTGTCAAAGTCAATTTCATAGCATGGTGAATTATTGCCTTTTGTAGACCTTATCGAAATGTGGTAAAAAATCACCCAGAGCCGCCATAATGTATGGAATTTTATCTTTCCTGCCTAAGTGAGGTCGATATAATAATATAAGATGTAGTTTGTAAATAAGGGTTATTAGTTGCTGGTTTTCTATGTTCAGAGTTTTTGACAAAAATTTACTGGCAAGCAGTCACCTTCTCTGTTCCAGGTTCATCATTGCCGATTCGCCCAGCAGAGCGGCTCTAGGGGTAGATTTCATGCAACCTAAACAGATTCTAAGGCCTTGAAAAAATATTACGTCCATGTCATTTAAATATTTTTTATTGGTAGGTTTAATAAAAATAGAGCCAAACTGGAAGTGTGATCTTACTAGGGCCTGGAAAGCTATTAAGAGGATGCTGGGGTCCATCCCCCACCACACCCTGGTAACAGCCCTCAAGACATTAAGAGATTTTTTTGTCTTATTTGAAACGTTCTGAATATGTGAACTCCACTTTAAGTTTTTTTGTAATATGATCCCTAAGTATTTTACCTCCTCTTTGTATTCTATAGTGTTAGTATTTATTTTTATAAAAGGCGCTTGAATAATTCTTTTTCCTCTGGTGAACCAAATCGCTTCCAATTTATTAGGTTCTAGAGATAACTCATTTTCCTGCAGAAAATCATCAATGTTAGATAACGCAGGGTTTGTTGTATTAATCATAGAGTTTATGTTTTCACCCCTACAAACAATTACCAAATCATCAGCGTAGCCAATTATTTTTGTTTGTCCTAGACAAACAGTATAGTGCTTAAAGGGGAACCCTGTGGTAACCCCCTCGTAGCCAAAAAAGGACACAGTATTTTGCCGTTATTACTCCTTGTGTATAACAATCTAGTTTTCAATATTTGAAAAGGAAGGTTAATTTCTATAGGAATATTTAATTTTTGTAATTTTTGGTAAAGCTTGTAAATGTTGACTCCATCATGAGCTGACTTCATATCTAGGAAAACAGCTATGACACTTTCCGAATGGTGGAAAGCGTCTTGAATATATGTTGTCAAAAATGCTATGTTATTGCTCTGCCCTTTTGGAAGCCTACTGGGTAAGGTGAAAAGGTGGAATTGCGTTCCAGTGTTCAATCTAAACGGTTTTTAATCATTCGATAATACTATTGGTCTATAACTTTCTGATAAACTTAAATCCTTATTTGGTTTTAAGAGAGTTATTATGTTAAACTTTTTCCATTCATCAGGCAACCTATCGTATCTATTTTTCTCTAAGTTTTTTCCTAGTAGATGCTATCCATTTTTTCACTTGAGTAAAGTTATCTAAGTTTGGGTTATTGTTAAATATTTTTATTGAATTTTTTTCTCTCATTTGCCCACCTATCAGTGTGATTATCCCACCATGGGGACCCCACTTTACCTACTACTCCGCAAGTTTTAAGAGGAATGCATTCGTCGACTGCTGAATTTAGGATTTGCACAAATTCTTCGTAATTTAGATTTAAGTTTTTATCCTGTAATTGTATTAAGGTTTTGTCATAATATGTTTGCCAATCTGCTTTATTAAGATTTCTTATTTTGTATGAACCTGTAAAAATTTTATTTGCCTCGGAATTTTTTATATTATATTTAAAAAAGGTTGGAAAGTTATTACTGTTTCAATTATCTTGGATAACCCCCCAAGATGAATTGACTGCCAATTGGGAACTTGTTATTCTTAGGTCAACCGCACTAATTCTACTAACTAATAAATATAAACTGTTCATAGGTCACACTTGATTTTTGGGCAAAATTTGAGGTACATTGGGTTCGCAGTTTTTTAGTCATATTTTTTAAACATTTTATTAGGCCGTCATTTTGTTTCATCACAAAAATATTATCAGATCATCCCCATATGACTCTTGATTTTTGACCAAAATCGAATAAGCAATTTTTTAGCTATGCCGCAAACAGACAGACAGACCGACGGATTTGAGAATTTCACGATCCCTGAAACTTGGAAGATCTGCAAAAATAACAGAGGGTGACTTCTATATGATTACAATAATTTCCTCTTACAAGCAAAGTGAAAAGGAACCGCAAAATATTTATATCACCTGCTTTCTGATTTAGAACCCCCAAAAACCAATTGCTTGCTATAAACATACTAAATTAAAGAGAAACGAGCCGCTGCTTGTTCAGTCTATTGTAAGAGCCAACAGGGTTGCCATTTTTGGGACCAGCAACACAGAGGAAGATGTTTTCTCTCACACCCATAGCACGCGAAAAACAATAATAGATCCAACTTTCGAAACTATGAATAAAATGTTGACTCTATCCTTTGTTTTATAGTCTAAGATTACATATTAACCTGAATTGACAAATCGAGTACGATCAATCCAGGCCGGTCCTCGACTTTATTATTGCAAGTTGCAAGCTAATGTTACTCTGACTCTTACTCAAACAAGCGTCTATTTACGTCTCTGTTTTCTTCGCAGTGTAGTTCTCCATAAGCCATTAAAACTATTGGGGACTGTTTTTCAACCAGTCCCCCAGAGCAGCAGTAACGTCGTGTCGCCATGCAAATTAGTACGGGCGCGGGGTTATTTAATTGTAATATTAGTGTAACATAATTATAATGTGTTCGATATTTAGTTAAAAAAAATAGAAAAGTGCAATAAGCTGAAACATGTTTGAATTATGAATCACATATGTTCAATTTAATTAATTTTGGTAGGTCATTGACTATATGACTCTTAGAAGAAACCGCCACCACAAATTACTAGCACATGCTCATCATGGCTTTCCTTAGTCTACTAATACAGCTGCCTTCACTTCCCTCCAATTTATATATGCAGCAATAGGTAAAAAATATTATGCAATTGCATTATTTTTTTATTTGACTCGTGCCTTTGATTGAGTAGATCTTATTGACCACTGCTTTTATTCGGTTATGGGATATTTTTTATCATATTTTATCAACGTTATTCTGTATTTCTAGGCTTCCAGTATGATATTTTAAAACATGTTTAAATTTTTGTTTTTACCAAATTTATTCAAGTGTGTATTTTGTGTTTCTAGGCTTAGAATTCTCGACATTTATACTTGTTAAAAATTTATACTTGGTAAAAAGTCTGCAAGAAATGAAATAAAATATTTTGTCTCCTACAGAGTTACCGAAAGGAATGTATGCGTTTAGATCCCAAAAGGGCAGACTAAAAAAGTAGTTTATATAAAATCAGTACTTTAAATAGTTTCAACTTTTACTAATCTCTAATATTATTTTTAGTTGTTATATACACATTTTTTAATTTCCCCATTTTGATTTGTACTTGCTCAAAATAAATCTATTTACCAAGTATATACATGAGCACCAACATTACTTAAGCAATTTTCAAACTGTAATTTTGAAGTGCAATGATTGCATTGCTGTTAAAGGCAGGATTTTTAGTATTTAAAATAAATATTTCCTCTTGGATTTGTTTATGTAAATTTTTCAGGTTATTGGTACTATAGAAACAGACTTTATTTACTAAATACATCAACAAAAAAGTTGTCTAAAAGTGTGACGTCGGGGCTGTTCTATTTAATGTATTTTGCTTATTTGTGTTGTTTTTTTTAACTTTACTACTTTTTTTTGCTAATTTTATAAACAATTGTTTGCTATAATTGGTGATTGACGTCCTTCAATGTTTATAGGTTTTTAATAGTTTTTACATTATTTTCAATTTTAGTATCTTTATATTGTTAATGTTGACGTTAAGAACAGACACTTTTAACCAAGCTTTGTTAGCATGATTAGTCTTTGGCAATAAAGCATTTGAATTTGAATAATATTGCAGGCAATAGAGGAATGCAAAAATGTAACAGGGTGGTCTGTATAAATAAATTTCCCCAAAACAGTTAATTTAATTTAAAAAATTCAGTTAGCTCGTTTTAGGTCATAAACATTTTTGAAACAAGTGTCAGTAGATACTTTGTAGTTTAAAAACTTATACTTAACTTCTATTTATCAAAGTGTCTAAATTATTTGTTTTTATTTTTCAGTTGCCTGATGTTCCAAAAACAGAAAATGTAGGTCAGCTTGCAAAAGAATATTGGAATGTGGGAGTACGTGCCACTTTTTCATTTTTAATTCATGTACCTGAATATTCTAAGAATTATGCAAGGAAAGGAGCCAATATTGTCTTACAAAACACTGAAATCCAAAATTTTGTTGATTATTTTTCTGACAACTCTAAGGCAGATGTAAAATAAATAATTTGTAAAAATCAGTAGTAATAAATTATTTATTTTGATATTTCTTAGCTGTTTTTTTCAAGAATGTTATTTCTTTAAATTCTTTTTTTTGGTATCATAACTGATTACCCATAATCACTTTGTGAAATTTAACGACTTAGTAAGTACTATTTTTAAAACATTTGCATTAATACAAATGTTGCGAAATTTAACGTTTTATTTAAATTTTTGTAGAACTGCAGTAAGCTGTCTGTAACAAATTAAAGAAAAACACACATCATACCCTATTCAAATGTGGAGTTAGGTTTTATGCAATAATTGCCTTTTAAATGATTTTTTTCTCTTATGCATTTAAAATACTCAGGATTACAAATATCTACAGGAAGTTACACTTCTCTAAGTTTAATCATTTATAATACCACAAAAGGTCAGTTTCCATTTACATTCAATATTTTAAAACCTAGATAAACCAGACAGAGTTGCCAAATTTTACTATTCTTCTTCGTGATTATGATTTTCCTGGATCTTTTTATAGGTACCTAATGTAGTTTGATCTATATTCTTCTCGGTTGTAATTTTATTTAATAATCGCATTAAACTTAACTTACAAGTTTGTTTTTACTTTTTACTGTTCTTAATTAACTTTAGATCATAAATGCTGCCGTATCGTTCGCCCGGTCCCCTAAAGGCCCTGTATTTAATTCTTGAAATCTTAAAAATTATTAAATTTAGACAGCATAATGAAGTTCAAACCAAAAAAATATTAAAGGATGTAGACATAATTTAATTTTAGCAAGCTTCATTAACATTAGTGAAGAAATTTAAGTTTGAAAGTCAATTTTTGTAGAACTTCTGGTTTAACTGGAATTTTCAATGGACATTTTCTCGTAAAAACTCCAGGATATGCTATATGATATGATTAATTTTTTGGAGTCTAAATTTTGTAAAATATACATTAAAAATAATAAAAACAGTTGGTTTTGAGTAAAACATCGGAGTCAACAACATAACATCACAAAGTTTCGAACCGATGTTAGTTACAAAGAAAATGACAAGTTGGATAGTGATTCCATTTCAAACGTTCAAACGTGGATCATCGTTGATATATAGAGGTTAATTCTGAAAAATTCACTGGGGAGAGGGGACGGTTGGGGATGGGGGAGGGTTAGTGTTTTAGTTGACTTGTGGTAGCAAACAGTCTTTAGGGAGATTGTATTTATTTCTGTTGTTAGAGAATATATGAGAAGATTGTATTAAGTTGTTTAGAGATAAATCCGTTCTAATATAATATCTGGAATTTAATTTACTAATAAATTCATTAAGATTAATTAGTTTACTGTCCCTATGTAATATTGAGTTCCGGACAAACCTGTCGGCATTAAGTATTATTCTTAACAGCTTACTTTGAAGTGATTGTAATTTATTTTTTTGATTACAATGGTGAGTGCTCCACGTGGGGGAAGCGTACGTTAAAATTGGTCTGATATATGATTTGTAAATAGTGGTTTTTATTCTGGAATTTAGTTTACTTTTGGGGTGAAGTAGGGGATATAATATAGATATTATACCTCTTGCTTTCTTTATGTTATTGTTAGTATTAGCCGACTAACTCAATTTTCTGTCAAATATTACTCCCAGATACTTTGCTTTTTTGTCCATTCAACTTGGACATTTGATATTTGGATTTTTGTGATGTTTTTAGGTCTATTGTATTGAAAAAATAATACCGCTTGAGTTTTATTAGGGTTTAGGCTCAGTTTCCATGAATTCATCCATGTTTGAATGACATTTATATGAGTTTGAAGCCTATTGTGAACGTAATTTGGATTTTTGTTAACTGTGATTATCGCCGTGTCGTCGGCGAATAGGTAGAGCTTGATGTGCTGATTTTTGGGTATGTCCGCGGTGAAAATATTAAATAGTAGTGGGGACAACGGGGAGCCTTGGGGGACACCCGCTTTTATTGATTTAGGGTTTGAGTCGTAGCCATCTATGTGGACTATGAACTGCCTGTTACTTAAAAAGGATTGAATTAATTGCACTAGGTAATTAGATAGGCCTAGTCTGATCACTTTAATAATTAACCTGTTGTGCCATGTCATGTCAAATGCTTTGCGGACATCTAGAAAGATTGCCCCCACTTTTTTTTTCCTGTTAAATGCTTGAGCAATATCAGAAGCCAACAGTGTAGTGTACAGTGTTTGCTAGGGGGGATACCATTAGGATTGTTGTTATATATTTCTATAGCTCTATCTATTTGTTGTTCTTGTGCTATATTTGTGGTTGGACCCTCGTTGAACTGATCATACAGGGCAGACGCGAATAGTTCTACCTTTTCTTCAGGGTTTGAAATAGTGGAATTATTTTGCATATTTCGGATGTGCGTCATTGGTAATCTTGGCCCCTTTATTAGATTGGATGCTAAATTATTAAAGTGATTATTATTTTCCTCATAATTTAAAGTTTGGAGTTTCTCATCCCATTGCTCATTTAAGAGTTTTTTGAGTTTTAATTTTATTCGTGATGTGGCTTCATTTGCCTCTCTTTTTATGTTTGGGTCGCCCGTCCGTTATGCCAAGTTTTTGAGCCTATTTTTTCTTTTTATATCTCCTCTCAAATCTGGCGGTAGATTGCCGTATTTAGAGAATTTGGATGTTTTTATTATAGTTGATTCATTGATTTCGTTGTTTATGTTTTTTGTTAGATTGATAACCGCCTGTTCTACTTTTTCTAGGTTATGAATATTACGATTGATGTTAGAGTTTTTTAATATGTTTTGATATTTATACCAGTTATTTATTTTTTAATTACTTTTTCACTATTGATAGAAATATAATATAATAAATGGTCCGAGGATAATTCGTGTAAAACCGCTGGGCGAGTTATTTTTTCCGTATTTTTTGACACGAAAAAGTCTAGTAATTCGGGTCTACCCTGTAGACTTATATGGGTAGGTTCAGTAGGGGTAAGAATATTGTATTTATCAATATCCTGTGAGTTGACCAGGGTCAAACCACGAATATTTGTTAGATTACAGCCCCAATCTTTGTGTTTAGCGTTTAAATCGCCACCTATAATTATAGGGTCACTAGTATTAAAAATATTATGTATATTATGTTGGGAATTTCAAAAGAGAGGATATTTTTTTTAGCTAAAATTAAAGTGCTTCCTCCAGGGACACCTTCCCTATCCGTACGATAAATATTATAATTAGGGAAAGAAAATTTTTGTTTGTTTTTCAACCAGGTTTCCTGTATCAAAAATACATCTATTTGGCATTTTTCTACAAAGTTTATTATTTCCGGTTTTTTATCTTTTTGCGCGTTAATATAAAATGCTATTCTAATTGATGTTGGCCGATTTTTAGTGATGGTCATTAATGGTTAGTGCTAGAATTTAAAGTAATCTGCGGCAATAGTTGTTTGAATTGCTGTTGTAAGGTATCCATGAATTGCTTCATGAATTCCTGTAGCTGTTTGTTCATGTTAGCAAATGTTTGAATAACAAGAGGCATGGCATTCATGTCGCTAGGGCTAGTTTGATGATTTTTATTATTAATAGTTAGATTATCTTTGCCCCATTGAAAAGTAGGGGGAGGTATATTTGATGCATTTTTAACTGTTTGGTTTTGATTTTTGGGGTGTTTAACACATCCTTGGTAATTCGCTGGATGCTCCCCTCCAAAGTTAGCACATTTACACTTGGATGTTTTGTCCAGGTTACAGAGGTGAGTTAAGTGACTGTCTGCACATTTTAGACATTTAGGTAGAGCATTGCACTTAGTTTGGGAGTGACCAAATAATTGGCAGCTGTGACATTGAGTTATGCTAGACTTATTTCTTTGAGATTCTACCCTAATTGACATGTCGTCTAGAACGTGCAGATAAAAAATGTTTTTCTGAGTTTTAGGTAAAATAACGAGCACTAGCGGCATGTGTCTGCCATCTTTATGGTACCACCTTATAACCCTACTCGGCGAAAACCCTAGTTCGTTCAAATCTTAGATATTTTTTCCGTTGACCATTCCTCTAATACATCTCACAGGACTACATGAAGCATCTTTTCATCTTCAAAGTTATATGAATGAAAAGGAATTTTCTGTTCCTCTAAAAATTTCGTTAATTTACGGTAGTCCTGCGGGGTGGGAGGATTGAATTTAATACCTTCTGTTATGTTTAAAGGATATGCTACTATATTATTATATTTTGATTTATCTCTAAGCACTACGGGGGGGATTTTGGGTATTTTATTTGTAACATCTGGGGAGTTAAATAAGGGGTTTTGAGTTGAGTTTATTTTTCGCCTGGAGGGGATTTTAGTGGTTATTTCGCTGTTTTGAAATTGACTATTGTTTGGTAGGGGTGGGAATTCTTCAGAATTTGTAATTTTCTCAGAGGGCTGAGAAGAGGTTTTTGGGGGATTTGGGTGGGAAATTAGCAAATTCATTTTCGTACCTCTTAAGTTCTTCGACTTGCTTGGAGATTGATGCTGATAGTTTTTGTATTTGAATGTCTTTTTCCTTGAGTTTATTTGCCCATTCGGTTTGGCTAGCATTGAATTTACATGCCCATTCTTCTTGCGCGGCTTTAAAATCATCTTGAAGCTTCTTTTGAGTCGCGTCGTTAGATAGTACTAGATTTTGAGTATAAATCTTCAGTTCGTTGTAGTCATCTACGGTAGGCGGGGGCTCCCCCTCACTGTCTATTTTGTTCACACTGCTTGCCCGCGTATAAATTGATACTGGCTTGCTGCTAATCACCGGTTGTACCGCTGCGACGGTCAACTATATACTCAATTAGCCCACCGACGTTCCAGTAATCAAAATGTGGCCTCGCGGCGCGTTTATATAGAAAAGGATTGAATGATCTAGAAAATTCTAGAATAATCTAAATACTACAGGGTGAAAAGAATTAAGCCTAATAGAACGTTACATGGATAAAAATTAAGGTAAGTCTACTTCATTAAAATAAACAATAAATAAATTCATCTAAAACTTAACAAACCTATAACTAGAGCTAAATTCGCAAGATTTCCACCTTCCCAGAGTTGATCGTCCCTATCAAACATCTCCGGTATCTTGGTAGCAGACTAGTCGATGGAGATGCACCACTTTCATTTTTGCATGAGGGCTCTTCTGATCCGGTATACCAAGTTATTCAGTCGGGTCACCACACGATGCGGACTTTCCCATGACTTCTGCAATTTCGGCGAGCGTCCCGAGTTCTTTTTGGATTGTACAATTAAACTTTTTCACCGACTGTAAATCCAGTGTGACTGGCTCGTAGATCACAACGTGATTCTAATGCTTTTTATCTGTAATTTATGGCAGACCTCTTTATGGATTTCTCCGAGGCGCTTACTAACCTGGCTGGCGTAATCCTTATTATTGTCACGAGGGCGTCCAGTCAAGAGGTCGACTGGAAGCTGTAAATCAGATGCAAATATTACATTGGCAGGAGTTTTTTCAGTGGATTCATGAACTGCAGAGCGGTAGTACGGGCAAAAATTCCTTTTAAGGACCGATCATGCATCACTCAAATGGTTGCTAGTTATAGATTTATTAAGTTTTAGATGAATTTATTTATTATTTGTTATTTAATGAAGTAGACTTACCCATGACTTACCTTAATTTTTATATGTAACGACTGTGATGTGTCAAAAACCGTTCTCGAATGTTCTGTTAGGCTTAATTCTTTTCACCCTCTAGTATTTAGATAATTCAAGAATTTTCTAGATTATTCCATCCATTTCTAAAGGCTATATAAGCGCGCCGCGAGGCCACATTTATTTTGATTCTGCTGTAATTGAGATTTCGAAGTGTTAATAAGTTAACATTGACAAATTTAAAGTTATCTTAGTTACGATTGTTAGGTATATTCAGTGTTGCTGCTACTTGTAAGCTGTGTTGTGAATAAAAGGAATGCATTCAGAAACCGTGTTTGTGTACCGGTCAATCCGGAACAATATATATATATATATACAGGGTGGCCCAACGAAAAGGTCCCACCCTTATTTATGACTTTCCTGGTATATTTTGGGAAAAACGCTTGGACACGTCAATTTTGATTTTTAGGGGGACGTCTTTTCATGTATGATTGTATAATACAGGGTGTTCCAAAAATAAGATATCGCATTACACTTGACATTTTTAAATGGAAACCCCCAATTTTTTTTCTATTTTTGGATTCTCCAGGAAGTTTTTAGTAACTTTTGTATAATAGAGTTTATACCTATCTTCAACCATTTTGAAGTTTTTTTAATTTTTTTTATAAAATTCGCCTCATTTAATTTAGTACTGATAATACGGAAAAAAATAATAATCACCGATACCAGCAAGAAATTTAGCATCCGTCAATGTCATCGTAAATCATAGAACAACTTTATCTTTGATTTGAAATCGTTAAGTTGCCTAGTTCTATTATAATATTTTGCAATGATTTATTCAATTCAAGAAAGGGTCGAAATAACGAAACTGTATTATCAAAACGGAAGCATTGCAAGAGCTACCGCCCGGTTGTTTAATGCGTTACATCCAGACAAAAATATTAACCATAAGTATGTGGCTAAATTAATAAGAAAATTTGAAGCAACTGGATCTGTATCTAATATTCGCCGGAATCAGGAAAATCGTCCAAGTAGAAATGAAGCCAGAGAAATAGCAGTTTTGGGACACGTGGCTCTTGACAACACCCAAAGTACTCGTGGTCTGGCTACTTCTTCAGGATTTACACGCTCAACAGTGCAAAGAATTTTGAAATCCTATAAATTTCACCCGTACAAAACTAAACTTGTCCATGAGCTTAATGAAGACGATTATGATAGAAGGTTGGAGTTTTGCGAATTAATGACACAACGTTTGAACAATAACCCAAATTTGTTATTTAACATTTGTTTTTCGGATGAATGTACCTTCTATTTACATGGTGCTGTAAATAGACATAATTGTCGATATTGGAGCGACTCGAATCCACATTTGTTTCGAGAGGTACATTCGCAATACCCACAAAAAATTAATGTCTGGGCCGGCATTTTCGGAAATCATATTGTAGGACCTTTCTTTATTCCTGGAAACTTGACGGGGGAGTTGTACTTGGACATGTTGGAAAATACAATAGAGCCACGAATAACCGAAATAATAGAAAATGAGGTTAATTATAATGAAAATTTTCTTCATTTCCAACAAGATGGTGCACCACCGCACTATGTAGCTCCAGTACGACAGTTTTTGGACACCCATTTCCCAAATCAGTGGATCGGACGGCGCGGCCCCATTGAGTGGCCACCAAGGTCTCCGGACTTGAGTCCTTTAGATTACTTTCTTTGGGGACATATAAAAAGTAAGGTTTTTAGTACGAAGCCAGACTCCATCCAAGATCTTCGGGAGCGGATCACGGCGGAATGCAGACAAATAACTCCAGAAATGTGTGAAAATGTTAGGAATAGATTTGAGCAAAATATTTATTATTGCATGGAGGTAAACGGACACCACTTTCAACATTTATTACCACATTGACTTTTTGACACATTGTAGCTAAGTAACTAATTTTTGTTTAAATTTTAATGTGAATGTAAAACTGTAAATGGTTTAGTGTTCCTGATTCCGGCGAATATTAGATACAGATCTAGTTGCTTCAAATTTTCTTATTAATTTAGCCACATACTTATGGTTAATATTTTTGACTGAATGTAACGTATTAAACAACCGGGCAGTAGCCCTTGCAATGTTTCCGTTTTGATAATAAAGTTTCGTTATTTTGACCCTTTCTTGAATTTAATTTATCAATACTTGATATTATTCAATTATTCAAATAACTTCAAAATGGTTGAAGATAGGTATAAACTCTATTATACAAAAGTTACTAAAAACTTCCTGGAGAATCCAAAAATAGAAAAAAAATTGGGGGTTTCCATTTAAAAATGTCAAGTGTAATGGAACACCCTGTGTTATACAATCATACATGAAAAGACGTCCCCCTATATATATATACCAGGAAAGTCATAAATAAGGGTGGGACCTTTTCGTTGGGCCATATATATATATATATATATATATATATATATATATATATATATATATATATATATATATATATATATATATATATAATATATATATATATATATATATATATATAAATATATATATATATATAAATATATATATATATATATATATATATATATATATATATATATATATATATATATATATATATATATATATATATATATATATAAATATATATATATATATATATATATATATATATATATATATATATATATATATATATATATATATATATATATATATATATATATATATATATATATATATATATATATATATATATATATATATATATATATATATATATATATATATATATATATATATATATATATATATATATATATATATATATATATATATATATATATATATATATATATATATATATATATATATATATATATATATATATATATATATATATATATATATATATATATATATATATATATATATATATATATATATATATATATATATATATATATATATATATATATATATATATATATATATATATATATATATATATATATATATATATATATATATATATATATATATATATATATATATATATATATATATATATATATATATATATATATATATATATATATATATATATATATATATATATATATATATATATATATATATATATATATATATATGCATCAAATCGAATATACGCCTAATGCAGAATAATGTTCTTGTTTTACATTTTTTTTTGTATTTTATATTGAAATAAAAGAATCTGTTTATTAAATTTCATTTTTCTTACCTTTAAGCAATCTTTACGTAGAACTTTGTACACGGCAACACACATTTCTGGTATGACTATAAGAGCCTAGAATGATATTACTGCAGAAAATTTGATATTCACATAACTTCTTTCGCTTACAAACGTATCTTACATCTGAAAGTAACAGTTATCCTTTTGTGCGGTGAAATAGCATTTTCTCATGACACTATCTTGATTTTTAATCAATGGTGTAACTAAAGATAGAAGGCTTAAATAAATTGCTTCATCCATGCGCAAATAATTATATCAATCTTTTAATTCATTTAACAAATTCACCTGCGAATAAGTTTTTCTTTTTCACATCCAAGCTTTACACCACAAGTCCCATTTAATATGTTGGTTATTAGAGCACTTTTTTCAGCTAATAATAGAGATAGTGGAATCGAAATAGTGACAGATTTAACTGAGTTTTTGAATGCACTCCGGATATTCGGTTGACATGGGCAAGTGCACCTGTACATACCCGACAGGCCCGCCTGAGTGTGTGTAGCGGCTTTTACACTACTGCGTCCTACCACGCCCCCTGGTGACCCTGCCTAGTAACCGGCGGCATGTGACTGCCATTCAAACCGGAATCACTAATACAAAACAAAAGGCAGGACATGACCTTTTTTTTTAAGTCATAGATGGTGTTTCCCTTCGAGGAGTCTCCTCCAACAAAATCCAAACCTAAATACATTTTACTACTCAGTACAGTGATGCCAGAGTAGGGAGGGAATATTTCTCCAGATCTGGGGAATTTTAGCGTTAACAGGGAAATCGGGAATTTTAAACACACTCTAGGGATTTTTGGCATTTATTTTAACCCGATAAATTTTAACAATTGTGTTTTTCATACTATTTTATTAATGGTAAATCATATATTATATTCCATTGATGATAAATGAAACAAACATTTTACTATGTCCCAAATATTTCTAAAACTTTTTTTATACTGGACCATTTTTTACAATTGTGTGTTTGCTCCAACGACATGGAAATAACATAGACCCAGTTGTTTACATTTTGGAGAAGTCCAACATTAACCCTGGTTTGCCAAACCTTTACTGTAGCCAGATTATAACGGATATCGTCCTTTATAAAAATTTACATTACCTACATAAATAAGGAATTCCAGAAATTCACAGTATAAATTTCCATAGAGAATATTTTAAAACTGATAATAAAATAGCTTATTATAAATAACTCAAACCGAATCTGTTTTAAATGTAATTTAAATCTTTTGTAATTATTATTCCTTATTTCAAGAAATAAAGCCCAGAATAATCGGCAACGTCGGAATTCTACTTTTTTCGAGTATACTACAGATTTCTTTCGGGATCATTCGGAAGACGCCGAAGACGGTCGTAGTCATTCATGATTTCGACCTATTTGATGCGCGGCGTTGTAATTGTTCTAGTTGGTGAAATAACTGTTTTTCAGAAATCCAAGTGTTTTGTGTGGCTATTTTCAAGAATCTGTTTAAAAAACTTTAAGAAAATGGTGCGAACTGGCTTTATTTTTGCAGAAAAAGAAACGATTTAAACCCAGAAGTTTCTTTTCGAAGGTAAGTAAGGTTATATGAGGGGTCTAGTTGCAAAAGTCACATTCTCCATTTTTTACGAAAAGTGAGCTATTAGCGCCATCTTCTAGAATAGGTTGAAATGTATGACATGGTAACATAAAATCGTGACAAAACTCACTTTATCCTATATAAATTCAGTTCTGAAAATCATGGTTCGGTGCAAAACTCACATTATCCATAACAGGTGACTGCGTAAAATAGGATAGTTGCAAAAGTAACATTCTCCCATATCAATTTGCCATGTAAAATCGAATTCTGTTGCAAAACTCACATTATCCACATCCGATTCATGCGTCGCTCTTCAATTAGTTTTAGTTTGAGGTTATACTCGTACAGTAACGGTTGTGTTGTTGTTTGCTAATTATTACGTAAATAAGAAAATTTCTTGGTAAAAAAACAAACCCAGTGTGTCATGGAAGGTAATGTTACTCCATGCCGAGAAGGCAGTAGAACAAGGAAACCCAGGACAACCCCAGAGAACTGGAAAAGAAACAAGTTGAAAGCAAACAGGTATTTTCAAGTTTGTATTACTTTTATCTAATTTATACTTATTGGGTTATTTTTTGGTCTTGCAGGCATGTTTCAAAAAGGTTTCCCGAACTACCTGTATGTTCTCATAAAGATGGGGCACTCAAGTGCAATACATTGAAAATGCAAGAGATTCGGAGATTTCATCAGAATTTTTATAGCTCAAAAACTAAAGTTAAGCAAGATGGATTTTTGATTAAATACATCGAATTGAGACATAAAAAAAGACTGCGACCAAAAAATAATCGTTATAATGCTCCACCATTTCGATCGAAATATTTTGTGCCCAATTCGAAGATGAGCTTAGTTCCCGTTTGTTTAAAAACATTTTTACGTATTTTAAATATATCCAGGTTTCGGTTAAATATTTTGGCCAAAAGATATTACCTGTCTGGTGAGTTGCCTTCTGAAAGAAGAGGTGGTGACAGAAAAAGTGCTGAGTATGGGCCCAAGAAAGAGTGCATTATGAATTTCTTGAATAAGCTTAAATGCGTAGAGAGTCATTATTGTCGCTCTGCAGTTTCATCGCGAAAGTACTTATCATCAGAACTGAACATAAGAAAACTGCACAGGATGTATGATGGAGTTCCCGTAAAGCTTAATTTTTTCCGAAAAATTTTCAATACCGAATACAATCTTGGTTTTGGGAATCCGCGTACCGACGTGTGCTCTACATGCCTTCAGTTAGGTGAACAAATCAAAAGATGTAGAGACCTAAACGAAAAACAAACGCTCATGACTGGACTACGTATTCATAAACTTAAAGCCAAGGCTTTTTTTGAACTTCTTAGGGAAGACAGAGAAGATCAATTAATCTTGTCGTTCGACTGTCAAAAGAATCAACCGCTCCCAAAAATTCCTGACCAGGCGACATACTATAGTCGTCAGGTGTATATTTATAATTTCACTGTGGTCAAGGGTTTTTCTAAAGGAAAAATTAACCCCGAAACTGTAACTTCGTACTGTTGGACCGAAAACCAATATTCGAAAGGATCCAACGAGATTGCATCATGTTTATACGACACCCTTAAGACTACTGATCTCACGAAGTTTAATACAATACGGCTGATGTCAGATGGCTGTGGAGGTCAAAATAAGAACTCCACTTTGGTAGGGATGCTGTGTAAGTGGCTGAGCTCTGCACCTGAACACATCAGAGAAGTAGAACTAATTTTTCCGGTAACTGGCCACAGTTACATCCCACCGGATAGAGTCTTTGGTCTTAGTGAAAAAGAGATACACAAACGTGAAATTATTCTTTTACCTGAGGAATATCAAGAAGTTTTTTCTCATTTTGCAACAGTGAAAAATCTAGGAACAGACTGTCACAATTTTGACTGGAAAACGGCCAAGGACACAGTATTAAAATTGCCGGGGTCATGGCATTTTAAAATTAAACAATGTAAACGCATACTATTTAAAAGAACTACTTATAACGTTCTTATTCAAGGTGAGATATTCTACAAATCACTAACAGGTACATCCAAAAGCATCTGTAAAAGAGGAAAATCCATAGAGCAGATAGAACCCTCTATTATAGAAGAAAAAAATGTTCTACAACCAAACAAAAAAATTGACGTTAACTCTCTTTTATCCAAACATTATGGAAACAATTGGAGAGAAATCGAGGGTTTTCTCGATTTTTACAAGCATGTTCTTGATCAAGCTGAAGAGGCAGCTGGCGAGGAAGTTGATGAAGAAAATGGAAATCTATGCGAGCCCCAAGAAGCAAGTGCTGAACCAAGAATTTGAATATTTTTTCTACATTACCTGTCACGTTCTTTTGAAATAAAATGCTTTCTTTATTTCTTGATTCCTAGTTTGTTTACTGAAAATTTTCTGCGGCAAAACTCACATTCTCCAAAATGATTTCTTGCAAAAATCACATTCTCCATAAACATGCTGCAAAACTCGCATTCTCCAAACGAAAACTCAAAATATCTCAAATTTAGTACTTTGAAACTAAGTTTGATATATAGCACTAAAAAGCTAATTTTTTTCTAGATTTTTTCCGTCAAACGTAATCTTTATTAATTTCTGACATTATCAAGCTACACGTTTTTTCCGATTTCCCAAAAATAGGTTATGGTGGAGAATGTGAGTTCTGCAACTAGACCCCTCAATCATACCAGTGCTGTAGT
The DNA here is from genome assembly GCA_030620095.1 of Kuschelorhynchus macadamiae. Lineage (NCBI taxonomy): Eukaryota > Metazoa > Arthropoda > Insecta > Coleoptera > Curculionidae > Kuschelorhynchus > Kuschelorhynchus macadamiae. The sequence continues at coordinate 780,439 of JAUTXW010004991.1, read as the reverse complement.
TGAAAGGTAAAATCACCGTCTAATAGCGTTCTTATATTTGCAGATGAAGTATTATTTTTGTATTGCACATTTCCGTTGGGCTTAAATTAATTTTTTATTACTTCAACTTAGCTATAAAGTCGAAGACACTGATGATAAACGAAGTACAGCGTCTCAAATATTCCTCTAAAATTTATCAAACCACCTTTTTTGAGGGGTTAATAAACAACATAAATATACTATCTGGTAAAGCATAGGTACTAAATTTTAATTGAGTAAACTGTAAGACCCACTATTTTATGTTGTCATTACTTACTTCAGGATGGTTTGCATTTTGGATGAAATTTTCAAGGAATATTTAGGGTAGTGTCGGAGTTTTCATATAGCAAGCATATATAAAAAATGAAAATAGCGCAATAGCGTTACCTTTCAATTTTTCATTTACTATAGATTTTCTTTAATGAATTTGAAATGCTTTAATTTATTGCCCAAAAATTTGGTTTTTAAAAATAAGTAATCAAAAAAGTAAATAACTACCATCCTGAGGTACATTATCACAACTATGGAGAATCTGTTTTTATCAGGTGATTTCGGTAATATAAATAATAATATAATATATTATAATGAATGTTAAAAATATTAAACATCTTGGCACAATATTTATATTGTCAATAAGTGAAATGTATAGCGGGGAAGGTGGATGGAGTAAATACTGTAAAGATATTGTTTTTTATAATATGGTTTTTGTGGTTTTTAGGGACATCAAGTTCAATTTTGTATTCATATTAATATTGGGCCATTTTTATTGCTGATTTTCTGTAAACATGAATAGATCCAATACATGTAAAGGTGGTGCATTTTTACATAATATTATTTGCCGCGAGCCTGGCAAACTTTTAAAAGTAGTGGACCCAAATTTTTACCTAACTTCGCGTAAATAGAACTAAAATGTGTTGGAAAAAGGGTGAAATCAAAATTTTTTGAAAAACAAATCCGATTTTAAAAAATAGGTTGCATTAAAAAGTGATAAATTATATTTTATTACATATTTCCTATGAAGTCGGTGATAAGCTGACTGGTATAGACATACATCAAAACACAAAGTGGGTCCATGTAACAAAATTTAGTTTTATCTTCATCTTTAGAAACAATAGTAATAAGAACTCACCCTGTTATTGGTTGTATTTTGTCATGGAAATGCTTGTTCTATAATGACTAAGCTTATTGCTAATAATAAAAATTGCCACATGAACCATTACATAAATATGTCTTTTGCAGGCACGTAGCCAGGATTTCAGTTCTAGGGGGATCCAACCCTGTCAAAACCAATTCAATAACAAAAAAATTATTAAGAAGAATGCTTTTTTTTTTCACTTGTTGCTAGTCCCCCTGCAAGTGCAACAAAATATGAAAAAAAGTTGCAAAAAACTAGTTATATGCCAATATCTATTAAAACATTGCTGGTAGAGCAATTATGAAAATGTAAAAAATTATAGGTATATCTTGAGCAAATAGGACGTTGGCGACTTTTACTTAATATTTTTAGATTTTATATATTTAATAGTATTTTAATAAATAAGTGCTTAGTCACTTTGTTAATATCAACGTTAATGTGGTGTTATCTTCCATAGAGGGTCTGGAACCATATTGCTACATTAAAAATCTGGATTTCTTTAATCATAAATGTATTCATCTTTCTTTTTAATGCTTTCTCGAAATTCTAAAACTACTTTTAATGAGCGTTTGCTTAAAAGTTTTTCTTTTTTTGAGAATTTTAAATATTCCTCACTGTCAAAATCGAATATTTTTTGGAGGTAATTTTTTTCAATCTCCAAAGGTAAATTCAATAATTTTCTTATTCCTTAAATCGTGTTTTGAAATTGTAAAGATAAGAACTTCAAAATTGTGTGAAAATGGACCACGAAGAGAAATTTTCAGCAGCTACCACATATTCTAAGTTTAATAATAATAATTTTTGTTGGAATTATCATAAATTTGGTCTCGGCACGCATTCGCAATTTTGCTTGTGAGAGCAGATTTTTGTGGAAGAAAAATGAAATTTATTTTCCTATCGATTTATGTTAGAAACTGTCGTACTTACGAAAAAATCATTAGGTCCGTCTTTGTTTAGGGTAGCCTTTCTCAATTTTTTACATTTACATATTTGTGAAACTTCTTTGCAATCGCAGAATGTCTAACAGTGTAAACTTGGTCTTGTTAAAAAACCCGTCAAAAAGTTAGAATTTCAAAAAATAGTCTGCTCCCTAATTTTCCTGAGGTTCGAGTTAAAAAATAGCTGTAGTAAGCAGAGCCAATACGGAACTGCTAATCAGCAGTTATTTGAATTCTACTTTCGTAGGTTAAATTATGTAAAAACTCCTAAATATTTTTAGGGTCTCGCGCGTGCGGGGGGGGTCCGGACTACGTGTCTGGTCTTTTCTCACAGATAATTATTGATACAATTATATTAAATCAGCTTCTTGCTAACCTACAGTTTTATATATATATATATATATATATATATATATATATATATATATATATATAAATTTTGAAAATTGTCACTGAATCATTAAATATGTAATAGACGAGTTTAATTATTATATAAATAATGAAATATTAAATTAATATGCTGTTACTTTTGTTTTGTCGATAATAATAGTTGTTTCTTATTATATCAAACCGTTTATAAATAAATTATACCAAACTTTTAAACTTTGTTTTATTTTTATAAACCACGTGTCCGGGTGAAAATTTATAAATTGCAGCACCACTTTCAACCTTGTTATTTAAACTTTTATAAAAAAAAAATTAAGTTTCAATTATAGTGTAAAATATTATACAGGATGCTTCAGAATCACCAAAAAGTTTCGATGATATTATTTTTAAACATCTTGCATTTTAATGCATTTATTTACTTTTTTTATTATTGATTTCATGATAAAATTGGGTGGTTCAAAAAAAAATTTTTGATAGTATTAAACTTTAGATCAGGATGTTCAAAAAAGTGGATTTCACTAACAATTTCAAAAAAATAAAATTTTTCAGACGGTACTTTTAAGGGCCATAAAAAATCGTAAATATAAACTGAGTTAAATTTTTTATGTTATAGTTATGGAGATATTTAAGGTCAAACAGCAAAAAACATTTTTCTATTTAAATCTTTCCTTGGCTATTACTAATATGACATAACTAATACTAAACCTTTATTTACGATTTTTTACGGCCGCGGTAGTCACAAAAATTTTAATTTTTTAAATACACTTTTTCGTATTTTTTGAATGCCCTGTATATTTGACTTAAAGTTGAATATTGTGAAAAATATTTTTTCGACAAACTCACAAGTTTTATTAAGAAGAAAGTTTTTCGAGAAATTGATAATAAAAAAGTTTCCCATTTAGTGCAGACTTTTCTACGACATAATATCTAAATTAATTATTTTCAAGTTATTATTAAAACTCACACTTTTGCAATGTGAAGTCGTTCCTGTTCATCTTAGAACAAAAAACAGTCGTATCCAACATACTAATATTGGGCTCAAAAAAATATAGCAAATAATACATTATACACGTACACTGGTACGCCTCGCGAAGATATCTGACAGCGTTGCAATTTTCACCGCAAACTATTCTTTATGCGATCAGTCCGTCTTTTTTCCACTCATACACAACAACAAATTGATGTTTGATTCTATTTATTTCATTTTTATGAATGAAATACGGGGTCTATTTCTTTTTGACGTCATTAGTTTGCTCTAAACTTAGTTATGACAAGTGAATACTTTTTGAAGCTTCGAAATAAGGACGTCGAAGTAGCCGAGAGGTGCAAACAAAATATTTTTATAATTAAAAATTAGATCCTTTTGTAGTGTGAATCCAAAAGACTTTCCCCCAGTGACAAATATGGACATTGTTAGTTACCCAATGTTTCAATTTAAATTACGAATATCCAAGTTAAACTTAGTTCAGTCTGTATTTAATATTTTATACTACACCCAGTACATATATTTTTTTTATAAATTTATGTCTAGAAAAAATTATATTCTTGCACTCTAGGACAGGATTTTACCATGGAGCGAGCCCCTAAAAAAAATAGTTACATTTTGTTCCCGTCTTATTTTTTTGAGAAGTTATCGAGAAACTCAAAATTTTGAAAATGTCCAAGCCTTTATCCTACTTGTAATCCTGAGTCTGGAATTTCCACTCTTCATAATTTACGAACTTCTATCCTGAATGCATAACAATATCTTTCTTTATTCAATCATAGATTTTGCCGAGAGACACTTTTGGCAAATCTTAATAATATTAAGTAAGTAATAATCCTGTATATGGTTAACACATAACATTTATTATACATTAAAAAAATTGTAAGAACTGTAGACCACACTCGTGCTACAATAATATCAATATAAAAAGCATACATTATTTAGTTCCTAAAGTACATAATAAACTTCCAGCTTCCACATATGATGAATTCATTAAGTTTAAGATAGAATATAAAAAAATATTTATTACTCGTATAATGAATTTAAGAACTATGAGTCTTTTAGGTAGGATTACCTCACTTTCCCAAACAAAAAATTAATTACTAAGTTACATAAATGTTAAAATTATTAAAAAAATCTCTTTCAAAATGGTACATACAAATACTTGATTTAAGTCCCCTAAAACATAAAAGAGTAATACAGCATTAAAATATGTAACGGTACAAAATGTAATATAACTTTTTCAAACAACGATTAGATTTTTAATGAGTCTCAATTGAGAAGAATTAGTTAACTAGATTAATCTTAGTTTTTTAAATAAATGATTAATATGAAATGTTTTGCACACACTTGGGCATAATTTAATTTAGTAGTACGTAAATCCTCTTCTTATTGCAGTAATCCACTTCAGCCCCATCGATGAAAGTTCATTCAATCGTTTTCATATCTAAAATTGAAAATTTTTGAAACTTACAAATAAAAGTAACATTGTGTTTTGTCCCTCTACATCTACTATTCGCAATACAACAAAAAGAAGGCATTTTAAGTTAAAAAAATTGAAATAAATAACAAAATTCCCATACACTCCCATGTAAAAACTCGATTTGTTTGTCCTCCGCCCGTCAAAAACAGCTGATCGGTGACGTTCAACTGACAGATCGTTGGAGTGCCCAATGTATCACACTTTTGAAAGTTCTGTTAATTAGGGAATCCCCGGAACATAGGGCCAGATGCCGCGTTAAATGATACGTTTTCGATCAAAGTATTCCGCTTGGATTTTCTAATTACAACCGGTACTGAAATCCAAAACCGTTTTTCATTAGAAGGTGATTTTCAGTCTAATTTTTTATAATTAAATAAATTAAATCGATCGGTAGTGGAATAAGCTTTTATTTCGTTTTGAAGAATCATCATAAAAGCAAAGCCTTTTTGCAAGAAATGTTGAAACATTTTTATGGTCTTTAGGTCAAATTTAGAAAGTTTAAAGAAAATTTTGAATTTAAACACTTAGCATTTTAGCCGCTCTCTGTTTGAGGTTACCCCCCAGCAATTTAGAAATCGAGCGGGTTTTTTTCTGTTGTAACCGAAGTGAAGATAAGAAAAGAAATAAACTCGCCAGTAAATCATTAAGTTCTTTAGCTGTAACACGATTTGAGGTGATAATTCCTTCCAGAAATTTGCTGTGACCAATGAACACCTAAAGCTTACGAATAACTCAAAATACCTATACACATAAAACATTTTAAATGTGTATTGTATTTTAAACATGTTTTTTTTTTTTGCATAAAGATTTTTTTATCACTTATTTTTTTATTTTTAGAATGTTTCGACCCTTAATGTAATGCTAATATTATTGTATATTATGTTCTGTTCGTTAATACACATATGGTTATTTAAAACAAATGATCGTTATCCCCTTAGATTAAATACACATGTATTTAATCTTAGGTTATCCCTTCCCGTCCCACATATTGTAAGTCTATTATTATTTATACTATAGATTATAGAATATCTACGTCTATGATTTGTAGGAAGCAAATCTGGGGAATTCTTCAAAATTTTCGTATTCTGGTCTGGGATCTCTTTCTCTTATGTCATTCTTCTGGCAACACATATACCTTGAAACAACCCTGATTGTAAAGTGTATGTTGAGTTGTATAAGCAAACCTTCGTACACAGTATATTTAATTCAATTGTTTTTCTTAATAAAAATAGAATTTTAATAAATTAATTCTGTTAAAAAGATGGCAACAAATAATATAATCCTTCTGGGATTCGAAGATGAATTAATTAACGAGAGCCATAAGGGACAAGTCGATTTTACAGTAAATAAAATTGGTGGAGATCCTGTAAGTAAGGTTAACTATTTAGATGTTTTAGGATATCCGTGTTTTTTATACTAATGATAATAATAAGTATTAATTTTTGTTTTTACAATAAAATTAAAGAGAATTCGTGTGTAGTTAATAGGCGAAGATGTAAATAAATATTTAAAATAAACAGCAATTTTCTTATAGTAGCATAAAAAAGCTATCCTTGGAGGAGCTGGGATTTGAACCCAGGACTTTCCGCATGCGAAGCGGACACTCTACCACTGAGTTACACCCCCGATGGTTATCCGAACTCCTAATGCCGCTAAAGATGAGATTCGTCATTTAACTAACAATGTCTCGAAAAACCATTTTTGAAATGAGATAAATACAATAAAAAATTCTGGATTTTATTATTTGCAAATAGGCATTATCATAATAGAGGGTTATTCACGATCAGTGACCTTTTAGAAAATCTCAGGCTGGCATATTCGGTTTTTTTTACTAATTAATAGTGATCAAATTTTTTAACCAATGCAGGAAGATAATTATAAAATAAACACAAACCAAAAAAAGCTGTTTTTACAGATTTCTCTCTGCAAAAAAGAGAAAAAGAATGTCTTGAGAGAATTCAGCTTTCAGTCAGTGTAAGCATTTTATATTGTAGGATAATGTCTTCACTCTCTGATATAAGAAAATGTATAATTATATTATTTTTTAAACTGCAATCCCTGTAAACAAGAATACAATACAAATTTACAATTTGATTAAATTGTAAAATATATACCGGTCACTCAGGCACAAGCTTAAAAAAAGAACAAGTCTAGTAAAAAGAACAAGTCTGGTAACCCTATATTAATAAGCGTTAATCCTGCTGCACTTTTTATTAAATATTGGTACCTACAGTAAAAAAAAACATGTTTATTATAACAATTTTTTATGAAAAAAGACCAACTATTCTCACACATTATTTAAATTGATTAGCTCAATTGAAATATTGAGGATGATATAGAATTCATAGGTTGTAGGTTTTTAAAGTATTCATAATAGGTACAAACCAAAATTTCAGCATTGAAGCAGTTGATGAAAGTTTTAAAATGAGATAAGTGAGGTGCTATCATTCCATGAAATTATTAATTTAAGAATATTTTATCACTTGAAAAATTCCCTGTTAAAGAATTTGATGTCATTTTAATTATTTTTTTTTATATATGAATTTTGTTTTTCCTTCAATGTTTTTTTTTTGGTAATTAAGAAATGTATGTTTAACTAGTTAGGTACTATAATTTTATTTATTTATTTATTTATTTTTGAAAAAAAAATTGTAATTAATGGGATAAACATAAACATGGTATAAATCACCACGACTGTTAAAAATATAAGTCATGGTGTTAGGTATTTACTAATGCCTAATAAGTATTTCATTATGTCATGTGATTTTAAATATATAACATTTGCATTTACTCCAAGTAAATGTAAACATTGAAGAATTTTTCATTTTAATTTTTTGCAAAAATAGATTTGTAATGATGTATTGTTTATATATTGTATTGTAAAATATAAAGACAATACTCAAAATAAAAATATTTTGAGTATTGTCCAACAATATTGATGTACATAAGCAGAAATAGTAAAGCAGTGCTCCAAAAGCAGGAGAATAGAGCTACGAGGGCTATCTTGAGGGTAAATAGGTATACTGGAATTAACGCCATGTAAAATGCTATAAAGTTTATAAGTGTAAATCAAAGGTGTGTTTATCAAAATTTGATTTTTTATTTTTTAATTACTTCATAATATATTATCAAAGAATTTAACTAGTAAGATTAGATGTACATAACTACAATACCTGAACATAAAACACACACCCAAAAATCTTTATTTTAAAAAGGCTTAGTTCTTAAAAACAGACTTGGAAAATCCAATTTGTTACTATTTTCTAGGCTTGCCATTTCCTGTATACCTTCAAGTCAAACTAAGGTCAATATGTTGAAAAAGCTTTGGAGGATTAGGTTGCCTTTGCATATATGATTTAGTTTTGAAATAACTGGAGCATGTTTTGGAGTCAGATAGACTTTTATCTCTGGCTACATCACAAAAATAAAAGTAACTAAAAAATTATTAATTGTAGTAGTTTTATGTGTCCTGAAGATGCATCAATAAAGTTGCGAAACGTCTTGACTTGAGTGATTTTGGCTCTATTCCTACTGGAATAATTTGCCACCAGACAATTTAAAAAAAGACTTTTGTTTTTTTTACTGGATCTTAACCTCAAATAATTCACCACTTTCATATAAAAACAAGAGGATCGTTAAGGAAAACCATTTAGAAACTTAATATCTGGGAAATATCTGCGGACCAACGTAGTAGGTAAAGACTGATAATATGGGTTTCATATAGAATATATATGTGTCCTGAGGATACAACAATGAAGTTGCGAAACGTCGACAATTTAAAAAAGACTTGTTTTTTTACTGGCTCTTACGCCAAATAATACACCACTTTAACAAAAATGTTTTTACCATTGTTCCGCCATATTGGATTTTAATTTTTGGTGAAAATTTAAAGTCAATCGGGTAAGTAGTATTTAAGCTATATCGCGAACTGAGAGATAGACAGACGGACTGGCGGAATTGGTAAAACCACGTGAAGATATTTAAAACCTGGGAGGGTGATCTTTTCAAAATTACAAATATTTAATTTGTAGTACCACAATTTTACTAGCTGACCCCTATACCACAATTAGCTATGGCACACAATTTGAAATCAATTGATTAAGTAGCTTTTCAGGTTGAATTTTTAAATATTTTATTAAGCCGCCATCTTAAATTCGTACCAAAATTGTATCAGTTGATTCTAACATAATACTTTGATGTATGTGCAAAATTTGAGGTAAATTGGATAAGTAGTTTTTTAATAACGACTACGCCCGCGCCGCGAACAGACAGACAGACGGAATAGAGAAAACATGTTTTTCATCACCTAGGGACTCTGAAACGTGAAGATCTGAAAAAATATCAGAGGGTGATTTTTTCACGATTACAATACTTTCCTTTTATGTGGGAAGTAAAAAGGCAGTTACAGTAGCCTCTGGCCTTCTGGCATCTTTTTTGTGCAGAAAGAGGGTCACAAATAAAGATTTTGGTGGAAAATGTGATTCTGTGTTGTGAATTTGGTGTCAACAGAAACAAAAACAAAACCTTAAAAAGTCGTTCTTTGGAAATGCAAATCAAACTTTTAAATCACTAATTAGTAAAACGGAAACTATTATTCAAGACAAACAAAATATTATTCAACTTCAAGAAGGAAAAACCAAACTTTTGGAAGAAAAACATGATGAATCTATTTTAAGCACTTAAAATTATAAGTATTCCTTCTGAATTTGATAACGAATGTAGTATAATAAAAGAAAAGCTTTTAATACAGAATGACATTGATATAAATATTGGGATAGAACATGTATATGTCTGTTTAAATGTCCAAAGCTTTTGCTTTATAGCACATATTGAAGAAACAAGTGAATTGATTAGTCAAATTAATATAGAAGTATTTCTGGCCACTGAGGCCAGGGTGACCTCAGACATAGAGAACCATAAAATTTTAATTCATGATTATAATATTGTACGATGTGACTCAGAGAGTAGGTTTACTGGGGGGAGTATTGTGTATTATTAAATGAAATTATGGAAGACATGACATAATCTTAAATTGTATAAACTTGTACATAGTGGGAGATTTTAACATAAATGTAGATAAAGAAAAGCCTTTCTTTTATAGTATCAAGTTGCTAAACATGATGAAGTCCTTTGGTGTTGCTCAAAATAAATGTTGACATTTTATTTACAAATAATGACAATTCATAAGTCGAAGTCATCAGAAAGACAAATATAACTGATCATGATATTATTAGCTATACCAATGCTGGTGAAAATAAAGAAGAATTGAAAAACAAGGTGTATAATAAGGTAAATCAAGATATTATATTCAGAAATATTAAGAATATTAATAAAAACCGACTAGAAAGGCAATTGCCTTTTGATGAAAAAGACTGGTTGTAAGATGGTTCTGTAAATTTATTAGATAATTTTAACAAAAATATTTTGAAAGTGTTGCATACTGTAGTGCCAAACCAGACCTTGAAAAAGTCTCTTTCAAAAAACAAATGGTTTGCTCTGGGAACAAAAGTTTTTATTAAAAAATGTGACACAGTGTATCAATAGAGCTAGATTACAAAACAGTGGAAAAAATTGGGAAAACTACCAAGCAAGCCGAAACGCAGTTACTAGATTAATAAGAAAAAAGAAGCAAAAGTACTATATAAGCATTATCGATCAGAATAGAGGAGATAGTAAAAAAATGTGGTGGATAAAAGAGGTACTAGGAAAAAATAAAATAAATATATTTTAATGGTGAAAAAAATAGCACAAAAACAGGACATCGCTAAACATTTTAAAACATTTTTTGTTCAAAGTATTGAAAACATAATCAATGATACAAACAGTCATAAAATAACTTTAGAAAGAAGAATTAAAAGTTTTTTCTTTAATATCTGAAATTGAATTGAATTGAAGAATATTATTAACTCAAACTCAGTTTATTCACTATAGATTACAAATGTATGATATAAGGTTTGTCATAAAGTAAACTATACTTAATTAATTTAAATTACTATGTCACATATCCTTAATTATAAATTATAAACTAAAAAAGAAATACAATACAGTAGTATACAATTAAAAAAACAGCACAAAGAATAAAGAGCAAAAAAGTAAACAAATAAACAAAGATACCAAAGACTCATACACTCTTGGGCTCAGAAAAGGGGTCACGAAGTTCAAGATAGAAAAAAAAAACTTGTTTAGACCACCAAGTTACAACAACCATCAGCTATGGACCCCGAGTCAAAAAATCCTTAAGGCAATAGTATGTATATCTAGAAATGATTTTAGTTTCTTTACAAATATTCTGATTGTTGGGGTCTGCTTGATTTCCTCGGGTAGTTTATTATAGTGTGTGATATGTTTGGGGAAGACAAGGTTGGTAGCAGAGTATCGTGTTGAGTAGTTTTGCTTATCACTGCGGTACTGGAATTCACTTCTATATTTAAAAACATGTTGCATATTTTAGGATATAGATAGATGCAGTGGTGAGAATATTATGTTGTCTAAAGGTGTCTTTGCAGGATTCCATTGGCTTCATTTTAAATATCAGCCTGATCAATCTTTTCTGAGTCACAAAGACCTTTTTCACATTGACTGCTTGGCCCCACAGAATTATATTATAAGTAAAATGGGGATATGCTAAGGCGTAATAAGTTGTTATTAGGGTGGACTGAAGTGCTGTTTGCCTTAGTTTGAGTAAAGCAAAGTAGGCTTGTCCAAGTCTTGCACAGACACAATACAATTGAGATTCCCATGACAGTCTAGAATCTAAGAGTGTTCCCAAGAACTTTGTGGTAGGCTCTGTGTGGGCAAGATCAACCTTGCGATAACTTTTGAAAAAATGAACACGTATGGTTTTTTCTTTGTTCAATATAAGCTGATTTGAGAAACACCAATCATTTAGCTTTCTGCAGACATCCTGTACTTTCTCAAGGGCTTCAGTTTCATTGGTTACAGATATGGCAACCATGGTATCATCAGCAAACTTTATAGTTATTCCAGGCGAGGAGAGATCATTCACAAACAGTATAAAAATGATAGGCGCAAGTACAGATCCTTGAGCAGCTACAATGTCAAAGCTGTACAAACAATTTTCTATTCTGACTAGAAGTTTTCTTTTAGAGAGGAAGGACTTTATCAAGGCTAGATCATTGCTTCTAATACCAATGCTGTAGAGCTTTGCTTCTACAAAATCTATATGCAATATGTCGAATGATCTGGATAGGTCCAAAAACAAGCCAGTGATGATCCGATTTTGTTCTAGCTCCTCATGTATAAATTGTAGTAGTTGAAACGCTGCTGTTTCTGTTGATCTTTCTTTCCGAAATCCATGTTGATCGTCTTTAATAAATTTGTACTGGTCCAAAAAGTTCACCAACCTGTTATATAGAGCACGCTCAAATATCTTCAAAAATATACTGAGCGTTGACACTGGTCTGTAGTTCTCCATATCGAAGTGGCTGCCTTTTTTGAATATTGGTAAGGCAGTGGCTAGTTTTAATGCTGATGGAAACTCCACTCTCAAAGGCACAGTTTATTAACACTGTGTGTGGCTCATCTATCTCCCTGCAGACTATTTTGATTACTTTGGTAGGGATGCCATCAAAACCAGTTGAGTTTCTATTGTTTAGGTTACTTATGATACTTGTAACTTCTTCTTGTGTTACAGGATATAAGAAGATTGTGATTCTGTGGAAGTCGACAACTGTTGGATTTGTAGAGATGTGATCATTGAAATGTTCTTCTATATTTTTCTGTGCGATGCTAGTGAAATATTTTCCAAAAGTTTCTGTGATTTTCTTATTTACAGTTAAATGTCTATCACCAATCTTTTAATTCTAAAAATCTAAATAAAGAAGGCTCAGTGGATGAGATCTCAAGAACTGTGCTAAAATTAGGATCTGCTTTCTAAAAAACTTCAAAAAATTATAAACAAATCTATTAGTAGTAAAGTGCTTGAAGCCTGGAAAGTATCAATAGTGACTCCAATTCAAAAAGTTGCAAATACAAAAAAATGTGAAGAGTTCCTCCCAATAAATATGGTTCTTTTGTATGAAAAGGTGCTTGAGTTATAGAACAGTTATTAGCTCATGTAAATAAAAATAATATTCTAATTGAAAACCAGTCTGGATTTCTTGAAAATCATTTGTGTGAAAGAGCTGTGCAGTTGGTGGTGTCTAAATGGAAAGAGGCATTAGATTCAAAATCATTTTAACAGTTTTTATTAACTTTAAAAGAACATTCAAATCATTGATAGGGATATGTTAATAAAAAAAGGTATGCTGCTGTTGATGAGGCAAATAAGTGGTATAAAAGCTATTTGGACAATAGACGTCAAAAAGCAAAGGTTGGTGATTTTTCTAACAGAGACAGAGGTTGTAGTATATAGTGTCCCACAGGGTACTGTGTTAGGTTGTTTATTGTTCATTGTTTATATTAATGATATAATTGGATCTGTAGACGAAATGATTAAATTATTTGCTGACGACACAGCAATCTCTGTAATTGGGGAATCAATAGAATTAGTGAAAAAAATATATGGTTTGTAATAGGCTATTTGTCAATATTAAAAAAACCAAACAAGGGGTATGTTTGTTTACAACAACATATAATTTGATCATTTCAGAGTTGAAAATGTTTAATGAAGCAATAGATTTTGTTAATAAATGTAAATATGTAGGTTTAATAATTGAAAAAGAATTAAAGTTTAGTAAAAATGCTGTTTATATATCTGATAAAGTTAGTTAGCAAATAAATTTCTTTAGTAGAATTTTTAAGAATTTATTCTATATGTCAAGGCTATATGTATATAACACTCTGATAGAGATGTATGTATATAATATAAGGGTATTACTATGTACAATACATTACCATTATATATAAAAGATACTCAACCATTAAGTGATTTTAAAAGAAATTTAAGTGTGTTGTTAAACAAAATTATAGTTAAAATTGGTATATTTTATCAGCTTTAGGTTTAAGTTCAACCAACCATAATTGGTAGGATCAAAATTGCCATAAACAGTATATCAAAGGCAGAAATTCTAAGTAATGGAAAGCATTTTGAAGATAATTTTAAATTTTCTTTGTTATCTAAAGTCTATTCAAATTCAAGATAGAGTACATTTAAGCAAAAGTTATTACATTACATTGAGTTAATGTAGAGAAGTTTTATATGCACCACCCTACATATGCCATATTTAATTAAACAATCAATAAGAGCTTTGTAAAATGTGACTAGTAATTTTGTACTTAAAATATCTCGAAGAATATAAAATTTGTATATCATACGAATGTTATTGGTTAGCCTTGCTACTTATTTATCCAATTTAAGGTGATAACTCCAAGATATTAAACAGACTGGACTTCTTTTATTTCTTTCTTTGTATTAAGTTTCAGGAAAATAAGTTTGGAGTGCTGTTAATGAAAATGCTATGTAGTTGGTTTTCTCAATTTTTAGAGTCAGTTTAGCAGAATCAAACCAGTTTATGATTTTCACTATACCAGACTCATCAGTATGTTTGAAATTTTCACAAAAGGATCTTTTAAAGATTAATCACTTAAAACATCTAGTAAGGCATCAAATGCCTTTGCGAGATCTAAAATAGTGCCAAACAGTTTTCTTTATATCCAAGTTAGTTGTGATTGTTTTTGCAAGCTTGTAAATTGAATCCGTTATACTTTGACCATTGCGAAAACCAAATTGAGTCTCATACCAGATATGGTTTTTTTCAAGGCAAGATTTAAAACATTTTTCGAAAATTATTGAGAAGTTATGGATGTCGATTATAGGATGGTAATTATTAATCAAGGTTGAATCACCTGCTTTGTAAATAGGAATGATAATGGCTGTTTCGAAGTAAAAGAGTACAATTCTTGTAAAAATTAAGTTGAGAAATACACAGATTTATTTCTGACTCACCAGGAACTACATCATTATGAGTCAAAGCATCGGGGTGATATTGTACCTATCTACTGGCGGTTAACGTGGTATCAGGGAGGCCCAAACTACTGATTAGTGTTTTAAAAAAGAACTTGTCTTTTCCCAAAAAAACACAGTTGACTGGGAAAAATTAAAATTTTTTATTTTTACTGATTATTTCTTTAAAAGTGGTAAAATAACAAGAGTCATTACTTTTATTACTTCTTTAAAACTGGTTAACAAATAGTCTACTTTTTTAAATAGCAGTACTTCAAATGCAATACTCAAACATTTGTAAAAAAGATTTGACTTTTGCTGTAAGCCTATACATAAAACCACATATTATGTAGATCCTCGATTTAGAGGAAAATCTCTTTCAGACGAGGACCGTCTGGATTGTCTTGGGATAATAAAACAAGTTTCAAATCATCTTAGCTTGCCAACTACTGAAGTGATTGCCAATGCGACTTTGTACAAATAAAAAAAAAGGTTTCTATGAAGGATCAATGTTTTGGAAAGTTGCAAATCAAAATGATTGTGATCCAGTGCCAAGGTTGTCAAAAATAACCATTACAACCTGTAGCATCGCGATTACTACAATTGGTTTCGTCATCGGCAAGCTCTGAAAGGAATTGTTCTACATTTCAATTAATTCACATAAAAAAGTGAAATAAATTATTAAGTAAAAGGGTGGAATAGCTTATGCTATAGAAAACCTATTTAAATGGGACGCCCTGAATCGGCCCACTCAATATTAGAAGAGATCGTTTACTTAAAAGAGGAATATTGAACTTGGCTGTTAATCTTTGGGGTTGATATTTGATACAGGTTAGCTTGAAATAAAGAAAACAAACTTATTCCTACAAAAACCTGAATAACTAAATCAAAGAAACAACGCTAAATATTATTTTATTCAAAAGGCAGTTTTAAACCTGTTAACTTATACAGGAAGAGGAAGATTTTTTGCTTTTGAGATACATGTATGTACGCGGTGAGTTATTATATTATGACACCAATCTACAGAGTTATTTATTAACAGACATAGAGAACAAGTGTAAATACAAAATATTTAGGGTAAGAAATACATTTTTTTTAATGGAATATTTTTTATGTTGTTTATTTTTATAAAAGGCCATAAGATAATATTATACTATAATGCAAAACTTGTTATAGTTAAACCAAAATAATTGAATAACTGGTTGCGTCAAAGTAATTAAACTATATATTTTTGAAAAAAGAACATTCATACAAATTATAAAAATACAGGGTGTCCCATTTAGAAAAACGTATTTCGTTATATTTTATAGATAGGCATGCGATAGTCGTTTGCTTTTTTCATAACGGATTCTGGCGCTTTAAAAGAAACCCTAAAGCTTTTATATTTACACTTTTTCTCTATCTTCGTTAATGAACCCTGTAGGTAGGTGTCAAATATAATGACTCACCCTGTACATAAGTAAGTAAGTAAGTAAAATAAGTCAAAAAGTTATTGTCAGGTAATCAGAAAGAAGCTAAATACTTTCTTCTTACTAAACACATCGTAAATAAGACAAGCGGGTTTTTCATAATCAACAAAATTTGGCGGAAACAATATAAATAGTAAAATAGTTATTTTTGTAATGAGTAACTAAAATAATTTTTTTTTGGGACGAATCGTTGCCGTTTTAAGAGGTTAATATTATAGGTTGATAAAGGTTAATATAGCTTTCATCAAAAAATATATACATCGGGGGAAAACCGCAAATTATCTTTAACAAAATTCTGCTGTTGCTATTCTCGCCTGCCGGCTTCTTCAACACACTTGGCAACATTGCGCGTTAATCTCTCGGATGGGAAAGCCTGCATCCATTTAGGGGGGGCTGAAAGTTGCCGTCTCTTGTTCGATCTACTGCGTAGCTACATTGATCTATTGTATTACTTACTCTTGACGCGCTATTTATCCTGAATTTGGTTTTTCAGCCGAAGATTTACTAAGGCGCCAGTCCTTGAATTTTAGATGAAAGGACCCCACTATATGCCTCTAGGTAACTTTTAGACAGTCAAAGATTAGTTTAAATATTAACTTAATGACTTTTCTTTACTAAAAGAAAAAAAATATAAACCATAATTATTTCCTGTAAGACCATACTATTTATAAAATTATACCAGGAAGCTACAGGCTTTCTAACCTAGTAACTTATTTTCAAGAAAATAATAATACGCTTATTTCCTATGAGCCCTTTTTCTATTAAATTAAAAAAAGCAAAATTACAATAAGTTAGTTCCGAATGCCAAATTTGCGATGAATTTAATTAAAGATATAAATGATATTATTCTAGGATAGTTACGGACCTTAACTACTAGTAAGGCTACTTATTAGCGTTATTAAATACCCTTTACTCGAAAAAAATTACAAAGGGATTCCAGACGATATCGGTTGGAATATTTCGGTTACTTAAATACTAAAGCCATTCTAGAGCAAACAAAGAAATGATATATATATATATATATATATATATATATATATATATATATATATATATATATATATATATATATATATATATAACTTTAAATGAACAAACGGTGCGGTAAACTAATGAAATTTGTATTTGCAAAAATGGTAAAATGGAAAAAGATCAAATTATACAAAGCAGGTCGGATTTTAAAACAGAACGCTTCTAGGTTTATTCAGCCTTTGTGTTTGCCTTTTGATATACATCTAATTTCAGTATTAAGATAAATGAATCAAGAAAACATAATCGACAGAACAGGAGAGAGATGCAAAAGTACAATTTCAAGCTGACAACTGAATTCCTTCAGCTATCAAATGGAAAGAACCCTAGGAGTTTTTAAATTTAATAAAAGGTCCAAAATATAGAAAATATTACGATCAGATTTCGGCGTATTTACTAACCTAGTGAAGTAGAAGAACGGTTCAAAGGTGTATATTAAATTGACGTCCTAATTCCTCCAGCCAACAACTTAAAAGAAGTCCTCAGTTCTGAATAATTACATATATATTTCATTTTGATTATTTACAAATCTAACAGATTTCAAGTTGAGGCCGAAGTTATCCAGCCAACAACTTAAAAGGAGCCCTCGGTTCTTAAACATTATTAATTTTATTTTTATTATCAAAATTCGGCAAATCGGATGAGTTTCTATTTTAATTTTTATAATTAAAAATACATAAAACTATTAATCCGGATCTATATTTATCAATTTTAATATAACACATAGGTTGAAGCTGTTAAACATGTTGTGTAAAAATAAAGATACCTGGTAGCACTTTTCGCCTAGTCCGGTTCTGAGGTCTAATTTCGGCGATCGCGTGTCTGGCTTGGCTGGTACTTTCACTCAAGTCGAGAAGCAGGCGGTAAAGTGACGGCGCTCGTAGGTGATTTCCGTCATCGGTCTGCCCGTTGGTTCGATTATACTCGAAACTCATAATCCGAACGCACCTCGTTAACCCGGACGCGGGCCTTGAGGGAAGACACGCGAAAGCACAATTTCAAATTTCGCATTATTTTATTAAGTTGGTAAATTTAATTATTGTAAATGATTGCAAAAGAGTCATCAATTTTTAAAAACATTTTGCCAAATGTTTAGTAGAACTGCAAACAATATATCTTTAAAAACAACTGAGGAACATTATCATAAACTTACTTTCTACCTTCTACGTTTTTTTTTAATTGAAAAATTAATTGCAGTATTCAAATAGATTTCTTTATTCCAAGATCCGGCTTTCCAAACTATGATTTTTAAGGTTATTTTCAAATAATTTTGTTTTTAAATACTTATACAAATAGGCTGCAATATATAATCTGCTTAAGAAGTAATTCAAAAATAATACATAATTAAACAATACATTTTAAGCAGTTCAAATTTGCTATTGATACTATAAATTTTTAGAAGAGAAAGTTTTTGTCAATTTTCTCAGTTGTCTTTCAGCCTGGTATATATATATATTTATAAATATATATATATATATATATATATATATATATATATATATATATATATATACTTTTCAGCCATTCCGTTGTGATATTTCTTGTGGTCCTTCATCAAATAGTTTTAAAATTTCAAGACAATCGGGTCCTTTTGTCATTTTTTGTTTCATTTATTTCTTTAATTAGCTCATCGTTCATAATCCTTGGGCCCTCCAAATCATCTTCCAACTGGTCTAGTAGTTCTTGTTGCATGTATGTAATATAGTCATTCTAGGTTTTCAGTTCTTCCCTGTCTACAATAAGTTTGTTATTTCTGTCTTATAATTAGGCAGGTATTTTATGTCTTTGGATATGTGTCATTTTTTTGACCTTTTATTCAGATGAAAACTGTCATGCTTCCTTTCCTATGTTTGACTTTACAAGTAACGTTCAACCACTTCTTTTTGACATCCTTAATATCTCTCTTCATTACATTTATGTACCACTTTTGTCAGCTTTGAATGTGGCAGACTAGCCATCTGCCACATGTAGCCTTGGCAGTCAGTTTTAATTAAAACCGATGGCCTAGGTTTTTTGACATACCCTGTATAATAACTTTTTCAAAACCCTTCCCTTATCTATGGCCCTGACAACAGTACGGCCCCCGACGTTGAATCCTACGCCCCTGGTTATTTCGCAGAGTCTAAAAAAAGGGCCATCGTGTGAAAAAAGTCGCCACCGTCCGAGTTCGGCTGAATTAAGTAGCTCAGCACCCTCAGTTCTCTTTTCCCAGAATTCACGATAATTAAAAATTATTAAAAAAAAAATTGTACCAATTCATCATAGGGATTTGCCGATTTTGGAAACTTGTTTACTCTGGAAAGGCCGATTCGATTCCGCCTGGCCACACGACTGTCAAATTTTAAATCTACAAGAGAAAAGTGTAAAATATGGGACCACAGAATTGAAGAATGCATTTACACACTATTCAGTCGGTAAACTATTGGTATGACCAGATGGCAGCCTGGGGTTGGACTGGTCGAGGACCAAGGTTCGGAAACCACTTCAAACTAAGTCTAGCTGTCCAGCTGGAATTGGGAAATGGCCCTAACAGAGTCGATTACAGAAATAAACAAGTTAGCTAAATTTAGTTTTAATGTAATAAGAGTTACCAGAATCATTGGATATTAACAAACGACCGGACGGATAATGGGAATATAGGTAGTAAAGACCGATTATATTTTGAATAGATAGTCCATCAGATACAAATAAATTACTCTCTATGGATTTCAACTATACGCAATATACTACAAAGTTATTGTCCGTTTAGGGGATTATTTTATTTTACATTGGATGGATTATCTATTCGGATTATGTCTTTGGTAGTATTAAAATGACATACTAATTATGGCCGTCATTGCAATAGAAATAACAATTAGTGATAAGTGACAGTGGAGTATCTATACCCCTGAGAGTATGGAAGATTTATTTTTAGTTATTTTTCGGCATTACCGGAATCTGCGGGGGGGGGGCAAAATTTCTAGTTATTAGCCATATATCATTGGATTTGAAAATTAACCTAAATTTTTGTTAAGAAATTAAGGACATAGGTGTAGATTTATCGCGTTAATATAGTTCACCTATTATTTTTGAATTTTCATTTAAAATATTGCTTGTGACTCATTGTTAGACAGAGAAGATTGCATGGAGTAAGAATATATAGGTTTCTATTTGAAATACAAAAGTCTATGACACTTTTAGTTAAACTGGAAGCATTGGATCTACATTACATTACACACATCACAAAATATCCCTTACTAAAAGTACCCAAATATATAAAATATTATTTAAACAAGACCATACCATGCATCTTGATGTAGAAGGTACAAATTTTGTTTCAGGATTTCCCTCCTTACTTCAAGAAAGAAAAACTCGTCTATTGCAGGATGTGTAACTTTCATTGTCGTCTGGTTGTACAGATTTATGCCCCATTGGAAAACTCAAAATATCATCGGATATTATATGTATATGCTTGTATAAACCCAACGTGTTGGAACAAAAATGAAAGGTAATTTTTTTAGAACAATAATATGTTTTACAGGGTTATTCATGGTGAATAGTATATTAGAAAATATCCTCAATTGATCTATACATCATTTAAAAAAGGTAGAAATTATGTTAATTCTAGAAAGCCCGTCTTTTACAAAGTAGACAACTAAAACATTAAATCATATATTCTAACATATATTAGGTTGTTTTGTTGGTTTATGGATGACAGACCCCAGATGGGTCAAAATTTATTTGCGTACGAATAGATTTTATTATTTCTAAAGTAAAATTGTGCCAGTGGCGATTCTATAGTAGTAATTTGTATCAGCTTTTTGGCTCAAAAATATTCTGTTTTTTGCTTCGCCCTCTTCGTCTTCTGAGTTATACCATCGTCATTGGGATCCAAAGATGAGATGCTAGATGAGACTATAAGTTTTAAAGCCTCCTGAAAAATACTTTCAAAATACTTCATTTTAAAAGTGATGTTATGCCTTGCCATAAAACTTTTAACTTCAGTCCAAACTAATTCTATTGGATTTAGTTTAGAACGTATAGTGGAAGTATTATAATAAAACACTTTCATGTTACTTCTTAATCATGTCATCATTATATGGTATTTCTTTTGAAGTAAGCCATTTTACATACATTTTTTTTCCACATCACCGTTTTGAAACAAAATAGATAATAAATCTAGGTTGGACTGAGTATACAGTAGTTTTAAAAAAGAAAGAGTATAACCGCACACATGTATTACGCCCTCGGTGAGATGGTTTACTGAGAGGTGCAACTACCAATGCAGAGTGTGTGATTTTTGATTAGCCACTGCTTGAATATCGATTTTAAACACGAAGGATTAATTATCATGTTTTTACTTGGACAACTTTTAGGTTAAAAGGAAGTCAAAATATGACCAATTTTCTTTGTATTGTACAATCCCCGCAACACGCACGCATCAGATTTTTTCGATGGGTCTACAGATGGGTCGTTGTAACCCGAAAGCAGGTCAATTTTGCTTTGACTTGGACAATCAATTGTTAAAATATGTGTTAGGTGTATTGAACGTTTGAAGATTTTCATTGACAGAAGAATCGTTAATTAATAATTAAATGGCTAAAGATGCCTACATATTAATTATACTGAAAGAGGTTTAAATATAAGATGTAGTTAATTACTAGTTTTATTGTGATAAACCTAGAACTAACGTTTTAATGCAGTCACCAATTTATAACATGTGCAACATATTTAATACATATTGTTCACAATTAGATATATTTTGTACTCCTAAATTCAAATTTAAAAGAAAATTGGCTCAACTATTTGGAGACAGATTTGATTAGTTTAGCTTTAAAACTAGTTTATGTTATTTTATTTTAGGGTAGTGTAGTATTACATGTTCTATGAACATAATGCTGTGATTGTTCTGTAAATGTTTATCGTTGAACAATTATTATTACTTAGAGAAGTCGACGCAATTACCATAAAACCAACATAAAAGCCTTGATTTTAGTATTTTTTTAGTTGCGAATAATACGCAAGTAATTCAAAAACCAACATTTTAAGAAGGTTGAATTGATTTTTTTTACGTGGCATTCTTTTAGGATAAAAAAAAGCGAAGTCATAATATTAATAAAACCACGCGTATACAAAGCCTTATACATTGGGAACCCGTATACGTTAGCCTTAGACATTGGTCAGGTCGACTCCAAGAAGCGCGCATAAAGGCGCAAATGGAAGAAGCTAAAGCAGATTTCCTTAGAACTATAAGATATACGGATCTCTTAAGAGCTATTTATACATCGTGATATGATGGAAATACTTTCTGTATATAATGGCACTCCACCATTTCTTTATTATTTAGTTTTGATTTTTTTCGCCCATTACTTGTATATTTTTAAGATATGTTTTAGGCATTAATTCAAAGATAAAAACTCTCGAAATTAAATAAACTTTTTTGTAGATAGTCATTTACTGCTATGTAAGTTATTGGTTTCTTTTAAATACACACATTCGTTATTATTTTATTTAACAGTTTATACATGATTTTTAGGTGTAGATTTATTCTTGGTAAAATCGTGGAAAATCAGTACGATAATTGTGCGAAAATAGCTTTATTTTATAAGGTATTTAAAAATAAAGTATGCTATGCTGGATTGATAAAAATAGTATAACTTTGTCTTCTTTTGCGGTTTACTATAGGTAGGAAAGATGTGACGATACGAGATTGAAAGTGGGGCCATTTGATAGGGCGGTCTGAAAGTCGGTATGAGGTTTTGAGGGAGATTTTTACATTATTCTTATAAACATCTACTTTTCGAGATAATTTTTTTTCATATTTTCGTAATTTGTCATTTTGTACGATGAAAGTTTCGAAATCGGGAGTATGTGTTTGCCTAAAGATAAAAAAATTAATCGAATACATTTAAACATTGGAACAGAGTTTGATATAGATGGAAACATAACATAATTTTTGAACTTTTTATTGCCTTGTTTATGACATATCAGCGAACTAAAATTGAGTGAAACTTTAAAGAGCCAATCTAAATTGGCATATTTGACTCTATAACTGAACATTTTTTAATTTACTTTTTATACAATAAATCATGCGAATAGTGAGTAGCCCGATGAAGAAACATTTTTTGTGATTATGAAAGTTTTATAAGACAATGCCGAAGGTTTTGTAGTTTGAAGGGGAGGATTTTCTAATTTATTTCTTCGATACATTCATCCATTTACGGGCTACTAGTACTTTTAAAGTTCCACGTGAAGGTGTTTACTATGGAGTATATGAAGCTATACGGTTGAAAGTGGTTTCATTCAGCACTTTAACATATGCTGGGAAGTATTTTTTATTTTTTTCATAAAAAAATCTGTAGATACATTTTAATTTTTTAGTTTATTGTGGGGAGTACTGAAAAGTTGAAGGCAATTCATAGATTAGTTATTATTTAAAGGTTATTTTAAAGTTTGTAAATTTACGGAAATAATGCATATTTGGTGTAACAGGAAGCTCTAAACACAGTGGTTTTCAGTTGGCTGCTATATATTTACTTACATTTCTTAATACGTGTGCTCAGATATATTAATGATTTTAAAATTGTCAATTTTTTGCATTAGTTAAGTAAACCTACAAACCCATGTTGACTATTTAGAAAGCTGTTTTTCAAAGCACATATATTTAAATGGAAAAAAAAGTGCACTCATGAAAAATCATAAAACTGCCATCTTTTATATCAATTCTTATATACACTACAAACAAGTATTGATTATTTAGAGGGCCCCGCGTTTAATTGGTCTAAATATGTGGTTATAACATCATTTCTCAATTTTTTTATAAAAGAACGATCATTTTTTGGCAGGTTTCCAATCAGTTCTTATTGAGAATCTGTAGAAACAATCATTTGTAGTATTCGTTAACTTGGATATTTGAGAAACACATAATATTACGGACCAATATTTTTTTCATAGAAATGGTTGAAAACAGCAATTTCTGCAGATTTTACCAAACCCACGTGCTTACCGACATTTTATACAAAACGTAGGCCTTATTATAAACGTAAAGCGAGCTTTAATACGCTTTCATTCTTTTTTTTTTTTCAAATAAAATATATTTTTTAATAATTTCTTAAGTATTCCACAGATATAATAAAACAATATTCTTTATTAATTCAAGGAAGCTCAATTTTGAATGCTAATATTACATTAAATGAAATAAATTACAAAAAAAAGATTTTTTTCTGCTTATAAGTAATATATGCTTTGATTTTTTTTCTCCAAAAATCCACAGTTAAAAAATGGTAATCGGTAATCTTTGTTTTACGTGAAGATCTGTTATCCTAGAGTCATATATAGTATAGACAATATTTTAATGTCGAATCAAAGAAGTAATATGGCTTTCTATTAGGAAAGTCTGAAATAATGGATTATACCTTAAGGGATGATATCTAGTTTGTGCGATATTAAAGAGGGATAAAAAAATTTAAACAGAAAAATACAAAAAACAATGTCCAAACATAAAAAAAGTATGCTGTTTATTTCAAAGGAAAATATAACAAGTTTATTTAACTTTCGAGTATAATCAAATATACTCATTCATTCATTCATTCATTTATTGTTTCTTTAAGAATTACAGAAAATTCTTATAAACAAGATTCTTAGTTCTACTGCTTAACTTGATTAAGATATAAAAAGTACATAATTTCATATAAATAATACATGTATATAGCAATAGCTACCTTTGGAAAAATGATATGCGTGTAAGAGGACGAAAAAGATATTATTTTGTTACTCGTTTCTAAGAAAAGCCCTAAGTCTCATGATTTGCAGGGTAACTTCGCGAATTTCGTTAGCCAAAGCAGGCGTAAGAGAAATAATCTTGTTAGAATCAAATATACATAATCGCTTTATACCCATAAAAATCGACATAAAACTATAAACCGCATTTTTTTACAGAAATAGGTGGTGTGTTTGGTTGGTTCTAAAAAATATATCAAAACCATGTAAATTTAAATATTTAGGCAATTTTTTCAAGCATTTGTCCTACAAGTAATCTTTTGAAATAAATAAAAAATGTTAAATATATCGCAATTTACTTTTGAAGGCAGCATATGATTTTTTGGTCCATATTTTTTATTTTTAGCATATTACCAACATATCTATATAAAAAGCGTATTATGTGCTTATTTATATATAAATAAAATATAATAAAATATATATATACATATACATATAGGGTGCCCCAAACTCAGTGGTCTATTAGAAGTATCTGGAAATCCAATGAATAGATTACTTTGAAAACTTGGGTCTGGCCATAGATGATCATAAACTTTAAAAAACATAAAGAATTTAAATTGTGCGGTGTTGCCGCTTCTATTTCAAACAGGTGGCAACATCTGTTTTCTAAATGGAATGCCATCCATATTATTGCATTTGTGTATTGTCCTGAACACTCCAAACACTTTTTGTGTTATGTTTCCTATACCTTAATTCAACTGTTTTCGAGAAAATGGCGCTTGAAAATTGACATTTTTGGCGCTTTGAAGCTCTGTAACCCGCAAACGACTTAACTTGCAACGAAATGGATTGCACTTTCCTATCTTGGTTTCTAGTTATATATTATCTGACACTAATTTCTAATTTGACAGGAAATGTCAAATTTTATACTTCCTGTCAAACTCGAAGTTGGTGTGAGGAAATAGATAATTAAAAAGTGGGATAGAAAAGCGAAATCCATTTAGTTGCAAAAAAAAGTTGTTTGGGAGTTACAAAGCTTCAAAGGGTCAAAAATGTCAATTTTCAAGCGCCATTTTCTCGACTATTGGAAGAAACCAATGAAGTCATACGGGACATGATATCGAAATAATGTCAATTATCGAAGAACTTCGTAAGGAATGTATAATTTATTAAGAGTAGCCACCTAATTTGATGAGTACCTCAAAAGACGTGAGTCGGAACTATGAATCCTAGCACTGAAAAAAATAAAAATTGTTAATGAACTTCATAGGTCTGCGAGAATTTTTTTTTCTGGAAGACACACTATCATTAATGGATATGAGGACTTGTGGAAAATAAACTTGGTCGAAATGCAACAATATGCAAATCGTTATATCTTAGTGTGCATAAATTGCTACTCCAAATTTTTCTATTCTAGGACAATTAGAAACAAGACTGGTGTTGAAGTCACTAAAGCAATGAAAGACATTATTGAAGAAACCGAATATACGCCAGTAAATCTGCAAAGCGACCAGGGTAAGGAATTTTTTACTAACACAAAATCTTCTCAAGGAATACAACGTTAATCATTATTCGAAGTCTAGTACCAAAAAAGCAGCGATAGTTCAACGAGTGATACGCATACTCAAAAATTATCTGTAGGAGTTTTCAGCAAGAGATACAACTTTTGCCGTCGATAATGAAAACCTATGACAATGCGAAGCATCGTACTATTGGGATGAAACCAATAATCGTTGAATCCCCTATTAATGCATACAGTTAGATAAAAGTGGCACACAAAAAGGTTTAAATTTCGTTTAGGTGATGTAGTTTGTATAAGCAAATACAAAAGTGTCTTTGATCAAGGCTATATACCCTCATGGCCGACGGAACAGTTTAAAATCACAAAAGTTAACATTACTAATTCACCAATATGTATATTGGTTAAGCTTACTATAAAAATAAACACTTATTAAATTTTTTTATTTAAATATGAATACGTATGCAATTATAAATTAGACTTATTGATTAGAAACATCATTTATTATGATTTTAGTCATCTTCGTCATTATGATCAAATTTATAAGCATTTTAATTCTTTAAAAGTAATCTTTTAACATATTCCTTTGTAACAGAGTCATTGTTTTTCGTTGGATGAGCATCATTTGTCAAAGTATTTTCCTGACTATCATATGATCCATCAGGTGCAAGCTTTAAAACTTTAAACCGACTCCGGGTGGACCTCATAGTAATCCGACTTTGGCATTATTTCTCTTTCGCCCAAATTTATCAATCGTGTTGTTAACACTAGCCATTTTAAACTTATACTAGACAATTGTCTAGTGATTTCCATCATTATCATCAGGAGAGTCTCATTTCATCTTCATTTATGTCCACGAATACCAAAACTTTCAAGTGTAAGCATCGTAAACTTATGAGCATTTCTATCTACCTGAAAACCCAGTTTAGCCAATTCTTCTTGGAAATAGACTACAACATATTCATTTAATAGTTCTGCAATTTCTTTGCGTGCACTTCTTTAATAACATACTCCTTTACAGAAGCATCATTGTTCTTCGTTGGATGAGCAACATTGGTCAAAGCCTTTCCCTGAATATCATATGACCCATCAGGCGTAAGCTTAAAACCGAATCCGGGTGGACCTCGTAGTAATCTGACTTTGAATTATTTCTCTTTCGCCCAAATTTATCAATCGTGTTGTTAACACTGGCCATTTTAAACTTATACTAGACTATTGTCTAGTGATTTCCTATTTATATATTATAAAAAACAAAACTAGTTTTAAGGAAATATTTATGTATAAAAAGATACAAGAAAATCTTGCTTTCCTAATCTACATCCATTTTATCGACAGTGTCAACACCACTCTGACCTGAAGATTGGTACTGCTTTCAGGAACCGCATGTTTTTATATATCAGCCTGTTGATAATTGGTATTGCTTGAAGGAACGATACCATTGTTTGGTAGATTTTCCTTTTGTTGCTTGTGCTTAGCTACTACATCAATGCCCAATATTCGTATAATAGACACTTCTCAACAGTGAAAAATCTTTTAAACCCTCTTCAAGAATTTCTGAACAAAAGGTATCCAAGGTAATACATCCATATACATACTTTTCATAAATATGTGCTCCTACAGATACATTTGTTGAATCTTCCAAATATTTAATATATTTTTCTCGGTCATCGACTCCAAACTAACTTAAAAGTCATCCACTCCATACTGACTTAAAAGTGAAAGAATATCTTTAGATATTATTCGTAGCTGTACGGCCAAATGTCGAACATATGAAAACTGATTGTCATAGATCAAGATGCTTACGTGGGAATCATCTTTCCATCACCCATATCTAATAAGAAATAAATGTGTGAGTATTCGATCATTCCGGATTTGGTTTCTACAACTCCCTTATTATTACATTTTTTATTCAACAAGTTTTTAAATTATAATACAACAGTAGTAGTTTTAATGATAATAATATGATTATTCCAAGACACCAAACACTCGCAAGCTCTGTCCTAAATATGTCAAAGTGAATTTATCCTCTGACTTATTCATATTCCCAACTGTGTCCAATGAAAGAGCTTCAGCAAGGCGTTTTGGTAAAAATGATTGAAGAGTTTGATTATGTGTTTTGTCATATAATGTTACCAGAATAGTTTCCCTAAAATGTGTTGTTGTTAACCTCATTTTCTTAATAATGTATATTTTTCCCACCGTTAATGATGTTATATGGCTCTCCGCCCAACATCTTCGTTAAGCGCTTTACTAATTTCAATAAATGTTTTCTTTGAAATACTCATTATTAAAAAGTGCAATGAAGGTTATATCTGAGCGGCCGTTGATCGTTATTTATGTTTTCCAGATGTTGCTGTTGTTATTGCACTAATTCCGCTTGATTTTTTGTGATATTAGTTTTGTCGATTATTATCTTCCTTAGTTTAGTGATTCGTCCCATTTATTAAGATCACCTTGTTTTTCAATTTCTATAGCAATCTCCCTGCACCCATCGAAATTTATTTTGTTGTCGGTTTCTCGCCTGTTTGCCCCACATACAAATTTTCACAGTCCTGGGACAGAATGCTGTATACTCCGTGGTTTTCCAATTTGATTTTGTCTTTTGGGTTTCCAAGTAGTTTACCTATAGTTGTTTGTGGGTTGTGTATTATTTGTATGTTATGTTTTCTAAGAACTCTTTCAATCCTGTCTGTTGTGTTTTTTATATATGGTAAGACAACGTGTTGTCTTCCCGGTTCATAATTTTTGGTGTTCATAGTTCGAGAATCCTGTGCATCAATAGCTTTCTCTATGGTGCGATATGTGTAGCCATTTTTCTTTAAAGCGCCAAATATTAAAGTTCGTTTTGTCTCGTCTGTGTTTCAGTTAATCGCACGAATCTAGATGTTAAAATATTGCCCACAGCTTGAAACGTCATCAAAACTGTTCTTTTCAGAACGACAGTAGTGAACGGACGTACACACGGAACGAAAACGCATCTTAATTTTCATTGACGACTAAGAGTCAACATATATATATATATATATATATATATATATATATATATATATATATATATATATGTATATATATATATATACAGTGACCGGCAGAAAGTACGCATGATATAGGAAATTTTTTTATTAATAAATTTTGACAAATTTCGATACGTGCAATCGGTTCTGCATCAAAACGTACCCGAAAAAGCTATAGCCGATGCTGTTCATCTTTTCGTGTATGGCGGGAAATTT
This sequence comes from Kuschelorhynchus macadamiae, assembly GCA_030620095.1. Taxonomy (NCBI): domain Eukaryota; kingdom Metazoa; phylum Arthropoda; class Insecta; order Coleoptera; family Curculionidae; genus Kuschelorhynchus; species Kuschelorhynchus macadamiae. Next base: position 750,644 of record JAUTXW010004991.1, on the reverse strand, counting down.
AAAAAATTTAAAAATTATGTCTCAAAACACACTTATTTGACAAAATATCCAAAAATATTATTCGAAAAAATTGTTCAGAATGACATTTTATAGTTACGTACAAGTTTAAAAAAAAAAAAAGATAAAAAAATTAAATTAATTTTTTTGCCATAAAAATTTTTTTAATTTCGAGAAATACTTTTCTGATAAAGAATCTCATTAGTAAAGCTAACAGTGATATTTTAAATAATATTTCATAAAGATTCGCCAGCTATTTCTATTTTATTCGGGGAAAATTTGAAATCTGTAAATTTGCGATGTGCTCAGCTGCTCCAAAAGAGGTCACTGAAATATCTCCAGTATACTATAATCTCGATACTTATATTATTAATCAGAAACCATGTCTCTACACAATTTTAAGTTGATTTTTGGCAAATTGTTGCAATGATACCTAATAGGCCAGTGCCAAACTGCATTTTAAAGGCTGAAAAAAATTATTAACTGGCAGGCACCACATGAAAAATTTAGTTAGGGTTATGCCTATGAACAAAAAAAAGTAAAATTTGTTAAAAAGAAGTAATTATTTATTCTACTTAATAATTATGTATCCAAATTGCTTTATTGGAATATACCTAAAAGAGATTACTCATTTTATTTAGTGAAAAAATAGTAAAATCTACGTTAATAAAAATGATCATTGAACCATCAATTCATTCAACTTTTATAGCATTACTAGCATTACAATAAAGCAAATTCGGTTAATGAAATTTAATCTAATCAAACCAATATATAAAAACCCTAAAATGTCTGTCTTTCTGCGTTTTTTAGGGTACTTCCCGATCTCACAGAAATTTAAAATTTGGTACAGACATTCTTGGACACCTAATGATGATGAACACTTAGCTGAAGGTAGAAAAGGATTGGGAAACGTACAACCAAAAAAAAAAACCAAGAACACGGTGGATTACTTTTATTTAAATTAAAACTTTAACTTCTGTACACATTGGTGAATACGCAATAAGTAAAAATTAAATACAAATTCGCTGTCCCTGGCGAGGCAGGCTTATACAAGCCCAGTCGCATATGTATTGGACCAAGGGCGTATTTAAAATAATTTTATTTTTGTCACCTAGTATTTACTACATGTAATATAACTTCAACTAATGCAACTAAGTTTATTTGATAGTATGTGGTATTAACAATTAATTAACAATATCGCATATCTATATCACTAACAATAATAATGATTAGAAAAATATATTTTTGTTAGGCTTGGAGGATATTAATTGGGCCATAAACGCATGCACTCAGATAAAACCGCGTGATTACTTAGTGACATTTGATAAAAAATTTATTAAGGTAAATATCTGTGTGCCTTGAAAATAGTTGAAAATAAAGGTGGGATTAATATTTGAGTCTTTGAAACGGTTTAGTTGTCAAAATGGTTCGCGGAAAAGCACTCTCGTATGATATGGGAAATTCCATTATTAGTACCCATAAAAATGGTCTCTCTGGACATGGAGTATTGCAAAAAATCTAAACATTCCTCAAGAGACAATAAGAAATATTATTTCCCAATTTAAAAAAAAGCGGAAATGTTCAGTTAAACGCGAAGTCTGGCCGTTCTTCGCCAATTACAGAAAGAGATAAGCGGGCTCTCCGTACACGATATCGTCGAGCTGCATCACGGGAGTTAGCTGTAAAATGGGCAGATGCAATTGGTAAACGCATTTCAAAAGACATCTGCTTGAGAAATATGAAGAAAATGGGATGTCGTTTCTACAAAGTAAGTTTATAGCAAAGTACAAAAAAAATTAAATGTTTTCATTTTGGGCCAAGGAAAAACCGCTTTTGACGCAAAAACATAAAAGAAATCGACTTTTGTGGGCAAGGGAGCATAAAAGCTGGTCACAACGTTAGTGGGATTCCGTTATATGGAGCGACAGGTCTAAATTTGAGGTATGTGTTTTAAGACTCACGAATTCGAATTATCCGAACGCAAGGGGAGGAATATCATAGAGACTGCCTCAAGAGAAAAGTTAAATTTCCAGCCTCTATCGTGGTATGGGGATGTATGTTTTCTCAAGGGGTTGGACGTCTTCTTTTTATTAATGGTACCGTCAATGCTGCAAAGTATAAGTCAATTTTACAAGAAGAACTAATTCCTTCTATTGATGAGATTCAGTTGCCAGAGGGAGGATTCATATTCCAGCAAGATGGCGCAGCATGCCACACCGCCAAAACCATAACATTATGGCTGCCAGAAATGAATATTCCTGTTTTAAAATGACTATCTAGTAGCCGCGACTTATCGCCTATCGAAACGCTATGGCATCAAATGAAAAAAACTACGAACCAGTCCCATCCGCACCATTCCCGAATTAAAGGACAACATTCAAGAAATCTGAAATAACTTCCAACCAAAATATTGTAAAACATTACTAGACACCATACAAGCAAGACTTGATGCAGTTATAAAACAAAAAGGTGACTGTACTCAGTGTTAACAGTGGCAAATTATTCAAATTTTTATGGTTCAATTAATATGCGACAAGCCTAACAAAAATATTTTTTTATTGTCATTATTATTGTTAGTGATATAGACAAGGAATATTGTTGATTAATTGTTAATACCACATACTATCAAATAAACGTAGTTATATTTGTCGAATTTATGTTATGTACTATAAATACTAGGTAACAAAAATAAATATTTCTTACCAATTCCTTTGGTCCAATACATATGCGACTGGGCTCGTACACTAGTATTTACATAAATAATTTAAAAAATAGAAAAACAAAAAAAAATATATAAACAAAATTCGTGAAATTTTTTTTTGTTTTTCTCAATTTTATTCGGTTTGATAAAAAATAATCCAATATAGACCATTTTTAACTAGACATTTCAACGGTTAAAAATAATCTATGTATAATATCTAAATCGGAAAAAACACCAATAAAGTTTTCCATGAAAATGTATGATTTTTTCTTTCAAAAAATGTTGATATCTCAGACACTACGATTTTCCTGTTGCCAAAAAAACACGTTTATTCACTGCGAGAAAAGGTACACTTTCACAGATTTTCATGTGAATTGAATTATTTTTACGAGAGAAAAAATTAAAATACCAAAAAATCACTTTCCGCTTGGAGGTCAAGTTTCACCAAAAATTGCAAAAAAAAACACTTGCTTTACCTAAACTGCACCCTCATTTCACAACTTCACTTTATCACGTCTTTAGTTCATGTTTTTTCTTTTAGTTATAACCCTAACTAAATTTTCCATGTGGTCCCTGCTTGTTAATAATTTCATTTTTTCAAAAGGGTATTGGCACTCGAATATAATATTATTGCTAATGCGTGCATCGACAGATTTCGTCTGGATCAAGAAGGCCACGGAAAACTGACAATGATGCTAATATTAACATTTGTCAAGCGCGTTAGTAGAGTTATTAATTTTCCAGGTATTTTTATAGTATTTCTATAGTTTTTTCCTGTAAAAGTTATTTTAAATTTTGTTGTGCATTAACAATAATTTAGAGATGCCCCAAGAAAAGCTAAGTTTGCAAGACAAAATTGAGATCGTTTTAATATGTGGCGAGCATTTTCATAGTTCCAGAGAAGCAGCAGATATATTCAATGCTAGGTTTCCAAATAAGAATATCCACGGATCTATTGTGCTGCGTATTTCAAACAAATTTAAAGCTTCAGGCAATGTAGAAAATCGTTATAAAATTCCACATAGTAAGCCCGTTACTAATGAAGAAGGAACCTTTAAGTTTTGTTATCGGTCACAGAAAACTCACAGATGGCACTATCGGAGAGGCAGGAACAAACCGGTATATCTGAAAAATCCATAAGAAGAATTTTGAAAAATAATAAATTTCGTGGGTACAAACAAATTCATCCACAATTTATTCGATAGAGATTTCGATGCCCGCATAGATTTTTCATTTTGGTTTGAAGAATGCCAAAATTTCCCTACAAAAATTTTATTTACTGATGAGGCGACTTTTACATCAAACGGTATTGTCAGTTCCCAGAACTGTAGATGGTGGGCTGAGGAGAACCAAAATTGGACGACAGAGGCAAAAAGTCAATTTTCCTTCAAAACTAATGTTTGGTTACTTTTTTAGAGCCAACCTTAATTCACGAAATTATTTGGAGTTTTTAAATAACGAGTTTTTTGATTTTTTACATGGATTACCTCTGCAGAGAAGAAATGATATTATTTCCAGCAAGACAGAGCGTCAATACATAGTACCCCTCAGATCACAGGGTGGCTTGACGAACACTTTCCTCATAAAGGGATAGGACGATATTCAGAAAACCCGTGGCCTGCAAGATCCCTAGATTTGACGCCCTTGGACTTCTTTTTATGGGGGTACCTTAAAAATAAGGTTTATAAGCATCGGCCATTTCAGCATTTCGATCATATAGCAGAGGTAATACGACAATGTATTAATGACATTACACCACAAATGCTGCGAAATGTGTCCAGAGAAATGAAATCCCGAACAACTACATGTATTGAACGTCAGGGTAGACATGTCGAGTAATGGACAATAATTATGTATTAAATTGGTTGGTTTATAATTATTTTAACTTTTAATTTTATTATAGTGTTTTCAGTTCAAATTAAAATTGCATAAATACATGGTCCTTGATTAATAATAAACAGTATTGAGATTATAATGTTCTGGAGATATTTCAGTGACCTCTTATGAAGCAGCTGAACACATGGTAAATTTAAAGATTTCAAATTTTCTCCAAATAAAATAGAAATAGCTTGCGAATCTATATGAAAATAATATTTAAAACATCACTTTTGGCTTTACTAATGAGATTTTTTATCAGAAATGTGTTTTTCGATATTAAATTCTTGTTTTATGGTAAAAAAATTATTTTTATTTTTTATCTCAGATTTTTTTCAAAACTTATCCGTAGCTATAAAATGTCATTCTGGACAACTTTATCAAATAACTTTTTTCGATATTTTATTAAATAAATGTGTTTTGAGAAATAATTTTAAATTTTTTAAAATTTCCCGCCAAACACGAAAAGACGAACGGCACTGTCCAATGTTTTTTCGGGTTTCTTTTGATGCAGAAGCGATTGCATGTATGCAAATTGTCAAAAATTATTAATTAAAAAATTTCCAATATGATGCGTACTTTCTGCCGGTCACTGTACATACATATATTTGTATTGATCCGTAGTATAGATTAGTGTCCTTTCTGTGAGCTGAGTAAAACATGTAAATTGTTGAATTTGAATAAGTTGTTTAACAGTATACTTATCAATTTGCCCTCTTGAAAGAGGAAAATGTAGTAACTCTATATTCTTTAAGTTTAGATGCTGGAAGTTTTCACCGCAATTTTAAATCTTAGTTAAAAGTTCATTCTATCAAACTAGATAAGACTATCGAATATCCTCGGCAAATGAAAAAATATTGTCCTTTCAGTTTGGTTTAGAACTAGGATTTGATCTACCCTGTTTTTAAGTTTTATCCTTGACCTTTACAAACTATTTTGTATTTAACATTTTCAATATTTTGCATATTTAGCGAGATAGTGGGGTGACTAAAACATTATAGGATACCCTGTATACTGAACAATGCACTGATTTTGTTGCTCTTTTGTTTAATGTTACAAGAGAGTTTTGTAATCTACTTTTAACATCAATAAGAAAATATTTAAAAAAGGTTCTCTTGAGCATCTTGATTGTCGTTTTTGTTTCCCTCGTCTAGGAACCAGTTTTTAATGATATCTGGGTTTTTTTATTACATCTTGTTAGATGCGGGGTTCTTTTGGATCTTCTTCTACACTCTTCTTTTAATGTCGAGTTTTGTCTTTGATAGTAAACTGTGATGTAGTAAGCTTGTCTTGGCGTACTAGGGGGAACAGGAGCAGCTCCCTCCTTCCTACAGACGCTTTTAAATGATTATTGAAAGAACAGGTGCAACTGAAAGTTACTTACGATGAAACGATGCGGTGTAAGAAAACAAGACCGTGCGTTGCCGCGTGTAACTCAAATTAACAGGTTTTTCTTAAGAATTTGAAAGTAAATGGTAGTACAAGAGACATATTATTTTATTTCAAGTTTCCATTTATAACCATTTCTGAAATTGTTGTTGGGGGCGGGTATTTGCTAGTAGTTACTAGACCCCAATGGCTAAATACTCTACAAGGACCTCTAAATATCTCTGCTAGAATTTACACTTAATGGGCAATATAAATTAGACCTCTAACCAGCCCCTCTCCCCAGACATTTTTATAACTACGCCAGTGGCCCCCTCTCAAAGCGAAGAAAATAAAAATGCTTGAATTTCCCTTTGTTTGAACTGAGTAGCCTCAATTACAGACACGTATATAATTTCATTATAAACTCTAAAATATGGTCCTGTATTTATTTTATAATTATTTCATTCCATTTTCAGTTGGACATGTTTACGGTTGCAGATAAGAAAAACGCTAACATTTGAACCAAAAGAACGCATTACTTCTATTCCAAAGCCCAACCCTACTAATTGGTGTTCTGAAGCTGAAGATTGGGGTGATGATGACAATAATGCAAATTTAGGTATGTTGTTGAAGTTTATTTTTTAACATCGAGCAATATTTTAAGGGTTAATGAACTGTAGATTTGCAAGCAAAGTCAGTAGAAACGCCTTTATAATTATATTAATGAATCAATATATTTTAGATGAAGAAAATTGTAATGTCATAAATAACAGTAGGGATAAATTATCAGATGATGAAGAAAGTAGCAGCTTTGATGATTCTGTGAGATCTGGATTCAGAAATTTGTCTATTGATGAAAAAAATGCAAACAATGGCGCACAAGGTAAAAATATTTAAAAAAGTTCCTTTTTTGAAAGCAATTTTTTCTTCAAATGCTTTATTGTCATAATGTTGTTGACATACCTTACAAAGATAAAATTATTTACACAAGTACTATAAAATGTCATATATATACATATATATATATATATATATATATATATATATATATATATATAACAAAGAGGTTTTATTTCGGGTCTAGCGGTCGGTGGGAAAAAAAAAGAAGAAACTCTTTTTATCTTAAATGCTCAATATTTCGCCAATGTTTATTAGCTTCATCAGGAGCAACTACAAAAATTATAAAGAATAGGTCGAATTAGAATTATAACATTAAAATGACAATCAAAAGAATAAAATTTTGTCTAGATATACATAGTCAATACATACTTAAAAATTACTTACAAGATGGTAGAGTCAATAATTTTTAAATTTTAACATTTCTACTTTACTAGAGCTCAAATAATGTGGCGTTTTTAATGATAATATTCATGCCCCAGCAGTTGAATTGCAAAAAAGGAGAACAAAACACATTAGCTACACAAGCCTTATCTAGATGTTAATAAATTGTATGAGGTGAACTATTCTACGGTGTGCAGCTAAAAAGTATTGTTACATAAAATTTAAAAGATTGCAATAAATATTGCTCAGCTGATTGGTATCTGATTTATAATTAATGCAATCCTTGTTCTTTTTTATGTGGTACATTTCCAAGAATAACCTTTTTTTGTAATTCGACTCCATCTCTAAAATTTTAACATTGGAAAAGTCAAAATTGTGGCCTGTTTTTGATTGTGTTCAACCAATGAACAAGAGATTTTCCCTAAACGGCAATCACTTTTGTGGCCGGTTATTCTTTGCCTAAGCCACTGAGATGTTTGCCCGATATACTGTCCATCACATTCCAAGCAGGACAACTGATACACAACGTTACTATTAAATAATAAGGGTGTTTGATCTTTGACCCTAGAGAATAAAGTTTTTTATTGTATTATATTTTGCTATTTTTATGTGTGGAAAATCTTTGAATAATTTTGCAATATTATTAGTTAGGCCACTTATAAATGGTAGTTTTCTATATTTAAGCTCAAGCGGTTGAACCTCTTCTGTAGGGCCATCATATGTATTTGAATTATAAATCAGTTTTTTTAGAATATGTTTTGGATTCCCATTATTTAAAAATATCTCTAATAGTTTTTTAAGTTGTCTTGTAAAAATGCATTACCCTGTTTCTCATGGCTATTACTGTATTATATTTTTGAATCTTTGGATGGTTAGAGAAATAATTTAAAAATCTAGTAGATGCTGTTGGTTTCTGATACCAATCCAAAATAATTTTATTTTCTGGGTTCCTAATTGGCTTAGTGTCCAAAAATGGTGCACTACGTTGGTTTTCTTTTTCAATAGTAAACTGAATATTTCATAAAAAGGGTCAAAGATCAAACACCCTTATTATTTAATAGTAACGTTGTGTATCAGTTGTCCTGCTTGGAATGTGATGGACAGTATATCGGGCAAACATTTCAGTGGCTTAGGCAAAGACTAACCGGCCACAAAAGTGATTGCCGTTTAGGGAAAATCTCTTGTGCATTGGCTGAACACAATCAAAAAACAAGCCACAATTTTGACTTTTCCAATGTTAAAATTTTAGAGATGGAATCGAATTACAAAAAAGGTTATTCTTGGAAATGTACCACATAAAAAAGTACAAGGATTGCATTAATTATAAATCAGATACCAATCAGCTGAGCAATATTTATTGCAATCTTTTAAATTTTATGTAACAATACTTATTAGCTGAACACCGTAGAATAGTTCACCTCGTACAATTTATTAACATCTAGATAAGGCTTGTGTAGCTAATGTGTTTTGTTCTCCTTCTTTGCAATTCAACTGCTGGGACATGAATATTATCATTAAAAACGCCACATTATTTGAGCTGTTGTAAAGTAGAAATATTAAAATTTTAAAATTATTGACTCTACCATCTTGTAAGTAATTTTTAAGTATGTATTGACTATGTATATCTAGACTCAATTTTATTCTTTTGATTATCATTTTAATGTTATAATTCTAATTGGACCTATTCTTTATAATTTTTGTAGTTGCTCCTGATGAAGCTAATAAACATTGGCGAAATATTGAGCATTTAAGATAAAAAGAGTTTCTTCTTTTTTTTCCCGCGGACCGCTAGACCCGAAATAAAACCTCTTTGTAATTTCTGTACGGTCGAAAATACTTAACTTATATATATATACACATATAATATAAACTAAACCGCTAAAAATTGTGCTTACAAAATTCGGAGTTTCGGGGTTTTTGAGTATGTGGAATTGAAAAATCGAATCAGCATTGTTGCCAGATTTCCCAGTTTTGCGCTACAAATAGTCATTTCCTTATCTTAAATGTATGTCCTATTTATTTTTATTGCACTTATGGCCGTCTCAAATTTAATACTATCCCAATTTTTCAAAATTCTATCTGCACTGGTTCCTGAGATACGACAACACTGCATTTACAGTTAAAAGTACCGGAATGCCTAAATATATTTTAAACTGCTAAAGTTGTGCTTACAAAATTCGAATGCCCCATTTATTTTTATTGAAATGAATGACTTCGCAAATTATTTTTTATCAGGTGATATTGGTGGCTTTCCCTCACACTTTATCCAGGCTTGAGACTGGTCTAATACTTAAAACGTGTTTAAAAGCCAATGGGCGAAATAACAACGACAAAACAACAATAATATATAAGATAAGATAAGAAGGATATTAAAAGTCAACGAACTAAAACAACAATAACCTAACAGAATATTTATTTTAAAGACACTATTTTTTAATTAAATGTTGAAAGTGGTTCCCAATATTTGCCAGACAGTACCCAAGTCGACCATAAAACTCTTGCAATGTGTTGCTCAACATATTCAGTGTTACAAGTACAACTTTGGTGCGGATTCTTTCGCGGAGTTCGTCTAAATTTTCTGGACGATTTTTGTATACACGATCCTTCAAATGACCCCACCCCCCAGGGGATCGATGTGGCTACTTAATGCACGACGTCTTCCAATCAGTCTCCCCAGGAATTTGTTGTTTAGGAACTGCGTGGCTTCTCTTGAATATTGCGGTGAAGCACCGTCATGTTGGTACCAGATTTTAGCCACATTTCCAAATTCTTGAACGGCAGGCACTATATGTTCTCTGAGGAGCTCCAAGTATATAATATAAGTTAATACACCTTCTATGAAATAAAGGCCTATAATATTGTTACCCAGTATCCCTGCCCATACATTAATTTTCTGAGGATGTTGGGTATGAAGTTCTTCCATCCAATGAGGATTATCTCCAGACCAAATTCGACAATTGTGCCTATTGGCCGTTTAAGCGAACAGTAGCCTCCTCGCTGAATATATATATATATATATATATATATATATATATATGTGTGTGTGTGTATATATATATATATATATATATATATATATATATATATATATATATATATATATATATATATATATATATATATATATATATATATATATATATATATATATATATATATATATATATATATATATATATATATATATATATATATATATATATATATATATATATATATATATATATATATATATATATATATATATATATATATATATGTATATTTAAGTTTTATAGACACTTGGCAACATTGGATGGCTTAGCTGTGCGAGTATAACAAGCTGCCAAAAAGGGGGCAGTACATATTTGACTCTAAACACTAGACGTGTATAATAATCACCAGTGTACATAATTATGTAATGTCTCATAAAACCAATAAACCTAGTTAGTAACATAAGTAGTGGTTTTAATAAGTACTAGTAGACATCACATAAGTGGCGACGAGGATTTTAAACAAAATATATAAGTTTACGCCGAACTAACGCGTGTGAATTTAAAGTGTTAAAATGGCGGCACCTCCAATTGGTCATTTAAAGGAGTTCGACTTAGAAGGCTCAAATTGGAGCATATTTAAGAGGCGACTCGAAAACTACTTCTTAGCGAATGAAATAGAAAACCCGGATCGAAAAAGGGCTATTTTACTTAATGCTATGGCTGAAGATGCCTACAAACTTTTACATAACTTATGTCTCCCAAAAGAGCCAGAAGAAGTGAAGTATAACGATCTTTTAAAATTATTTTCTGATAATTTTAAACCAAATTTACCAGTGTTTGCAGCAAGATACAAGTTATTTGTGGCGCGAAAAGTGATTACAGAGTCGGCAAGAGAGTGGTGTGCGCGATTACGTGATCTAGCAGCATCCTGTCAATTTGAAGCGGATCAGCGTCAGTGGATTCTCCGTGACATGTTTATTATTGGATATGATTCTGGTCCAGTTCAAGATCGTCTTTTAGAAGAGACCGTGAAGACTAAACTAGACCGTGCAGTGGAGATTGCAGTGGCAAAATCGGTAAACAATATTACGGATCCGGTAAGTCGAAATTTACATATTAAGATGGAACCAGAGCTTCATTTTGCGGGATCCGTAAAGCGAGAGAACACATATAAGGATTTTAAGGGCGCGAATAGTGGCAACACCGCTGGAGGACGTACCACTACCCCACCTAATTTGCAAAATAGGCGGTGCAGTGTATGCGGGCGCAGGAACCATGTTAAAGAAAAATGTTCTTTCCGAGAATGTATTTGCCACATCTGCCAAATAAAGGGACATTTAGCAACAATGTGTCCTCGTAAAAACGCAAACTCGAACGCAAACCAACATTTTTTGCAATCATCAGAAGTTTCTTTATTTACAATTGAAGCAAAAGTAAATCCTATTGAATTAAATGTATTTATAGAAAATAAACCATACCAATTTAGTTTAGATACTGGTTCAACCTATTCTGTTATCTCTCAGGCATTTTATAAAAATAATTTTAAACATTTACCTTTAAAGACGACCAACCGTTATTTTAATTTATACGATGGTAGTAAAATTTTTCCAGTCGGATGTTTTAAATGCAAAATAACATTTAATAATATGATACATAATTTAGAAATTTATGTAATTGAAAATGCCAGTGGTCCTCCACTATTAGGGCGAGATTTTTTTAATATGTTTAATTTAGAATTGTCTAGCTGTAATTTTTTAGAATTTCAAGGGGATCTTAAGTTTTTATTAGATCGATATGAAAATGTTTTTAAGCCTGGATTAGGCACATTCAATAGGGGCGTATTTTCTATTAAACTCAAGTCAGAGTCGGTTAAGCCTAAATTTATAAAAGCTAGGCCGCTACCTTTTGCTATGAAAGTTAAGGTAGAGGCAGAATTGGAGAGGTTGCATAGCTTAGGGGTAATCGAGCCTGTCAATTTTAGTGAATGGGGTACACCTATTGTGCCGGTGTTAAAACCTAATGGCAATATCCGAATATGTGGAGATTTTAAACTTACAATTAATCCTTGTATTGAAGTAGATCAATATCCACTTCCCCGTGTGGAAGATTTATTGTGGAAAATTCGAGGAGGGACTCATTTTTCTAAATTAGATTTATCTTCTGCGTATCAACAGATTCTCCTCGATGATATGTCCAAAGAGTTGGTAACAATTACTACTCATAAAGAGTTAAACAGATATACTAGAGCGCCGTTTGGAATAGCAAGTTTGCCGGCAAAATTTCAGCAGACAATGGATTGTTTATTGCAGGATATTGAGGGAACGGTGGTGTTTCTTGATATTCTTGTAACGGGGGAGACTAGGGAGATTCATATTAAACGTTTAATCACTGTTCTATCAAGGCTGCAAGAAGCAGGACTTAGACTTTCTATTGAAAAATGCGAATTTTTCAAAACAGAAATATCTTATTTAGGTATAAGAATTAATAAAGATGGTGTACATACCACAGAAGACAAAATATTAGCCATTAAAAATGCACCGATACCTCAAAATGTATCTCAGCTTAAATCTTTCCGGGGACTTATAAATTTTTACGGAAAATTTGTACCAAAATTGGCAACTATTGCGTTCCCTTTGTATAATTTGTTAAAGTCGAGTTCTAGATGGAACTGGTCCCCAGAGTGTATTGAGTCTTTTGATAAAATAAAGGAACTATTAGTATCTGCTAATGTACTTGTCCATTTTAATCCAGCATTGCCGATAACATTATCCACGGATTCGTCTAATTATAGAATTGGGGCAGTAATAAGCCACATCATGGATGACGGATCGGAACGCCCTATTGCTTTTGCAAGTCGGGTATTGTCGGATGCTGAGCAAAAATGGAGCCAGATAGAGAAAGAGGGTTTATCCATAATTTTTGGAGTTCAAATTTTTTCAATATCTGTATGGTCATAAATTTACTCTTTGTACTGATCATAAACCACTCACTTACATTTTTAACCCGGTAAAAGGCATTCCCTAATTTTCGGCTAACCGTCTGCGCCGATGGGCAATAATTTTATCGAATTTTGAATACAATATAAAATTTGTCAAATCATCAGACAATAAAGCAGACATGCTATCTAGGTTACCAGTAGCTTCAGAAAACTTGTCTTGCGAAAACTTAGAAATAAATTTCATCACTTACTTTTCACAAAATATGGACTTTCCCATAAAATTTGAACAAGTACGAGAAGAAACCTTAAAAGATAGTTATCTAACTAAGGTAAAAAAATATGTATTATCGGGTTGGCCTAAAAAGGTTGCTGAAAATTTTTCAAAATATTTTAGAATTCGGAACGAATTGAGTTTAGAAAATGATTGTGTTACGCGCTAATAGAATTGTTATTCCTTATCCGCTGCGTACTAATATCCTTAAACAGCTACACGCATCCCACATGGGGGTGGTCAAAATGAAAAGCTTAGCTCGATCATATTTTTGGTGGCCGGGTTTGGACAAACAAATTGAAGAAACGTGTGCATCTTGTGAAACGTGTCTTTTTAATAAAAATTCTCCGAATAATCGGTTTTAAATCCTTGGCCATATCCAAAGGAAGTATGGTCTCGATTGCATATAGACTTTATGGGTCCATTTTTGAATAAACAATTTTTAATTGTGCTGGATGCTTATTCTAAGTGGGTGGAGGTATTTCCGATGGGTAAAATTACATCGCAAATGACTATTGACATTTTAAGAACGTTATTTGCTAGATATGGGTTAGTTAAGGTAATAGTTTCGGATAATGCCACCACATTTTCATCACAAGCTTTCCAAAAAAGTCTTGGATAAAGGGTGAAATAATCAGAAGAATCGGTAAAGCTACTTATATAGTAACAATTCCGTAACTTCCCCAGGTGACTTGGAAAAGACACCTTAACCAATTAAAAAAAGTACTTTATGATTATTGTTTTGAATCATTATCAGATAGCGTCCCCGATTCTTCCGAATCTAAACCTAATTCTTCCGAATCCGAACCTAATATAGACTTAGATATTGTATGTAGGCATAAAAGTGCGAGTGAAAATAGTGATTTTGGTGACGGAAAGGATAAAGAAGAAGAAAGGAAATACTGTGAAAAAGAGATAATTTATCCAAAGCGGGACAGAAAGCCAGTTGACAGACTCGTTTATTCATAGATAATTTTTTTTATTATACAGATTGAGTACCTTAATAATAGCTCATTAGAAGCATTTTTTTTTCTTAAGGGGGAAGGTATGTAATATATTTAAGTTTTATAGACACTTGGCAACATTGGATGGCTTAGCTGTGCGAGTATAACAAGCTGCCAAAAAGGGGGCAGTACATATTTGACTCTAAACACTAGACGTGTATAATAATCACCAGTGTACAATGTATATATATATATATATATATATATATATATATATATATATATATATATTATATATATATATATATATATATATATATATATATATATATATATATATATATATATATATATATATATATATAGTTATGTTTAATTTAAGTTAGTCTCTATAATTTTATACATAACTCGTTCTGTAACTTTTATATAATCAAACCCACGTCGGCGGGCGCGGCGCAGCGGAGATAAGCTTTGCTTTGTTTCTCTTCGCGACGCTTTTGTCTGCGGAATCCTATTTGATTATATGTCAATTTTCGGAGTGGAAGAAATTTTCTTTTCTTCATCTAGGTGGGCAAGCAGCTTTAACATGTTTAAAAGAAGATCTTCTTTCTATCATATGTGCTTTAAAATATTTAGCAGAAGCTAGACATTACATTATATTTGAAACGAATATTTGCAGAAACATAGCTTTAATAATTAAATCATTTTTTAACCAATTTTTAATATATGAAACAGTCGGTGGCCTCTGTCCCAGAATTAAACCTTGCCCTTAAGTCACTTTTTAAAATATCTTATAATTTTATTCTATTTAGTGTCGAACAAACTGCACTTGTTTTGGCTTATTAAAACAATATAAAACGTATTAAATTAAAAAATGACGACGTTAAAACTGAAAATGTTATTAATATTTTATATAATTCGTCATCGGAAAGATAATATTAAACAATAATATTAAACAAAGTATAAAATTTAAAAATATTTTCTTATAACGGTTTGGTTGACCATTGATTATTTTAACTAATCTATAATAATTTTGAGTACTTTATAAAATATAGTTATCTTAAAGCAATTCATTCGATTTATCTGAAAATGATTATTAGTATCGTCAAAAAATCTATTTGGTCTAAATTTTCTTATAACAGTTTGGTTGAACATTAATTATTTTAACTAAACTATAATAATTTTGAGTACTTTATAAAATACAGTTATCTTAAAGCAATTCATTCGATTTATCTGAAAATGATTATTAGTATCGTCAAAAAATCTATTTGGTCTAAGAATTCTTTTTCTTGCAAATTGTGTGCTTGTGACCTATTTCCTAGCTAAATATAAAAAAATATCCCAATTTTATGAAATGTAAATTATTTCATATTTTTAATGAAATATTTTAAACGTTTCTTTAATATTCTGTTTTTATTGATTTTGCATCATTGCTTTCATTTTTCTTTTCATTGTTAGCGTAATTTTCCAAAAAGTGTTTAAGACATTCGCATATCTGAACCGAAGAGCTCAATCCGCATATTATCTTGTAAGCAATAAATAACCAAAAACATTCTCAAACGGTGTTCTATACACTAGTGACTTGAGATGCCCCCGTAGGAAAAAATTTTAGCTATTTAGGTCAGGGGACCTAAGACCTGAGGTCCACCTCGTCCTATCCACTTGTTTTCTTATACTTCATTTAAATACTCCCGCGCCAAAATAGAAAAATGTGCTGGAGCGCCATCATGCATGGACCACATTTGATTTCTCAGCATAAGAGGTAAGTCTTTAAGTAATAAAGGCAATTCGTGTTGCAAAAACTGCTTATATGAGTCACGAGTAAGTCAACCAGATAAAAAAAAGCAATCAAATGATCCCCGATTATACCACCCCATACATTTAATAAAAACTGCTCCTGAAAATCAGTTTCGACAATTCTCGTCTGCCCATAATTGGTTGTTATGGAAATTCATAATGGTCCTTGAAAAATTGGCTTCGTGACTAAAAGGATGATACAATCAAAGTTGGGGTTTGTTGCTAGCCTATTAAAGTACCACCTGCAGAAATTAATCCTTAAAGGAAAATCCCGGAGAAGGAGCGCCTGCACCCTTTGAATGTGATAAGGTTATAGCAAAGAATCCCAGCAAGCCAAACAGCTTGATGGCTAATATTTAATAATACAGACATTTTTCTAGTGTTGATCTCTGGGAGTTCTTCTATTTCATTTAGAACAGCTTCTTGGATCTGTGGTGATCGAACAGTACGTGGTTTACCTGCATCCTTGCTGTTCTTTTTAAAAGTTCTAGTTTCCACAAGACGCCTATGAATATTCGAAAATATTCGGTGATCAGGTATTATTCTATTTGGATAGCGCCACATGTAAAGACGCCTGGCTTCTCGTGTATTTCAGAATTCATATAAATTGTCATTGTAACGACATTATAACGAGTATTTAAAACACTTTTACACAAACACTGAAGGGGAGAAGTCGTAATGTGTTCGCACTTGCGTAGGTTTCCCATGATTCGTAGTTATTTATTTTTGGAGGAATGTCAGTCTGAGCTTTCTGAAACTTCATAATTTTTTTAAAATAACACAGAGCAAATATAAATAAACTAAACACATTTAACTATACACGTGACAAGACCATTCGCAAGGATAATTTTAATTGTATTTACGGCCAACTCCGTCAAATCACAACAGCTCGCGCCAACGTTTTTCCGCCGAGTGACGTCGAAGACGTTTCGTTCGATTGAATTGAATGGATATTTCGCACATTTTTTCAACCGATCTAATTTTTCTATTGATTTGAAAGTTTATAAATATAATCATGAGACTATTTTTTAAAATTTTATGGTGTTTAAATGTTTTTTGTTAGTTAAAATCAATAGATAGAAAGTTGGTATTGGAAGTACCATCCATCTGTGGAAGTTCTCATCTGACGTCAAGTTTTTATCATCAACCGCATCAACTGCCAACCTCAACTGTTATGTGTTAAGAACCGCTGTCAGATGCCAAAGTAGCCATTTATGTATAACGTAAGCAGCTTAAACTCATATAGATTTGATGGATGGCTTATAAGGGAGATATAGCTTTTCGTATAGGGGCCTTAACGAAGGATGGGGAAATGTTTAAACTCCCTTACCGGCCTGTGAAAAATATTTTGAAAAAATGTATTAAGACAGTGGCGACAGAACGGAAAAAGCCAAACTCGGAGACACTAATGTTCGATTAGGAATCAAACGCCACAGTTTTTCATATCATAAAAATCAAACAATATATAGGCGTTCACTACTTAGTACTATATAAAATAAACAAAATACTTTAAAAAAAAATTTTTAAGTACTTTTTACTTTACTTTACTAAAAAGTAATTTGTCAATGCGGTGGTTCAAAACTAGACCTCCGACACCGCATAAAACTATGACCTTAAAACATTAAATACACGGTTAAATAGGTTTGTGAATAGGATCTTAAATGTGTATGCTTATGACAAATTTATTGTCATAAATATTGTTGAAGGTATTTATTTCATAAAAGGTATTTTTATCTAGACATCTTAAAACCAGTCATTGGTAATAAACTTATGATTAGTAAATTAAGTTTTTTACTTTTTCGTTCTACATGTAAAAGTTCTCATCAAACGTATGGTTTTTCTGAATTAAATGTTTATAGTAATTGGAATTATCTTTATGGTTTCTCTAACTAAATGTATGTTCATTAATTCTTTTTTTAACGTTCTGTCTTTTTGTCCAATATAAAATTTTGAATAGGTTCCAAATTTAACTTTTAAACACTGCATTTATTACTTTTTTTAAATATTCTTTTTGATATATCTGCAATCTGTTAGTCATAAAAGCAACAGTTGTGCCTTTATTTTTAAAAAGTTAGCAACATTTGATGCTATTTTTCCTTTACGAATGAAAGTATTAAATTGAGTATTTTCTTTGAACTTATTACTAGGATAAAATAACTATAATGCTTTTTTATATTGTTTCTTTTTTACTATTTTGTCTATGAGATTTTCATGATAACCGTTATCAACCGCTATTTGTTTCATTATATTTAACTCTTGAGTATAACTTTCATTGTTTAGAGGTATGTGGAGCAATCTATGAACAAAACTATTAATATTTTGTGTGCAAAAGGATGACTAGAAGTATTGTGTATTGTAATGTCTGTAGGAAATGGCTTATGGGAAATTTGAAACTCGTGTTTATTAGTCTTAAGAGTTATTAGTCTAAGAAATTAATTTCTTTATTATTTTCTTTCTTATTTTCAACTGTAAAATATATATTTTTAGTTGACAAGAGATCACGTAGATTGTATTTTTCATAAAAAGTTTTTAGGGCAACTAAATAAATTAAGACATTATAAAGGTTATTATTAATATTAATAATAATAAAAACGTTTTATTCTCAGATTATAAATTCCACCATAGATTTGTTAATTTTTCTGATGTTAATTTTACTCTAGAAGAATCTAATTTATCCAAGAAAGGTTTTAGTTATAATGTTAATGTAAACGGTAATAAAAACAATAGGGAACAATTAAGAGTTCAGTGTGAATTAGCAGCACAAAATATGCAACTTACAAATACTGAAAAACACCTATTATCAAATACAATAGTTAATAAAAGTAACATATATAATATAATTTTTAAAAGAGCAGATAAAGAAAAACTCTTATAGCTATCTCTAAAACATTCAACTTTTTAACTTCCAATAACTTTGAAAAATTAATTTTGATCCGACTTTTCCAAAAACTAGTAAAAATTTTAGTTAAAGATTTTAGCATATTTACCGAACAAGAGAAATATCAAATATTATTCATGAATCCTCAAACCCCTAAATTATACTTTTATTAAGTTGCATAAAAATGATATGACAATTAGACCAGTTGTATTCTATATTTCAGCTCCAAGAATAGTTCTTTCTAACAAGTTATTATGCATTTAAAAAAAATTTGTAATTTTAAACCTAAATACAGTATAAAAAATAGCTTTCAATTAATAAGTAAACTCAATAACTTAACTATTCCAAGTAAAGCCAAAATTTATTCCTGGGTATACCTCCATCTCATGTTATACTATTAGTTGAAAAATCTCTTACAAAAAATGTTGTTGATCCAATTTATAAACAGGATAGCTAGAGGCCTTGTCAACCTGTTTGGATCAAAATTATTTTGAATTTCACGAGACTATGTATATAAGTAATGAAGGTTGAATAGTGGGAAACCCTTTAAGTCCAATTTTAGTCGAGATATTTATAGACTATTCAGAAATTAAATTTCATTTCCCTTAATAAAATTTCATTTACTGGTAAAGGTATATTGATGAATTGATGATATATTAGCATGTTTAACTGGTACTGACAGACAATTAAAATTATTTTTAGATTAATAAATAAAAAAATATAAATTTTACAGTTCAATTAGAAAATAATTTCTAGTTTCTTAGAGTTAAACAATAATTACTGAGAATAGTGGACATGAGTTTCAAATTTTCGATAAGCCATCTCATACATACATTACAATACACAATACTTCGAATCAGCTTTTGGCCTTGGTACATAAAATATCAGCAATGAAAGTTATACTAAAGAGTTAAATACAATAAAACAAATAGCGGTTAATGAAGGTTATCATGAAAATCTTATATACTAAATAGTAAAAAAGAAACAATATAAAAAAGCGTTACATTTAGTTTACCCTACTAATACATTCAAAGAGAAAATATTCAAGTTCATCCTTTCACTTCTTTTTAAAAATGAAGGTGCTACTCGTGCTTTTAGGACTCACAACAGCCTTATTAGATATAACAAAAACAATAAGACCAAAACTATAAAACAGAATAAATCCGGTGTTTACAGGTTAAATTGTGGAACATGTTCAAAATTTTATATTGAACAAATAGGCAGAACGTTAAAAAAATTAATAAGTATATATTTAGTTACAGAAAGCATAAACATAATTCAAATTACTCTAAATATTTAATTCATGATAACCATATTTTCGACGAGAACTTTTACATGTAGAACGACGAAGTAAAAAACTTAATTTACTAGAAAGTATGGAAATAAACAAACATAAAAATAACAGCACATTATTAAACGATCAATTGGACCTAAATAGTTCGTCATTGTTAAATCTTTAGTAGGCTATAACGGAAAATCTAGAACATTTTACCTGTATAATATACGCAAAACGGGTTCAGGTATTTAATAACTACAGTTTGTATTAAACTTTTATTTAAGATCTAACATCTGATGAAGCTACAGTGTTGGCGAAACAATTATCATGTGTTTTTTTTTTTTAAATAAATTAAGAACAACAAGAAATTTTAAAACCTATTAGATTAATTAGAATTTTCAAGGAAAAAAAGGTTTGAGGTGGTGTTTATGTAGAAGCACAGAAACATAGCTAAGCGCATCAGAATGACAACTGAACGGAACAGTTTCTCGACGGCTAAACGACGTTGTGAGCGATCTACTTGTCCGTGCGAGCGAATATTTTCAGTTCACCACGAATTGATGTTGCCAAGTTGTGTCCCGACTCGGGTTTTCACAAGAGAGTAAAACGAGTTTTCACAATATTGCTAGTTTAAATATATTAATTATTGATTATGATGCATGTATTTATTTTTATTCTGTTGAATAGAATATAAATGTAAGGACGTAGCCGATGCACGCATCGGACAAGTGGCTCTTCTGAAACGTACACTACAGAATGCTAAACATTCCAAATGGTACGAATTCGCCAATAACGTCATAAAAGTATCAAGTCAAATAACCCCGGGACAAACAGGTAAATAAAAATAAAAAAAGGATATACAATATTATATATATATATATATATATATATATATATATATATATATATATATATATATATATATATATATATACAGGGTTATTCACGCAACCCGTTCATTAAAAGTTTTTGATGATGCCATTTAGATAAAAATTTCAAATTTTGGGATTAAGGTAACGTCAAGGGGTACTTCTTTTTTGAAATATTTTCAACTTCCTGTCACTTCCGGTTTAACCGGAAGTTGGTATCAACTTGCTTATTTTAAATGGAACACCCTGTATTTTATGATATTTTTGGATTCTATGGAGAATTTTAATGCTATTTTATGTAGCATGTCTTATACCTAGGTTCAAGTGTTCTTAAGATACTTGACCTTGAACCAAAAATGAGCCTTCGGCGTACCAAATTTTAAAATCTCATATTTTTGTAAGTTTTGAAGATATAATCTTCATATTTTGCAGACGATCGGTAAATAATCTTAGGTTTCTATTTTTTTTATTGAATTTGTCTATTTTTATACAGGGTGTCCTAAATTCACCGGCAAACATTCACATTTTCAAAGCCGCTAAAGTCCGTTTTTTTTAAATGGGACACCCTTTATGCACTATCAAATGTAGAATTTCATTTTCTATCAAACTGTATTAAGGTTCCCTATACCTATTCGTAACCATTTTCGAAATAATTGGATTTTATAAAAATATCGTATGTATTTGCTTAAATGTTTACATGTTCCAATGGTGAGCCATGGAAAAACAATTGAGATCCAATATCCAATATGACAGATGGTTAGTATGCGTTATTTATCGAAAGCTGTCAGTGATAAACTAAATCTTCTAAATCGAAATGGAAGAATACTCAAACGCTGATATAGAGTCTTTTTCGCCTCATCTCTTATCTAATGCTCGAGATCGTGATCATTTATCGGCTACCGTAAAAATTTATCTTTTTTTATTTTTGTTATTGTATACAAATTACGTGTAAGAGCTTGTTTTTTTTTAATTTTTTTATTTACCTTTATTTTTTTCGTAACCTTAAAACCTACAAAAAATACAAATTCAATAAATTTTAATACCTAAAAATAATAAAGTAAGCCTTGGAATTTAAACAGATATTTTAAAAATGACATTACGTACATACAATTCAATCATTTGTGTTTGACATTGTTAATTAAAGATTTTTTATTTGAATTTTCTTTTTGCAAAAAGTTTGTACGTTTCAATAATTGTAAAAATGCCGTTATTTACAAATGCTGAGTACGCAGACATCGTATTTGTGTACGGATTTTGTAATGGTAACGGAAGGGCTGCTACAGAAGAATACAGAAGACGATTTTCGGATCGGAGAATTTCCAATCACCAAACGTTTGCCGCAACCTTTAATACATTGCATGAAAAGGGTAAGTTTCCCTCAACCGATCTTCATGTTGAAAGAGTGGGTGCTAATAACGTGGTCCAAGAAGAGAATATTCTCAACCTTGTGAGAGAAGATCCAACCACAAGCACTAGGCGAATTTCCGCCCAATTAGCGATACCGCAGACAAGAGTATGGAGAACTATAAAAAATGAAAACTTATACCCTTTCCATGTACAAGAGGTACAAAGATTAGAAGAAGGCGACTACTTGCCTAGATTAGCATTTGCTAGGTGGGTAATAAATCATCGAAGAATTATTTTTAGAGCACTATTCACTGATGAAGCCCAATTTACAAGGGACGGAGTCTTTAATTCTAGAAACTCTCATGTATGGGCAGATGAAAACCCTCATTCGTTGCGATTGGCTAATTCTCAACGAAAGTTTTCAGTGAATGTTTGGTGCGGCTTAATAAATAATCATTTAATTGGACCACATATTTTCCCTTAACGACTAACGGCTGTTGTGTATTTGGACTTTCTACAAAACATTTTACCGGGCTTATTAGAAAATGTAAATTTAAGAGGCATATGGTTTCAACACGATGGGGCACCTGCACATTTTGGAATTGATGTTCGAAATTATCTCAATCAACAATTTGCTGATCGGTGGATTTTGGACGCGGAGTACCCCATCCTTGGCCAGCTAGGTCGCCAGACTTTAATCCAGCCGACTACTTTTTGTGTTACAGTTTACAGTGTTCCAATCGAAACTAGGGATCAATTAATAAATAGGATACATTTTTATTGCGACGAGGTTAGACAAAACCCTCAAATGATTCACCGCTCAATTGCAAACCTACAAAAGCGTGCACAAAAATGTAGAGACACCGGTGGTATGCATTTTGAAAACATTTTGTAGCTTTTAAGACGTTATTGTGTTAGGGTAGATTTTAGTTTTTTTTTGGGCTACTGAAAATAAAAATTAATTCGACCAGGCTGTGTTTTATTAGTAGAGATAGTTTAATTTTTTTTTAAAGTCAATCATTGAAATAATTTTATACTTAGTTAAAAGCTTTAATACAGATACCGCTAAAAAAAGGGGTATGTACTATCTAAAGATTTAAATTTCGTACATAACCTTTAGTGTGCCATTCAAGATGGTGGCATATTTTTGTTCACAAATGAATGTAGTTTAAGAAAAAAATTCAAAAATACCGAATTCCGATGTACAGGGTGTCTCAAAACTAACCCCCTGCCCTGTTTGAATTGGCTGGATACGGCCCTGGAACTTTGCTACTTTTCAAACGTCAAAAAGTTATGATATACCAAGAGTGTTTGTGTACAAAATTTTAAAAAAATCTGTTAAGCAGTTTAGGAGATTCAGGGTGAACAAATTTTTACAAAATACGAAAATCACCCTGTGTCTTGGTAATAAGGCCGAATTAATCAATTTAAATATCCATTTCGATATACCCTAGGGATACCCTATACACCACATAAGTATGTACAGTGGGTCGTGAATCACCCAGGATATATATATATATATATATATTATGGCAGCAAAATTTTCACTTACCGGATATTTATTTAATGATCAATAAAGTATACTGAATTTCGAATTCATCAAGGCGTTGGAGACCCTAAGAGTTGGAACAAGCTGGGGAGAATAATAGTAGAGGCCGACAGCAACAGTGGAGAAGGGCTGGGTTAAGATCTAAATATTTTGCGCCACGTAATTAATTATTACTCTACTTTATCAAATAAATTAATGAAGTACTAGGCCGATAATAATTACGAATTATCGCCCAGTGTTGCACAACTCTAGCGATTCCAAGCAACGAAAAACCAAAATATTATCTTATACCAATGAGCTTACCTTCACAGAATACCAAATAATTAATTAAGATATGAGGGTCTCACTTGTAGGTAGGTAGCAGCAGTAAAACGCAAAATTTTGTTTGAAATCATATACTAATATCAAATAAGTTGTTCTTTTTGTTTTTTTTTTCAAAAGTTATTTCAAGTACAATAATAGTATATGTAGGTATGGTCCAAACGCGGGCCAACAGCGATACAGCTATAATATGTACTAAGCTTCTAATCTTAATTATTAAAATTACCTGCAGCTTAAGAGAAATCGATATTGTACACAAGAAAATGAATAATAAAAAAAAATATAAATATGACAATGGTCAACAGTATGCAGGAATATATAAAAATATAGTACCACGGTCGATATTATGACGCCATAAATCGTGAGTGCAAAATCAAATACAAGTCAGTGAAATACATCA
The DNA here is from genome assembly GCA_030620095.1 of Kuschelorhynchus macadamiae. Taxonomy (NCBI): domain Eukaryota; kingdom Metazoa; phylum Arthropoda; class Insecta; order Coleoptera; family Curculionidae; genus Kuschelorhynchus; species Kuschelorhynchus macadamiae. The sequence goes on along the minus strand of JAUTXW010004991.1, from coordinate 725,857 downwards.
AAAATTATAAATAGAATCAAAACAAGTTATTAAAGGCCACTCGATAAGCCAGTCAGCTCAATAATAAGGTAAAAAGTTTAGTTTAAAATTAGTAAATAGATTTTGATTTTTAGTGAGAAAAATCAATGTAAATTTGAATTTGTAAATATGAAGAACAAATTAATAAATTGGCTAATTGACTGTATCGAGGAATTTAGCTTGCAAAAGATATAATAGTTGAAATTTTAATTATTTGCTACGGTTACTTATCTGGACGTCCTCCAATAGCTGTGGCCGTTAGCTGTTCAGACCTTCAGGCGAAGAAATGTCACCTGGACTCAGGCGTATACAGGTGGGAGCAGCACCAGCTCCGATGCTGAAAGTGAGTCTCTTGCCTGGTCAGGCAAGTTGGCAATCCCAATAACTGATCCAAAGAAAAATCCAAATTACAGGACTTGATCGTCGTCGTGACGGAAATCCCTTGGAATAATATCCAAACCAAAAAAAAAAACCCTAAAGAGAAAACATCCCTTAGCAAACATTAAACCATATCCAAATATAGCCCAAAATGTAAACAAAAATTAAATAAAATATGCAAATAAAATAATATTACCTCCTTCTGAGGGTTTTCTAACCAAAATGGAGTCTGGGTCTAGCAGTTGCCTAATGCTAAAAACGGAATCAACGAGTGGTTGTCGATGGTCTGGACAAGTGCAGTGGGCTTCTTACGAAGTCTTGACTCTAAATTTAAAGAAATAAAATGTCAACCCAGACCGAAGATGTTCAACAAAATGGCGTATGGTCATGGAAATGGCCACTAAGAACCATACACGGGCATTATCGTATTATTAAATAATCAAATATACAAAAACTCACCGGAATCTGCTATTCCAGGTGCCAATATGGCAAGTCAGCAGGAGGATATCCTCTAAAGATGGTGGAACGAGGATTTTAGAGTGTGGCGGCCATTTTCACAATTCTCCCTCGTGGGTGCGAACTTCCTCTGTCCAAAAAAAACCCCAAAGTGCCCGAATAACAACTTTAGAACTTTCAAATCCAAACAGGAACTATTTCGCAAAAGATGCTCAACAATAAATCTCGTAAATACGATCAAGCCAGGCTCTACTTGAAAATTATGATGAAGGCATCAGAAAATGGACCGCGCACCACACTGCTGACTTGAGACTCACCAAGCAGGAACAAATTTTTGGAGCAACAGGTCCAAAATGTCTCGCCATGTTGCCACGATTCCACTCATAAAATCCTAGTTAAGACTTCAATTCTTTATCAATAAGCAACCAGTCATACTTAACACCAAAGGCACAGCAAATATCCGTCAATTAAATATCCAAAGGTCAAATCCGAGAAATAGAAACAATATATAAAATTCATTGTTTCAGAGCCACAGTCAGGTAAAATGTCACATCCGATATAAAAATTCTGCAGTCACGGGATCGGAAACTTATTCATGATCCGGCAACTACGGTCACAGATTGCTGTCGTAACCACAGGAACCGGTCGATAAAACTAGAAATGACTAGAAATACGTCGGCATCACGGAGGGCAATATTACCGGAAAACTTATCATAAAAAATCACTCACAAAACTATACTTGGGCATTCCAAAAGAACCCCAAATTACACCATTGTAAGCCCTCGAAAATAATAACAAAATCTAGACCTGCCATAATGCATCCGACTCATCTGAATAATTCTTTCCCAAAATTGACAATGTAGCGCCCTCTTTTGTAGGAACCTACGATACGACCAAATGCGCCTGATAGAATACTGCGATGTGTGCAGGAGACCGAGGAAACTGCCCCGACCGTCCACTTCCACCGCGGTACCTTTCCAAAATTAACGACAGAAAAATCGATAATCGAACCGTAAGCCAGGCTATTGATAAACGAGACCTGGAGATGTCGTGACACATCGATCAGTTGCGCGGACCTATACAGTGTAATTCTAATATACTTGTTTTATTTCAGTTCGCACTAACTGAATCCAAAATTCTGTTCTCTAAAAATCGAAACGGCAGAATCGCACAAGAATAATCATTAACATATTAAATCCATAGTGCATTAAAAGAAGTTTTCGTAGTTTTAAAAGACAAACGTGATAGGAAAGCAAAATTGTAAATTCAAAAATGATTAATATTTAGTAGTATTATTATCTAAAAATTTGTTTATTATATAATTATTTAAATAGTTTAATATTATTATTAGCATGCTATAAGTCCGAAATTATCACGTTACAATATATATATATATATATATATATATATATATATATATATATATATATATATATATAAAACGATTTCAGGTCGAAAAGTAACATAATACATAAATTAAATTTTATAAACAAAATTACCCAGAATCGACGTGAACAAGGACAAACAGAAAACATCACAAAACCCATCCGCTTAACTGCCTTTTTAGCTGAAAAGTGAGCTTAAAAATGTCATACTCCGGGAAGTGACGATTGTAGTTGCGTACTAGCCGGTCAACAAATGCGCTAAGCCCATAATTTGTACGGTGGTATCTTTCTGAAAATAGTTGACATTGTCTCGTTCTAATAGGAACCAAAAATGAGACCGACTCTAGCTATATTTTACATATTTTGTACTTTTTCGATTCTGTCAATGTGACACTGATATGAAGGACTCCATATTGCAGAACAGTATTCCAAAGCGCTCCTAAGCAATGAGTTATAAAGACACCCAATTGCTTTGGTATCAGTCATATGCTTTGTATGTCGTTTTATAAAGCCCAGCAATCTAAAACCGTTAAGTACAATGCTATCAATATGCAGATTAACAGATAAATTTTCATCAAAAATAACACCCAGATCGGTGAAAGAAGTAACAACTTCAAGATGTACACCATCTATGAGGAAAGTGAAGTGCATGGGATTAATACGTTTATGGAAATGGAGCACTTTACATTTAGAAATGTTAAGATGCAGAATTAGTGTGGCACCATTTGACGAGTCTTTCAATGTCAGACTGCAGTGGATTAGAGTTAGAGGAAACCGGTGAAAAGAATTTTAAGTCATCTGCATATAATAGACATTTAGATATTTTAAAACAAGATACTATATCGTTTATAAAGAGTAAAAATAAAATTGGTCCAATATGTGAACCCTGCGGAACACCCGACGTGACAACAATCTCCCTGGAAGCTGAGCTAGACAAGTTGACCTGCTGACGACGATTAAACAAATATGATCTGATCCACTCCAGATTGTTTCCACAAAAACCAATTTGCTGCAATTTCCATAATAGAAGCTGGTGGCAAACACTGTCAAAAGCCTTATATGTGAGTGTAAATGACATCAATCTGTTGGGCAGCCGCAACCGATGTCATTAAGTAATTCTGAAATATTGCAAGATTTGTAGTCGTTGAGCAACCCCGATAGAAACCATGTTGCATACTCGTAATGTAGTGTTTTAATGATTCAAAGATATCATCGGTGATAATTGCCTCGAATAGCTTTGGTATGTGTAAAAGTAAAGAAATACCTCTATAATTCTTTATATCGCCTTTATCACCAGATTTAAAGATTGGCAAGAGAGTAGAAAACTTCCAAATTTCAGGAAAGGAACCTAGATTGAAGGATCTCTGAAAGATTATACACAGAGGCTGAGACAACGACTGACAACATCTTACCAATAGAATAGTGAGGATTCCATCTGGACAAGCCTTGTTGGAGAGGTCAAGGCCCTTTATTTTATTACAGATTTCTGCTTTGGTAAAACAATGCATTGATAGTAATTTTCCCGAACAACTTATGAGACCAATCTTACTAAAATCCAAATTGGGGTGGAGAGAATAGCAGGACTGAAAGTGAATAGCAAAAGCATTTGCGATGTTATTTGAACCAATAATTTCCTCACCTTTATAACTCATGAAATTGGGCAAACTGGAGTCCCTTCTTAAGTTACGTACAAATGTCCAAAAATATTGTATGTTTTCGGATAAGTAATTCAGTTTCATCACACATGTCACATATGTAAGATAACACATATCAGTTCGAAGTTTAACCTCACGTCGTATGTCAGAATATGCTAAATAATCAACATGTTCAGTCCTTTTATATTTTTTGTAAAGGCGATTTTTTTGCCCAATAAGCTTTCTTAAAGGATGGTCAAACCATTTTGGATATTTAATATTAACAACGATCTTCGTGGGGACATATCTATTAATACTCTGGAATAAAACCTCATAAAAACGCTCAACCATTCTGTCTATGTCCGATTCAGTCGATAAGAAAGACCAGTCATACTGCTTATAAAAATGATTTAAGTTGGAGAAATTTGTTTGATGAAACTGATGAACACTCACTTGATTGTAATTTTTAATTGGAGGAACATAATTAATTTTGTACTTCACTTCGATCGCTGGATGATATGGGACAATATTTAACAGTTGAAAATCAGAAGGTGAAATCAAAACACTAAAGAAGTCAACAGCAAATATTAGATCTAAAATTCTGCACATGTGATTGCATAATGATTCTATTGTTGCTATTCAAGAAAACTCATAGACAGAATAAGAGTTTCGGAAACCAAGGATTTTAAAGATTCTGGAACTAGGGTATTGTCCTCATAAATCCAATCCACCGAAGAAAGGTTAAAATCACCGAAAACAAAAAATGTTTGGCAGTTAAATCTATTTCTCAGCGACTCACAGGTATTACAGAAAGTCTGATAAAACTCCTGGTTTAAATTAAGTGGAAAATCTATACATATAAGAAATTCGTAAAGTTGTTATAAATATTAAATATTTTACTAAGTAAACAATCTTTCTGGCTAATTTTCTTAAAAATTGTCAATGTAAAGTTACTGAAAATGGTAGAAAAAAGCAAACTATATACTATTTCTTGCAGCCTTGTGCATTGTTTTTCCACTTTTCAAGATTGGGGAAACTAAAACCGCTTCTTAAAGAGTTGCTGCGGATTAGAATATTTTAAGAAGTTTTAAATGAAAAATCTAAAACTGTCACTGTCAGAACGACTAATGCATTGTTCTATTTCTATATTTAACTATGGTGCGCTGTTTAGGGACGCAAACAATATTAATCTATAAATGTGAATATATCTAATAATCTGGTTTTAATATACAAAAATTCTTAAAAACCTTGCGTCTTGAAAATTACGCGATTTTAGACTATGTTTGTCTTATGTCTTATGCGAAGTAATCGCACATTGTGGAATGATCCATATTTTTTTAATCATCATCTATGTCTCTTTGAGGATAAAAATTGTGAAAGCCAGAATTTACAATATTTGGAGGTAACCCCTCTACTCACTCTGCCCTACTTTCCGGAAGAAATAATTATTATCTTTCACACGACCTTTCCGACTAATCACTAGACGTTAAACTTTCTGACATACATATCTTACACTTTTCAGTTAATTCAGAAAGTCATACAAATATTTATCTCATCCGACAATTCAATTAACCCTCGCTCTCCTACAACCCCTCGGGTTTTCAATTCATTTTTCTTACATCCCTCCCCAACAAACATTAGAAATACTTGTCTGTACGAATTCAAAAGTCCTGTAAAGTAGATGTCCTACATGATATATTTCTTTTACCTCCCTACCTTTCCCAAATATTAAAAAATATATACTTATTTTACCCAATATTTTCAATTAAAACAAAGACATTTTTAAAATGTTTGTGCTGTACAGTTACAGGTCCTACTCGTTTCCATCCTCTTTCATTACTAAATGAAAATTGGAAATATATTTCGACGAAATAGTTAAAAAATTTCTAAACGTGAAATACTCCATAATGAGCTCCGAAGATGTATTCCAATAGCATTAAACCTTCATACCTATTCAATCATGAATTTTGCTTAATAATACACCAAAATTCAGAATCCACTTTCCACAAATATCCTTATAACTAGTAGGAAATCTTAACAGCATAACTATGCTTCTTGAATTTCGAAAATTGAAATATTGGAACCTTCATCTAACACCTTCTGATAGCATCTCGCCCAATATTCCGGTCGCATTACACTGTACAATAGCATGGTTTTCTATCGCATACTTGGAACCTTACCTACTTGAGTATCTAACATAAATAACAACGCTACTGCAACACCACCGAAGAGTGGAGAGAGTGCCGGTAAATAATTCAGACCCCGCGTTCTCATCATATTTTGATAATTTATTTGCTGCGTTTAGCTATATTTTCTGAGGTAGAAGCTCATAAATTAAATTACTCATAAAACCGAAACATGTTATAATATACAGTCACTTAAAACTCCATACGCGGTTTTCTCGGGAATCAACGAATTTGTTAAAATTACTTAAAATATCTATTTCTTGAAACCCGGGATTATTCGGGAATTAGATATCAATTTTTTTAAGTGGTTATTTAATTGCGTAAAATTAATTATGCAGAGCCAAAAGAAATTCAACTCTGCCATTAGTAAAGCCGTAGTGACGCCAAAGCATCTGCAGAAAGTTTAAAAGTTTCAAATCTAAATATATTTGCACCAAATTAATTGTATTAGTTTCTGAGATATAAGGGGTCTTTCTAGGATATAATAACAGAACGCCCTATTAGAAAAATAAAACTTGAATCCAAATCCTTCTATTTTATATTACTATGAGTCAGAGCAGATGTTGCAAGATTTTAGATCAAATTTATGTAATAAGTGTTAGACTGAATACAATATATTTTTCATCAGGAAAAAAATGGCCTTCCTAATGAACTTACACATAACATAAATCCATAAAACTGTAGATATTTATGTTATACTTGAAATAACTAAAATTTTAACTCGAGAGCTTTTTCTGTACATATTATATATTTCTAAACTCGTCGACGTTTCAAAATTAATTATAATTATTGTCTTTCATTGGACATGATTTCTTGTGTCAGGTACATAAAATACACCACTAAATATGAGCAAACAAACGATACTTGCGATTATAATTTGCGCCACATTATTATAAATTGCTAACATTTAAATTCCGTTCTCATATTTTGCCAGCGCTTAAAAAACGGGTGCCCGAATGTGTTTAATGTTGAAATATGAAAATGTAACCGGCCTGAAGAGAAGGGAAGGCAAACAAACCATCATGAGTATTACGCCTAGCAAAGGCTCCAAGATTGCACATGTTGTTCGAATGGCTGATAAACTCTACCATACACCTGTGAATGGAAGATGATTACTCAAAGCACATATAATTATTTCATATTTTTTCCTTGAATCATTATAAGAAATCTCGGGCTTCTAGGGGATATTGATCTTCACGAATAAAAATATTGGTTTCAGGTTGGAAGCACAAATCTTAGCTTAAATTCCCGTTTCGCTTTTACAGTTTCACTGTAAATTTTCGCAGGAATATATAAACTTTGTATTTTAACATAGTTATGTATCAATTTGCCATTCTTTAATCCTTTCAAGAAAAACATATATATAGAAGGGTTTGTAAAGTAAAATGAAAAATTAAATTTAGCATGGAACGACTCGCAAGCATTAGTTGTTCCAGAAACTGATACACTTTGTTCTGTCCAGAAGGGGGAACAAAGCATGTCTATTTAACAAATAGACTGAATTTTTCTATATCATGATTGGTGTAAATGAAATCGACAACCGTTTATGTTAACAATAAGCCAGATAAAAAGTAATCCCGTATGAATGGTATTTTTAAGATCTAAAAACATAGTATTCGGATTTAACAAAAGTTGATATTTTTACAAAGTTTTACGTTTTAACAGAAAGAAACAAGTTTTGTACGCTTGAATATTTTGCTTGATAATAAGCAATACAGTAAAGGAATATAATGTCCGTTCTGGAGTACATGAATTGTAAAAAATTAAAAAAAGAACTTTGTGCCTTTAGAAAATGTTTGGTCCATGTACCATATATCAGCACTGCTTAAAATACTAATGTTTATTTCAGATGTAAACACAATAATATTGTTTTCTGCATCGTTTAATAATAAAAAATGTTCACCTTTGCTCGTTAAATGGGTATCACAATATATATTTACAGCTTTAGGTACTTGTATGGTTTTGGATAAAGGACCTGGTAATACTCTCCATCGAGATAAATATTTTTTCTAATATATTGAGATCTGATGTTGTAAGGGATTCTGGTAAATTAGAAGCTAATACTTTGCAAATAATTTTGAAGGCTTCCTCGGTATGTCGTCTTGAGCTTTCCTTTCAGATTAATTAGAGATGATTTTTCTGTTTAATTTTTGTTCATCGGACGCCGTCATTTCTTGAAAGTACGTTGTCAAGACCAACATTATTGTCTACCGAATATGAATACATTCAAGAGGTATATTAACAGATCAAATTACCAAACGAACTTGTTAGACAAAGACATCAATATAGAGAGGCTTCACAGGTAAAAGCTTCAAACGTCAAAGATTTATTCGGATGTCATTATTATCATTTTACATTGACTTTTGTTTTTATAAACGTTTGTACCATTTAATTTCCAAAATGGATAGGGGAGTTGATGCAGATACACACTTGCTAGTCGATAGGTCACTTGATAAAGGAGTATTTTATAATTAATTCATAAAAATAGGTATAAAGTTATATATTTCTAAGACAAATAATCCCAACTAAAATATTTAGAAGATAAAGGGTCTTTATGAAAAGTTATAGCTTTAAGCCCTCTTTTTAATAATGGTAGCGCTCCAAAAAAATATTGCACCTCATTTTGCATCGGTTAACTTAAGTTGTAATTATATATGTATCACTTATTTTTCTATACATTTTGGTTATAATACATAGGTTTTTCATGTGAAAAAAAAACAAACAATTTATATAACAATAACGATTTTATTGTAACAAGCATAATCTACTAAGGTTAATGAAATCTATTATACATCATGTTTGGTTCCTTACGATTTCCTATATATAAAATATAAATAATAGTAAAAATTAAATTCCCACAAATTTGAAAATTTTGGCTTTTTATAAATTATTATTTTTTTAAGGCAGCGAATACATTTTCCGCAAGTAGGAATATAAAACTTCACGTTTAAAAACCACCTTTTCAGTGATATGATTTACGCGTTGAACATTATAAGTTAGTTGTGTGAGTGTTTTCCTTGAGCATTATTAAATAATATAGTGATGTAATAGTGTTTATCATGATAAACATTAGTGAGGGTATGTTAACCACATATTAATTTCACGCAGTACAAATATATAGTCTGCACTGAAATTAATGCTGTAACTGTTAATAAAAGAAAGCGATTGAGTAAAAATTTCAAAAAACAATGTAATCTGTACTGATCCACCTAAACACTGAAAAAAGGAACCTGCTATTTTGAAGTAAATATTAATATATTAAAAATATATTTACAAAATATACAAATGTACGTGTTTCAATGCAAGGTTGGCATCTGTTCTTACAGGGCGCGCGCCACTGTAAAAATTTATGTTTATCTGAAAGTTCTAAAATATTTTTATAATATTCAAAAATGTGCATTTATTACAATCAGAATCTGGAAAACTTATAAAAATTACTACAACTGATTAGAATTTCGAGAATCTGGATCAGGTAACAAAAATTATTACAAAACGTAAAACTGAACATGCAAGAAATGTGCGGCAAAGCTGCGCCAAGCTTTAAGGCACCGCACCGAGCTTTTGCGGCAACTGGCAGAAGTAAAATATTTTCACTTTTAGTTTCATTTACATTTTAACACTTAATCTATTGAATGGATATTTAAGGATACTAAAATTTTTTTTAATTATTATAAAATGTACAAATATCACAATATACTTACAGGGTGTCCTACTTTAATGCTAGAAAGTATATATATATATATATATATATATATATATATATATATATATACATATATATATTTATTTATTTATTTATTGAACTGTTAGTGGGGTTGCAGCCTTTTAAAACTGGCCTAGGTTGAAATGAAAAACCCTTTTTTTTTCTACTCAAGCTTTCGAGTATAATATTTAACTTCCTCAGGACAAACTATAAGAAATACAAAAAGTGTGTAAGTTAAGCTAATAACGAAATATTATTTCCTAAAAAGACTCACTAAAGTTGGATTTATAATGAAAACGGGTAATATCACAACAAAACATGAAGAAAATCCTCAATTAATCTAAGTAATATTGTTGTTAAAATTAAAGTATTATTTGAATTTTGAGTGGTGTGTGGAAACGTATTTTATGCGAAAAATACGGGTCAAAATTTTTCACTAAGAAGGAAGGAATAAGATGTGTTTACGGGAGTACACACGATACGGAACTAAAGTTAGACAAAGGCAAAGTTATACAGCTAAGTGCATGTAAGAAAGATATCAATAATATATAAATTGATGGTGAGTGAAAAGACTTGCCTTCCTATTAGATAAACCTTGCCGGTCCGTAGTTTCGGCCGACACGTGTTAATGTGTTCCATGCACCAATATAGGGTGGACCAAGTATAAAAGTGGTTGAGAAGCGAAATTAATCTGAAAATGAAAGAATGTAGATTTGAAAATTCGAAAAGCAATTAACACTGTTAAATGAATGAAAAAAAAAATAGTATTATGATGGTAATATAGTAATGATAATGATGATAATAATAAAATATATAACAATTGGTGATTACTAATATAATTGTAAATAGAACTCAACTTTTGGGTGTCACTTTTTTTGTTCATATTTAAAGGTTCCAAGTTTATATGAGTTATTTCAAGAAAAAATAAGAGGCGACTTTGTCCAAGACACAAGCTCTCTCCCAATTATTGATATGGTTTAAACTTAAAGAGTGGTCTGCCAAGGCACACTTTATACCTGTGGCAGTCACTTTTGTGTGATATAATACAGCCCTTGAGGCTTCTTGATGTTTGACCTATATAAGACAATTTGAGCAGTGTATCTGATATACAATATTCTAGTTCTCATTCAGTTTTAAAGGCGTTTTCAAGTTTGAGTACAACTCCTAGATTTGTTTGTCCCAAGTCCAATCGGTGCCTCTATAGTGATGGAATAATGGAGTTGCAAGAAACGGATTACATATGTAATGACGCGCATTAGACTCCGCGGCTGATACTGTACATTTATCAACGTATATGTAATTTATATCAAAACCATATTTTTTAAACCTAGGTTATCAGATGTGTAGGGATGGGTAGTATTCTCTCCATAATTATAGTACTTTATGGACTGGATGTAAAAATCAAGGAGCGGTATCAGAATGTCATAATTAATTTTGTACCAGTTTATCAAACACGCAGCGATGAATACGAAATCTTGTTCGTGTGCTCTATGACTACATATAATATTTTAAATGCAACATTTTATATAGTTTGTGAATTTATATACTGCCTTAAATTTAATAGAAACAGATACACAATGCGGCCTTAGATTAGTAAAACATGGCTATTATTCTTATATACATTTTTTTAAAGATGTAGCCATTAATGAATAGCAAAATACAGGTTGTTCATGGATGGATGGATGTTAAGAAAGCACAAATAGACCAAACATTAACCCATTTTTGTTTGCACCCAAGAGAAGATACACTAACTCTGGCCTGCCTCATGGAATTGTATTCGTTTGTTTTTTTAAATTAAAGAGCGTTTCTAAGAGGGGCAATGTAATTTATTTATTTAACCAAATAATAAACTAATAAGTAATATCGCCTGGGTTCAAATTGCGAGAACAAATAACATATTTCTCGTAACCAAATATTTAAAACATTTTGTAAAATATTGGCTTGAAAAATGTGAGCGTAAAACATGTATAGCAAACTTAAAGAATACATTATTCTGGAGGAATTTCTTTTGGTTTATTATTATACTTCAGTAATAAGTGGGATGCGTTTTCATAAACTACAAAAGTAATCATAGTAGCGGGAATGACTCTAATTAAGTTTGTTCCCAATCCTTTGTAGAAGCCTCGCCATCCTTCATATTTAGACATTTTTTGGATACAATCAATAGAATTCTCATAAGAGTAGTGCTGGTTTTGAAGTCTAGCTCGCACAACTTGATATGGGTATGTGACCAAAACAGCAATAAGTTTTGAACTTGCAGAAAATGTTACGTACTCCAAAGTGCCTAAAATGAATAAAATTAAATTCAGTCAAAATTTTAAGATGCCACTATAATATATTTTTAAATTATATCATAGAGTTGATACGTTGAATATTTAACTGTGAGTTGTAACGTTCATTTAAAAAATTTAACCAGTCTATACGGTAATTGTCGCGATATAAAGTTATAATATGTTACATATAAAGTTATATTATGTTACTACAGAACCTTTTTTAGATAATGGTATAAGTTTTTATTTTATATACCATCATATGCCTAAATAATATACCTAAGTTGCATATTAAGGTGGTTGCGCGTTTATCGGGAGAGGTAGTATTTTTGATATGTTTTTTGTGACTCCCAACTAGTTATACAAATATATTTTTTTATTTGTAATTTAATTTTTTCCCCTTTTCCCATGCTTTTTTGTCCCACTATTGATCATGTGAAGGGTCTTATTTAATAAAGATTCCCAAATAAATTGTGCAACGCCCATTGCTGCCTTCCAATAAATGGAGTCAAATTTCTATAAAAAATAGCCGCCAATCAAACCTTGAAGTGGTTTTGTCAGTATAGGATTTTTTAAAGTAGCTCATCCACATAAATATTAGATCCAAAGATTGTCAATAGCATTTAAGACAGCGGTCACTTGGTAAAGGTTGTGGAACAAGCACATATCTGAGAGAATCTCAAGAGATGTAAATCCATTTGGGAATGCTTCAAGTGAGGGGGGCAACAACTGATGCAAACTGGTCATGAAACCATTGGCACCTAATTCTGACTCAGGAAGCTCTTTTGAGAGTCCACGTTGTCAGCAAAAATTGTAAAGCTCGCGAACAAGGGATTTTTTGGTGGCAAGTCAGCAATGTGCAGGATGTACTGATTAGTTCCTTTGCCAATCAATACAAAGAACTGTTGAATACTGGGCTCAGATGCTAGAAGCCTGCTTCATATACACTGATAAACGGCATTTAAAACACCACCGCCCCTGGAAGATGTGCTACTTTCAAGTGGCATATCCTGTCTTTATATATTATAATCAATCATATGGAGATCTCTATCCACATAATCGCTAGTTAATGCATTTTCAGAGAGAGAATAAAGCTAAAGAAATTCAAATAGTCATATTTTCTCGTCCCCCACCGCTGCCAGAAGAGCGCTTGTTAATACTTCCTTCTCCACATTAATGACCTACTCTCATTTGCTGGTAACCTACTCATAACTACCAGACTATAACACATTCTACATCAACATACCATTTTCTACACTTGATTCAGAGTAAAGGACAGCCTTGATTCAGAGTAAAGACCTTGTCTCTATGGAGTTTTTGGAAGCAAAGAACCTTTTCCATCACGCCATTCAAATGAATGAAATATTCAATTCAACTCAAACTGTGCCTTATTTTTTATGAGGCAATTCTTGCTAAGAGCCATAAAAAAAGACAAACTTACAAAAGGACCCTTAAATTTCATCCTTAAAAATAAACAGATTTTAAAAAATAATCAACAAAAAATAGTTGATATAAGAAAATCGTATTGTATACTCAAATGTAGATTATTTAAAGCTATGCACAGAAAGTTAATGCGACAAAATAAATTCTCTTCGGTCAGTTTAATAGAGCTATAGAAAACATACCCCCCCAAAAAATATGATTTCAGGTCTTTAAGGTTACTCCATTTTGCATTTTTTCTCAATAATTAATACTTAGGAACATATTTGCGACTAGAAATAGAAATACTGCTAAATGAAATAATTTAAATCGAAAAAAGTTTTTATCAAATACAAAATCTGTCCAGCTCTGATTAGTACACGTTCAGCCACGCGCATATAATTCTATCGAATCGGCGGTATTCTTTTCGGTTGCACCGAATATATACATACAATGAATAAATAACGCAGTGAGGTGATTCAAACCTACCTAATTTTTTACTAATAGGTAAGCTATTGTAGTGCTGGTATTGATTCTTCATTTCTTCATACACCATAAACTGCACAGCCCCATGTGAAACTCCAAAAATGCCAGGTACCAGACCCTTATAATATCCCCGGAATCCATCTGTCTTATAAATTTTGCCTAGGCAATCTAACATTCCGTTGTAACACTGATCGGGTCTTAGCTTTTGTTCTGCCTCAGAAAACTGTAGACATAATCTATAAAAAGTAAGTAAAATTTAACAAATAATGATACTGGGTGTATGTTATATACTATATATAAATAAATAAATAAATATATATATATATATATATATATATATATATATATATATATATACATACATATATATATATATATATATATATATATATATATATATATATATATATATATATATATATATATACGTTAAAAGATAACCGAGATATGAGGGGTGTCCCAAAATGCAATTTTTTCAATTTAGCCCTATATTTCTGAAACGAGGCGGGCTATGGAAAATCTGATTACGGCAGCTTGAGTTTGACAAAAAAGTGGCACGGTGTCGCGAAAACCTCAACCCTAAATATTTGCAAATAACGGAGATACCTTGCATTTACAACCAAAATTGGACACCCTGTACATAACTATTATACATATTATATTATATACATTATTATATTAAGAAATATATATATATATATATATATATATATATATATATATATATATATATATATATATATATATATATATATATATATATATATATATATATATATATATATATATATATATATATATATATATATATATATATATATATATATATATATATATATATATATATATATATATATATATATATATATATATATATATTACTATTTCTTCACGGACTCATTCAAGTGATTCTATTTCTCCATCCACGAGATAATCGGTATATAATATAATATGTATAATAGTTATGTACAGGGTGTCCAATTTTGGTTGTAAATGCAAGGTATCTCCGTTATTTGCAAATATTTAGGGTTGAGGTTTTCGCGACACCGTGCCACTTTTTTGTTAAACTCAAGCTGCCGTAATCAGATTTTCCATAGCCCGCCTCGTTTCGGAAATACAGGGCCAAATTGAAAAAATTGCATTTTGGGACATCCCTCGTATCTCTGTTATCTTTTAACGTATCGAAAAGTAAAAACTGGCGCTTATAGTTTTTTTACGTAGAATCCAGTGGCGTGGACAGATTTTTACTCGGGGCCGTCGGTTTTGATACATGACCCAAAGTTACGTTTTTTTTTAAATGGGAAACCCTGTATATTTTTACGTAGTCCTATTCGTCTTATTATGAGCTTTTCAAAAATATATAGTTATCTATACTTATTTTAAAAATAAGGCTACAGTTTAAGTTTTTAAGAATATATTAAGTATATCTATTTTTCGTAATTAGCCTGTTCAAAAGAACTGCTAAAACTGATTTCCATTTTCTCTTAGACATCTCTCCCACACTCTTGCAATTTTACCCAGTGCATTTGAAATGACTACATTGCGTGCTTGTATTTGCAAAAATGCCGGCTCAGTGGTGTTACGCAGGTCTTGAACTGTGTTATGTCGGGTACGAAAAATTAAATTTTTTAGGTGACCCCATAAAAAGAAGTTTAATATGGACAGGTCAGGCGACCTAGGAGGTCATCGGACAGGTCCGTGTGTTCCAATCCAGCGTTCGGGGAAGTTCTCTTCTAAATACCGCCTCACAATTTGGGAGTTATGTGCTGGAGCTCCGTCTTGTTGGAAATATATTAAATTCACATGTGCTAAAGGGACATCTTCTATGATTTCTGGCAATATATTTTGCAATATTTCAAGGTAGCGATTAACAGTGAGACCTTCAAAAATATGAAATTTTATTTTGGTTCCTAGTACGAAACAAGCGACATTAAAGCCAAATCTTCCTTGTTGCTCGCGTGGAAATATCAAATGTTGATTTTCAGGTGACCAGTGTCTCGTATTGTGCCTATTAAATATTCCAGCACTACTTATATACGATTCGTCGGACCATATAATCGCCCTTCCAAAATTTTGGTTAGTATTAATTTTTTGTAAATACCACTGGCAAAAATCAATACGCCGTTCTGCATCTTCAGGATGTAGATTTTGCACAACTCTGACTTTATAAGGTTTAATACTTATGTTTCTTTAAAATCGTTTGAACCCGAGACTTGATTACACCCACTTCATTCTCTATTTTTCTACAGGACGTTACAGGCGTTGTTACATTTACACTTGCTAAGACGTTAATTTCATCAGCCTCACGATTCTCTTTGTTATATTTCTTTGATCTGGGCTTTTTGAAAGAGCCAAAATTTTTTAAATTCGATTTCAGCCTATAGAACATTAATTTATTTGGCTGCCTCCTTTCCGGATATCTATATAATAAAAGTTTAAGTTTTAAAAAAGATTGCAATAATAATTATGAAAATAAAACATTACCTAATGAAATAAAGCTCAGAAGCAGCGTTTATATTTTCATGACTCAGGTCAGCATATCATATTGCTCAAAGTTTTCAAATAATTGATTTGCAGCCATTTCTTAAAAAGTAATAATCAGAGCGACTAATTTAACACGTCTATTAGTATTAACATCAAAACTTCATTTACTTTATGACAAATCAGTGACAAAGCCATTTTTGACAATCAGTCCATAGCTTACTATGAAAAATATAGATAGATATTATTATAAACCTAAATTGCAGCCTTTTTTACCTTTTCGATACGTTAAAAGATAACCGAGATACGAGGGTTGTCCCAAAATGCAACTTTTTCAATTTTGCCCTATATCTCCGAAACGAGGCGGGCTATGAAAAATCTAATTACGGCAGCTTGAGTTTGACAAAAAAGAGGCACGGTGTCGCGAAAACCTCAACCCTAAATATTTGCAAATAACGGAGATACCTTGCATTTACAACCAAAATTGGACACCCTGTACTGCATAAATTACGTTGTTTGCTGAGGAAAAACACTTTTTTAAAAAATTCAATTTTGTTGTAAAACCGAAAATTTACAAGTTACAGAACGGGAGCGGTCTAACAAGTGATTCAACACCGTCCTTTGCATCTATTTATAATATATCGTTATCTCTAAATAGAAACGCAATGCTTAGTATTATAGGGGATGTAACTCATATAGTATATAACTATTTCACTAATGGCTGGTCTATAAGGACTTTGGGGCTTGATTTTCCCAAGATGCAAGACAATATAAATTAAATGCTGCTTGTACTAAGCAAGTTCAAATATTATTAAATTCTTATTTATTCTTTTGATATTTATAAATAGACTGACGACCTTTAGCAATAGGATATTGACTGAATGTGTATCTTATTGATTTCTGGTTCGAACAATTTCTAGTGACACCAATGAGGTTCAAATAAATTATTATAATATTTACATTACTCTAATACATAATATATAGTTTTTATAGAATTAATATGAAAAGACAAATTTAGTAATCGTGTAGTAGACAACAATAAATTATACCCGAATCAATACTATAATATTATGCTGCTCCCATATGGCTGCAAAACTTGACAATGAAAAGTTGGAAATTGTTAAAGAAGGCTCAGAGGAAAATAGCATTAAGGATAATCAGAGCATATACAGAATAGTCTGCACTGAAGCTGTTCTCGTAGTAGAGGGAGTGATACGAATACATCTATTGGCAAAATATCGAGAAAAAATCTGCAGAGAAGAAAACAAAACATAAGGTAAAACCCATGCTATAGAAACGACCATGGGAAAAATGAATTGAACAATATTGAGAAGGCATCTTGAACTCGCAGTTTCATAAGAATCGAATCACGGATAAACACAAAACATGGAAGCACTTTACCTGGGTCCTGACTGGTCTAGAAATTTTGGGAGGACACAAACGCCAAAATTCTAGAACTTGTAGTACTGGACATCTAAACCCAGAAAACATAATTACGAGAATGCTAAAAAACGTGCAAGACTGTAGTGCAATAAAAATACAATATGCTTAATAATAAGACAGAAAGAAGGAGGCGAATGCAGATAGAGAGGACTTTATTCAATTAGACAAAGCCCCCTTGTTAATGCAAGCTGTAAATGGTAGTTTCTGACAGGAGTAGGAAGAAAGTGAGTGGGTTTTAATGGATAAAAACCTCCTTCGCCACACTAGGGAACATCTGATTCTTTTAAAGATTTTCTCCTAACTAAAAATATGATAAATCGAATAATTGGAAGTTCAGTATTTTTTAAATTATATCATAATTCTTTCTTCTTTTATTACACACTTTGTTAAATATGTACAGGACATAGTAATAGGGTCATAAGCAGATTGACTCCATAATTGTTATGCTGTTTTATTATTAAGCAATGTTTAACTATTACGAATGTCCAGCACAGCTTTCGTTGGGTATTGTTTAATTAGTATTTAGGTTAATTAATTATTATACAATACTGCTGAGTAACACTTTACATTTTCTTGTAAACTTAGTTTGGAATAAAGTAGTAGTTCACCAAGATATATCGTGTTGTTAATCACGGCTAATTTCGGGGTGACTCCCGAGTACATTACATGGCGATCCTGCCAGCCGCGATCTTCTGAGACGCCGACACGCCGAAAAATGTCTAGTGGTAATTTTGTGTAATTTAGTGCCTACAAAGAAAGTATTATGGGTTCCAAACAATCAAAGGAAGAGATTGTTATTGCACAAGCAGGGAACAGCGGCGGCACCACAAATTCTTCGGACTTCAGTAAGGGCGTATCTTTGTTTGAAGTGCTGGCTTTATTGCTTGGAGCGATCATTTTGTTGGCAATCGCTAGTTATTGCTACCTACGTTTCAAGAGAAACATGAGAAGGACGATACGGCGAGAGATTGCAAGAAGTCAAGAACTTGCATAAAGAAGAATTCCAACCAGACGATAAATTTGGATCGATTTTTAAAATCGGTCCCAACAGGGAACTTCAACTGGTCAGTCCACCCGGTGGCTAGCATCGAGAAAACGGACTAGTAGTAGGCA
The DNA here is from genome assembly GCA_030620095.1 of Kuschelorhynchus macadamiae. Lineage (NCBI taxonomy): Eukaryota > Metazoa > Arthropoda > Insecta > Coleoptera > Curculionidae > Kuschelorhynchus > Kuschelorhynchus macadamiae. The sequence continues at coordinate 706,885 of JAUTXW010004991.1, read as the reverse complement.
AAAAGTGCCGCTAGTTCGCAACGTTGGACAGTGTCTGGAAGGCTAAAGGACAGGATCAAGTCACACCCCCCCTTCTTTAAGCAATACAACCCCCGACTGCCTCCGAGGACCGAAAAAAAAAGGAAAATATATTTGAGGTTTGATTAGCAACAATAATTATTAATTTTATATATTTTATGTAATTATTTTTTCTTTCTCTTATAAAAATTTAAATTATGTTAGATATTTATAGATGAGTAGTATAGGAACTAACAGTTTTAAGGAATTATACGCATCAGTACAAAAAGTTAATGCGAATATTTCAAAGGAACCTCCAGAACGGCGATCTAATTTAGAGAGAGTAAATAATTTATTATTAGATGTCGGAAATTTAGAAAATAAGTTTGGACAAATAAAAACAGAATATTCTAAGGTAGAGAGAGACTCTGACGAAATCCAGAGAGTTAGAGCGTATGTTAAAGAAATAGACAAATATCTTCTAAATTCTCGACAAATATTATTAGAAAGAATACGTACTATATTAGAACCGTCAACAACGCAGGAAAAAATACTTAGTAATAATTATAGTGATTCAAGTAATCGCACAATGCCGGAAAAATTCGATTTGAGAACTGCAGCGTCCTTGTTGCCTATCATGGACGGCACACAGGATGCTACAGAGCAACTTATTGACGCAATCGAGCTTTATAGCGAATTGTTAGCCGACGACGGTAAAAAACTTTTAATAACATTTGTCGTAAAGACTCGGTTATCTCAAAGTGCGAAGATGCGTTTAGATAAAACTTATAATAACTTAAATAATTTAATTGCTGATATGAAAAAACAATTACTGTCAAGAAAATCTGCTGCGGCGTTGGCAACTGAGCTACATTTGGTTAAGCAAGAGGGAAAATCAATCGATGACTATGCAAAGAATATAGAAGAACTCTTTCTTAACTTAACGTTAGCACAGGCCGACGGTAACGATGATAGTTTACCGATTTTGCGGAATATAAATGAAAATCTCGCGATCCATGCATTCTCAAACGTGTTAAAAAATAACGAACTACGAACAGTAATTAAAGCTAGAGACTATTCCACTTTAAAAGATGCCATTTCAGGGGCCAAGGACGAGAAAAAATTAAATTTTTCCCATCCAGTACATAACGCTTTTCACATACGTTCACAAAAATTTGCTAGGTTTGGAAACCGCGGCAATAGAACGCGATTTTCAGGTAGAAGTAGATATACTAATAATAATATTATGTAATAGAACATATGACACTCATAGTATAGACAATAGTCAGCGAAACTTTCAAGGCGAAGGTCGGTCGAGACCATACCGTCCTACATTTCGAGGTCGACGAAATAGCTATATACGATCACAACACCGTGTTTACACGAATATGACTGATAATCAAAATTTTAACTCGAATGAAATAGACCAAGGACAAAGGTTTTTTTGTCCCTAATGAGAGTGATAATAATAATAACGAATTGCTGAATGAATGTGTTTTGAATTTAAATGGAATGAATTTTGTGCAAGTTAAGTATGGAATGAAAGATATGATGTTTTTGTTAGATACTGGAGCTAGTACTAGTGTAATATTTTTAGAAAATATTTCAAAAAATGAAATTATTGATACCTCAAAGAAGATTAAAATAATAGGTATAGGCGGATCAGTTTTCTCAACTGGATCAGCAGTTATAAATTTTAAGCTAGATAATCATGAAATTGAACACGAGTTTTATAAATTTGAATGATTTTATGTATGACTGGATATCTCAAATTATTTATTTAAACCAAGGACACCGATCGACATTTGACTTAGGTACAAAGTTGAGGATTCTTGGAAATATTTGCAAAAAATATAAAATACCAGAGTTATTTATTATTAAAAATGAGCATACTAAACAAATTATAGCAAATCTATTGAAATATAAAAATGATATAAAATCTATGGGTATAAAAATAAATATTGTCAAAGATGTAAAACGTGTCGAATGCAAGGAATTGAGGCAATTAATTTTAAACGATTTCCATAACTTGCCTACAGGTGGACATGCAGGCATAAACCGCATGTACAGTAATATAAAAAAATTCTATTTGTGGTCTGGATTAAGGAGAGATGTTGAGGTAATGTGATGAGTGCCAAAGGCATAAGTACAGTAAATACAATAAACAACCAATGACAATAACTTCCACAGCTACTTCTGCTTTCCAAAAAATTTTTTTAGACTTAGTTGGTCCAATAAAAACTTATATTCAGTCAAATTTTTATATTCTAACAATTCAGTGTGAACTTACAAAATTCATTGAATGTTATCCATTACATAGCAAAGAAGCCTATGTTGTTGCAAAATCGTTTGTAGAAAATTTTGTGCTACGATACGGTATTCCACAGGAAACGGTTACAGATCAAGGCACGGAATTTTTGGCAAATATCTTTAAGGAATCATGTAAATTGTTAGGTATAAATACTTTAAATTCAATTGCATATCATCACGAGACCCTTGGAGCCTTAGAAAATTCACATAAGCACTTAGGGGCATATTTACGAATTCAGGTGTCAAAACATACAGATAATTGGAGTACGTGGGTTCCATATTGGTGCTTTGCGTACAATAATATAGTACATACTGAAACTAAATATACTCCCTATGAGCTTGTATTTGGAAAATTAAGTAATATACCTTCAAATATTCAAAATACTATAGACCCGTTGTACAATTTTGACGACTATCCTAGAGAACTAAAGTAAAGGCTTCAGACCGCTTGTAACGACGCAAAAAATAATTTAGTTTTATCAAAAAACAAACGGAAAGAAAATTATGATAAGAATAGTATTAACAAATTATAACGTAGAAGATAAAGTCTTAATATTAAATGAAAATAAGAGTAACAAGTTGGATCCAATATATAAAGGTCCTTATTTAGTTTTAAAAGATTTGAATTCAAATGTAGTATTAGATATAAATAATAAGTCCGTAGAAGTACATAAGAACATAGTTAAGCTTCATTACAGTTAAAAAAAAATATACATATATATTTCTATTTTTTTTCTCTCCCCCGTGGAAGGTGTACAGGACATAGTAATAGGGTCATAAGGAGATTGACTCCATAATTGTTATGCTGTTTTATTATTAAGCAATGTTTAACTATTACGAATGTCCAGCACAGCTTTCGTTGGGTATTGTTTAATTAGTATTTAGGTTAATTAATTATTATACAATACTGCCGAGTAACACTTTACATTTTTTTGTAAACTTAGTTTGGAATAAAGTAGTAGTTCACCAAGATATATCGTGTTGTTAATCACGGCTAATTTCGGGGTGACTCCCGAGTACATTACAAATATTTTGCATAAAACATTCTAACTGTTGAAGCAGAGGATATTTGTGGTATATAGAATAGTGAGTTCCATATATGAATAAAAATAAAGTTTTCTAATTCTATTTTTTATATATTTTTTAATACATTTTTTATTGCTCTTAATGACTGCTAAAAATGTTAGATGAATCACTTAAAGTTGCAAAGGTATGCATGTAATGAATGGATTTTTGAAATAGCAAATATATGAATGCATTTATACCTAGAAATTATTCATGAAAGTGCAGGGAATTATGAAGAAATATTTCCAATAATGAGGCAATATAAGGAAATATTTACTATTACGAGGAAATACAGGGAATTATGAGGCAATATGGGGAAATAATAGGAAATATGGGGTAAAACTGACGAAAATATGGGGAAATATCAAGGAAATATAGTGCCATATATTCCGTTATTGATTACTCATGTCTACAAATATTCACAACATAAAACACGTGATTGGCCTTCCATTGCGAGTCGCGACAAGCAGTCACGCATGCCTTTAATTTAGAGAGCATTTTATGATTTTTCTTTTAGGTTTTTATGATAATATTTTACTCCAACGATACAAATGTGCTTGACTGTAGGTAATTTTCGTAATAGATATTCTAAATATGGGTTATTAAATGTGTTGTTGTCTATTTAGTTTTAAAATAACCTAATAATCTGCTTCTACTAACTAGTTCTTGTTAACGATAGGGCCGTATTTACAAGTTTTGTAGGTAAATTATAAAACAAAGTCAATACCTAAATGCTGAATAAGTTTAGTAACATATTTCAAATTATTTATTTCTTATTTTTACCAAATTCCGAAACCGAGAATATTCCCAACTGACCCGAATGTCTATTTTTTAACTTATTCCAAAAATGATGAGGTTGTTTAATCTTTTTTGATAAAAGCGTATACGGTTTGCCTGTCAATACAATTTGAAAATATCCAAGATGGTGGGTCCAATTCGGTGGTTAACGATGAAAATTATGAATTTTTAATCAGCATTAAAAAACTTAAAGTGTCCGCGACACCATGGGGGACAAATTTTGTAATTTGTGTAGGTTCGACTGAAAATCGGTATCTACGAGTAAATAGAAACGCAATCCTGTAAATTATATGTTGAGTGCACTGGGATGGCCGTCTGTATGTCTGTCAAATATGATAATAATATACAAGACTGAACGTAATATGTTACCAAAATACTTAACCTCCTTCTTAGAAAGAAGATCAAATCTGCATGCTTACAATATTCGTTCTAAGAACCATTTTACCATCAGTAAAAACAAGTAGGCCTATAGTTTTCTATTCAGTTGGATTTTCTTTTTTGTTCAAAGACGTTACCAAAGCTAGCTTAATATTCCTTGGAAAAATACCATTAAGAAATGAATAATTTATGATATAAGTTAAAGACCCATTCAGCTCTGCTGCACAGAACTTTAGATGTGTGGAAATATCATCATATCTAGAACTGTTTTTACTTTATAAGTCAGATATTACTTTTCATCATAGATCCACCGATTCCAACAACTCTCACCTTTGAAAAATACGCATATATAGAATGTACCGAACAATCTCTTTCCAAGGCATATGACAAGAAGTCAGTATGTGCTAATAAATTTTGTTCCATAGATTTCTTAGGACGAAAACCAAATTGCAATTCCACAACTATTCAACAACGCAGATATTTATTTACACAAATTTTTGGAATTGTGCTCAGACTTTCAAAATGGACATAACAAACCTTGTTTTCCTATATTCAGGAATCTTGCTATATAGAGGTTTTACATAATATAAATAAGGGTATTTCTAGAATAAAACAACAGCCCTTCAGAAGACTAGAGAGTATGTCTTCAGAACTGTGCCTCTTTGTTATGTCCAGGTACTTAATTTAAGATAAACATCTATAATGGAAATATTACAAGCTCACTAGTTGGTATTTCGCAGTTATTAACACAGTATTGGTAGATAAATACTTTTCAAACATGTCCACTCCAGACCAACACAAAATTATAGGTGAATTCATTTGGTATATCATTGGATTTTTACATGGAATTAACGAAATTTTAAAATACTTTGTATTGAGCCTGCTACTCACTATTCGTTCATTCGTCCGCATAGTTTGGAGGGTCTGGATCATCCATTCGATTCATTGCGCGGAGAATACTCTTTTGAGCGGGTAATCAGGTAGGCTTTGACTTCGGAGAACCATTCGTTCAAATCAATTTTTTTGTTTTTTGTGTATTTCAAACATTGAAACGCATGAATTATATGCGAACGTATTAAATAACAATTGATGAATCAAATAAACGAATCGGACCAAGACTTTACTTTACAATAAAACTTCAATAGAAGCCACTCTGCGGAAATCTTTGATCAGAAAGATTTAATGTTTTACTTCTGGTGAGAACCACCTCGTAAATTTCCTAATATATATTTTTTTAATATGTATAAAGAGATCTATTGCACTTAAGTACTGGTTCAGTCTAATATAGTCTGCACTTTTGAAATCTTTATAATAATCATGAAAATGTTGGATTAATATATAAGCGTAGGTAGAGGAGTGAGTGATAATTCTCTGAGCAAACTAAGTTGACTGAGCCTGCAAAAATTGATTTTGAGGAAGTATAAGATCAAGTAGAGAGTCATAAGCATTTTTTACAGAGTTGTATATACGGTGGAAACTTAATATTGGACTAGTCTTGCATCATCATCTTTGCTGAGTCTACTAGACATGCGAGTCCATGGCTGTTTATCTCGTCTGGGAATGTAACATAATAATAAGTAATATCGTGATAAACAAGGTCATCTTAAGACGCAGGTGGCTTGAAGGTAATATTGGGTAAAAACTCGTATAACAGCTCCCCGTTTTAGATAAAACTTGGTACGTGGAAACAACTTTTAGAACACTGCTTGCTTGTTGAGGTTTAATTTTACTTGCTCGACTGCTTCTATTGTTTCTCCAAGGCAAGTACTTGGTCTTTGTTTGGGAAGTATTTTCTTCCAAACAAAGCTTCTGGCTTATTTGTTGGTGGAGAAGGTGGATAGTCTTCGGTGGCTGTGGCTATTCCAATTTTTAAACTTCTTCGGTTGCGACATTTGGAGAAGATGTACAAAAAGACTAGAAGGACGATGGTCAGTATTGTGAACCAATGGATATGCTTGTTGATGAATGGTTGTTTTATCAACTTGTCTAATTCATCAGAGTACTGGCTTAAATTAGTGCTTATGTGGTTTTAGGTCTGGTAGATAAGTTTTCTCAGGAAGGTGATTACAACAGTTGTAGGGAATAACCACTGAATGACTGCTGTAGCTGACATTGTCATAGACATCAATCTTATATTTAGCATGGACTCTTGTAGTACCAATAAAAGCATTGCATTCAGATTTAAGCTTTAATAAAATATTGTTGTTGATTATTTCTGTAATAACATCTTTACATCCACATTTGATTCTGATGGGTAGTGGGTCGGAGACGGCAATTAACTACAGATTTTGGGTAAGTTCTTGGACATTGTAATCCTTGGCAAAACATTTGAAGTTTGGCATGTATTGGAAAACGATTCAATTGCCTCAGGAGTTCAGCATTACATATGACTTAATTGTCAATTTGATATCGAAAAATGTCTGAACAAATCTTCGTTTTACGTTCTAGGGCTTTGCATGTTCTCAAGTTCCCGATGATGATGTATAATAATGAAAAATCATTTCACGCAATATATTTAGTTGTAGGTATTACTGATGAAGACCTGTTCGACTATCCAATATTGGATTGGATATAAATGATAAAAAGTATATTTTTCTGGTTCTACCAATGATATATTGAGAACAAATATTATTCTTAAATCCAATTGATAAGCCTGTAGTTCAATAATATCTCAATAATATCTACGTACTGAGCTACACTTGAATTGTATATTGATAATGGAAAATTTTTCTTTATATTTGGTTCTTGGATATGGTAGGAGCTTTGAATTGAGTGGCTCTGAGATTTTCGCAAATTTCTTTACTTATAGTAAAGAAATTAATTTCTTGAGATCCTATGTAAATAAGCTTATATTTATTAATACTAACAGCTAGGTAAAAACCAATCGGTCTTAATTTGTAATTTGGATTACAGTATTATTTGTCCACTGAATGATGAAGTGGAGGAGAGAATACATTTTCTGATACCTGCCAAGGCTAATGAGAGTATTACAAGATTTGTTTAAGATAATCATAATGATTATATAGAAATATTAAATTTTAACATTCAATATCCAATGCAAATTTATTAACTTTTAAGAATCTTTGAGTAGTGAAAGTTGGCAAGATGTTTTTTTGGCCCTTGATTTTTATGATAAATTTTCACCTTAATTGTGCTAATACTTTTAAAAAAGGTAGGTGTCTGAATCAAAGCTTTAAATGGTGAACACAAAAACTTAGAAATTTACATCAAATGCTATGTGAACACCAATTAAAAAATACAAAGTGAAATTTTAATGATAGGCGAATAAGTAATTGTCCCAATGTTATAAAGGAAGGTTGGAGAGCAAGTCCAGTATGGCTAAGACAGTACTCCTGTCTTCCCGAAAACTGAATTAACAATTACAAAAAAGTTTGTTGTTTTTCAAAGAATCTCTTCAATTTAATAGCCATACATTTTTCTTTAATCTTTGATAAGATTGGGAGAAGTGTTACGGGTTGATAATTTGAAACATCGCCTTCTCCCTTTTTATAAATTGGAATTATGATAGCTATCTTTAAGAAATGAGAGAAGCAATGATGTCCCTAACCATTGAAAGAGACCTCGATAAAAGAAAATTGAACAGCAGGAATGTTCAAATTTTTTAGGTGTTCTAGGGGATTAAAGTCATTTTTATAAATTTGTTTTTTTGTAGGTCGTGAGCAGTATTGGTGAAAAAACTATTAAAAACTTCAGGTCTATATTTACGTTGTTAGTATGGTTTTTATACTTTCCTCTATTAATTCTAATGATAGCCCACATACATCAAATAGGGTGTGTTGCCTTCGAAACATATTATCGTTAGTTACCCGTTTTTTATATAAGATTTCTTGTTTGTACATCTTTTTAAATGATCTGAACTCCTCCTGATTACTCGGAGTGTTGTGTTAGTCACACACACTTCTCTCAAGAAGTGAAGCCTGTCCCTCATCTGGTGTAGGTGTAGTGGTTTAGTAAACCACCCCACCATACCAGGTTTGTCAGACATAACTTGCAGGGTACACTCCGGGAAAGACTGTTGGTATGCCCCCTCCAGGAACTCCATAAAAAAGTAAATTTTTGATCAGGGTCTAAACCATCCTCATTCACAAAATCCCACTTAAAATTTTGAACTGTATTAAAAACATATTTAAGCCATTTTAATATTTGCTGCTTGGATTGAAAATACTCAATCTTGTGACCTGAAAAGAAAGAACCTGGGCAAGGTGGTCAGACAAACCAACATTCAATGTCTCAACTTGGTTATGTTCAGGGATTGTGTTTATGAACACATTATCAAGGCAAGCCGTCCCTCGAGTGGGTCCTTTGATCATTTTTTCAAGACCAGAAGAAGCTAAAAGATCTCAAAGAATAATAGCTTCTCTCTGATTGGTGTTAAATTGCACATTAAAGTCAATTACCAATATAATATCTTTGTCACAATTGCTGTAAAGTAGATTCAATTGCATCCAAAAAGGTATCAAAGCTGCCCCCTGGTGACTAAACAACGATTACAAAAACATTAATCGGCTTGATTAGTATACAAATAAGTTCTACACATTTTTCTATGTTTATTTTTAAGAAGGTAGATGTTTTGAAATTACAGTTTTTATTTATGAGGATCAGTGTACATTCACCCTTAAACTCGTTCCCAACAGCGAAATCACTCACCAAATAATCTTTAATATTTAAAGTAATCATTTCGCCCGTAGTTAGCCAGTGCTCTGTTAACGCCACCAATGTGAATGGGAGATCCCCCAGAAATTGAACATCATAATGCATAAACTTAAGATGTGTCTTTCCTGTTGGAGTTTTCTCCTTTCACCGGTTCTCTTTGTTCTTGAGGGACCCCAAGCTTAAATGAGCTATAAAACCTTTCTTTTTTTGTTTTAAGTTTTTCAAATATACTTTCAGGAACTCCATTGCTTTTTACCTAGCTTACAATATCGTCTGCTCTGGTTTTCAATTCAGTTAAGTCTTCTTTACTTTTACCTTTTATAGGTGCAAGTCGGCTCCGAGAATTGTAAGTTCCCAAAGCATTTTTTTACGTTGAACTGTTGACCCCTTCCCATAAGCAGAAACATTTTTATCTTTATCTTCAGTATTATTTTGCACCATGTCTTCGAAAACATTGTCTGCAATACTTATTGCTCATAAAGATCAGAACTAAAGATCCTCACTTTGATATAGGCTTTTCCTTAATGTATGGGTGTACACCACTGAATAGAAATAGCGATTTTTCTGAAAACTGTTCTTTTTGAAAGGTGGCAGCCCTATTTGGCAAGCATTTATTGATTTGAGTATTTTAACTGTTGCATATACATATATTTTTTTTTTTTTGTGGACCTTAGAAACTCTGATGTTCACAATTATAGTACTAGAACTCAGAATCTTCAACATTGCAAGTACTTGCAACTGGAATCAGCCATAACACTTGTCTTGTGAGGAACACTTTGTACAATTTTTTAGTTGGACAAGCATTTTATGATGTTAGTATCTAGCACCGAGACATGTAGTGTGTCTGTGTGTGTGTGTTGTTCTTGGTGTGTGTGCATATATAATATCTGCCTTGTATGTATAAATGAAAATGTTTATTATCTTAGTAATAATAAATTCTTTATTTGCAAAGCAACCAGTACAGATTACAAATTATCAAGATAAATCAAAAACCATTTGTAGTACAAAATTAAAAAAATATACACTTACCAGAGACAAGTTAAAATATAGTATATTCACAAGAAACATAAAAATATTTTTTCGCTTTTATTATTCCGTACAAAAACTCTCTATTATAATGATTTAGGCTAAATCAAGAAACAAAGTTTAGTTATGTGCAGTTGCCAAACTCACCTGATTTTGTGGAAATATATAGCACTCACCTTTAACGGTTTTATTGACGAACCTGGACTAACCTAACAATAACAAGGGAGAATCACCTAACAATATAGATTTTGTTAAAAAAATCCTTGCTTTAATATAGACCCAAAATTTTGTTGGCGCGCTACTACAAGCTTTCTTTACAGCAAACCTAACCAACCCTAAACCTAACCAAATTAAACAAACTGTTTAAAAATCTGCTTGCAACATGGCAACACTGTCCACATATATTGCGTTAGATATTTAAAACTTGACAATTCCCTTCTATACATGAAATAAATTTTTTTAGTAATTTGTAAAGGCACATAAGCATAAAACTTCCCCAAATTAGGTAAAATTTAAATAGGATCGGAAGAAGGAGAAAAAAACAATTCTTTTTGGTGATTATTGATAAAAAAAAAGTGAGAAACGTTACAAGTTTTCATATATATACACTTTCTGTATACTCTATATATACACCCTAGGCTATCATTTAAAATGTAAAAAAACTACAAATAAGTACAAACCTACTTATGACACAAGAATCAATATTTTTCTGAAGATGTCGTCTGGCAACATGGCGAACGCATAAAATTTTGGATGGTTTACAGTCTACTTTTAAGAAGGGCACACGAATTATTATAATATTATATATCATAAAATATATGGACTCTGAAATCATAAAAGGTTGTAAAGGCCTAGAAAAAACTGCACAATGTTGAATAAAATTAAAAACTTTTTAGTAAAGTATGTTGTAAAATAAAACTGGATTCATATATTCACACATTCAATATGTCCAAAAAATTAAGAAATTATAATATACTTTATGATTTCTTGGGGACCATATTTACCATATCAATTAAATTTGAGTAATATCTTAGTTCATATATTTTAATATTAAAGAAGTTTCATTAAGAAGCAAGGGCCAATGGCCCTCGATTTCATGTTACAGGCCTTAAAATTTGAAATTACACCATTGATAGTATACAAATTATTGTGCAATCTTGTGAAAGATAGTAGTTAAATAATTAATTGCAATTATTTATTAAGCACTAACCTGGTTTTTACAACCCAAATTGGATTTGTGATAAGTAAAGTAGTAAATCCAGCCTGAGATGCAGCTAGTAAGTGGTATCCAGGGCCCAGTGGTGTGTTTATATTTCCACCTTGTATAAAATGTTTTATTGAATTATAAAAGAAGAAATATAGACCCCAAGATGCTCCTGCCCCACATACATTTGGCACAACACCTTTATAAAGACCTCGAAATCCTTCTGTTTTATAAATTGTCGTAAAGGCATTGGAAATGCTGGAATAGTTTGGAGTACTATGAATCCCATCGTGAACGGCAAATCTTATTTTAACCACGTCTAGAGGATGTAAAATAAGGGTTGCAGTTACCCCGGCAGTAGTCCCTGCAACCAAGTGTTCAAACTTTACATGATCCAATAGTTTTACTTCTTTTCCGTTTGGTAACTTATGGGTTGCGTCTCCAGTTAAGGCACTCATATCTCATACTTGCTACAGATTAAACAGCACATGTTATCTTTTATTTTGAAATTCCAGTTACAAAACAATAATTTTGAATTACATATTTGAGTTTAAGGTTAAATATTTGAGGTTTTGGTGATAGGGATGCAAACGATACAGCGATATTTTCAAAACATCGATATAGCGTTTTTGTTATTGGTACAAATATCGATTTCCATACTAACAACAACGATGCTATTATAGATGGAGAGAGAAATGCAGTGTTGCCATTGGTCTGATATTTATCAGAATCTACCATAATTTGTAAGTTCATTTGATAACTGATAACAAGCCGTTACCAATAGGCTAATCTACCATAATTTTGAATATGATTTTTTAAAAATTAATATTTTAAAATTCCTACTTGTAGCTATATTACCGCTACTAGCGGTTAGAGTTGCGTTAAAGTAAGAAATATACCATTGTTCTCTCAATTTTTAATTTATAATATACTATAAGCATGACTGTAAGTATGTTCAGGTAGATTTAGTTCGACTAAGATGGCAATTGTTGAAATGTTTTTTTTTTGGCAAAAAAAGAACCGGATTCCGTTTAGGTTATGCTTTTTTTTTTGGGGACAATGTAAAAAAGCGAATCTATATAAAAAAGGTGTATCTTAATAAAACAAAGTATAAAGTAAACGTTGATAAATAGTAAGGACAGTTTATGACGGAAAAGTATCTAAAAATAAACACGTAGGCACCATGTCAAGTAAATTTTTATTAGCGTTTAAATGTCAAACCAATCCGAGACTTATAATTACATCTTTTTCAGTGTTGGGCGCTACAAGTCATTAGAGGTGTATAATATCGTTACTTTCGAATACGTGTATCTATTCGTTACTTTTCGGCCGAGTATTCGTTACTCGGGTACTCGTTTTCTTCTTTTGGGACAGTTACGATTCAGGTCAATATCCGCTGCTAAACTTTGTTTTTGTCGGTACTGGGCAACTCAATAAGAAATTTAGTTGCGAATATTGACGTTAGGTATGTGTAATTTGCCTTCTCTTTTATATCAATAGATCCATTAAATTGAAAATATTAGCACAGAAGTTATATTGACTCCTTTTACTCCCGAGAGTAAAGTATATAGTTACTACATGAAAATAAGTAAGATATATTGATATTGATCTGACGAAAAATATGTAATATGGGTGGATTTATTATTATAATATATATAATATTTATTCGTAGGAGTTAGAAGTAAGTGTGTACTGCAGTATTAATAAGCGCAATACTAAACTATATATTTGTTATGTAAGGTGAAATATCAATAGTTAAGATTGTAAAATATCGATATTTCAGGGTTCTTTATATTTTTGTTATTTTGATACAAAAGCAAATCAATTTATCCGTAGGTTTCTCGACTATCTGCCAATTAAATATTGGACAATTTTTGGAGCACTTTTACAAAAATAGTTACTTTTAAGATAATTTTCGAATCTTTTATGTATTAACGATCTATTAGTGGTTGCATACAGTAGTACACCCCTAAATATTCGTATTTACATAAATATTTAAAGCGGTAGACATAACGAAAAACCGATACATATAACAAGAATTGAACTGATGATAATTGAAGCCATTATTATTTCCCTCAGAATAGAATTCAAGTTCAGCGCTCTGATTTCTACAAATTGGAAACTTTATTTGGCTCACGACCACTGATTTATTTTAATTTAGAAAACTGTAGTTCTACATAAATCAGTCAATATTTAGTTCACATTCCGGTTTCTGCTTTTTTGAGTTGTTGGTAGGTACCATTATTCGCTATAGGTGATCTTACAGTGACTTTTATAAAAGGCACAGTATAGATCTGTCAGAAATTAGAAGAATCGGTAATTCGGTAGTCGAACCGTTTCTTTCGTAACTATTTTATTTTCGGATTCGGTAGTGAAGCTCTAGTACTCGAGTAACGATATGGCGGATCAATTTTGTATCCGTTACTCCGGATTTCAGCAAGTAACGGATACTAGAATAACGAATAGTTACTTTTTTTACACCTCTACAAGTCAGTTATCAACAGTGACCTTAAATGTCCTGGTTACTTACATAAACCGTGTCCGAAATTCGCTAATTTTTGAAAATGACTGCATAAGGTAATTTTTGATTCACCAGATCAACTTTGTTTAGTATCATTAAAATCATTGAAAGCTTAACATAAAAGCAACCATTTAGATAAACTTTTGCACGTTTTTAAAAATGATCGTTTAAGGGACCAAGCCGTAAATAAATATCATGGGGCCAATTTATAAATAACCGATGTTCGATATTTAAAACTCAATTATATAGTTCCGGTTCAACGGTTAAAATCGTTGGGTGGTTAGGCTTTTTTTTTTTTGTAAAAAAATGTATTTATAAGTCACGGATTAGTTTGAAATCTAATCGCTTCTAATCTATTAGCTATTAGCATTTTTTTATAATGAATCGTAGTATAGATACTAGTCTAAATAGATGCAACAATCTGACAGAGCCAGTGGTTTGTTAGTATTTCCATTTTAAGCCGATTTTGTTGATATATTTAAAAAAATTGTGATGATATATTTAAAAAAATACTAACTAAGCAATTCGGAGAATTACACATCAATTCCCGCACCAAAATATGTTTCCTGTGTAATCTATAATGCCAGTAAGGAGAAATGATTTTCAAAATTCATTGGGTACAAAAGGCACTTCATATCAACTAAGTACCCTATAAATATGCATAAAATAAATATTAGAAAGTATTTTCAAAAAAATATAAACAAACACTGTAATATCCACTTTACTTACAGTTTTCAGTCCATAAATCCAAAATTTTAAATTCATATGCACTGGATAGTAGGCTTTTCGAATTTAATAATAATAATGTGTTTTTTAAAAGTATCATTCTTTTTCTATTTGGAGCTTTCTCTTCCGGGCTTGCGGAAAATTGAGATCATAATCTCTTGATGGCACTCATACAAGCCAAAATTTTGTTTGTGTGCTGTGGTAAGCGTAGTGTAATCAGGCTTGTACTTCTGAAACGTGTGTTGATGGTTGTGTCCCCGGCGAATAATCCCTAATAGTGTAAGGAATATGTGGATGTACCAATTCTTACTAACTTGAGAATCAAAGCAACCGTGCAATACCTTGTCAAATGCCTCAGGGGCATCGAAAAATATCACCTGTACTTTGTGTAGGTTGATGTCTGGTTGTGTGGCCATATTTGAATCAATACTACTGTGCCTGGGAAAATATCGTGGGCCTACATGTTATTATTCGATCTGTTCCTTGCCCTAGCTAGGACTGATTGGGCGTTAGTTGGTGGACGTTTTACTCTCTGTGTTTTTCTTGTGAATGAAAACTTTGTCCGCATTTGTTCATTTGGGTGGGAAATGTTGCAGATAAAAAACGCTGTTCACATTGTTCGTGAGTTACGAAATTTGTTTGTCGAGAAGCATTTTTCGTGTCATATTAGTTATATCGCCTGAGCATGGGCCTTTTTGACTGTGCTGTCTTAATTAATTCTTTGACTGAATCTGCCTGAATTTACGTAATGACGTCCTGGCTGGCAGAGGGACATCATAAACATTTATATTGACCTCTGAATTCTAGCTTCCCTGCTAGGATACATTTTTATATTTTGCCAACGCTTAACACGTTAGGGGTCTTTCGGTTAGGTGTTTCATAAGCGCTTGCAAAATATGAAAACGGAATTAAAATATTGGCGCATATCTGCGTTTAGATTTAGAAACCTGGAAGTTGTGTGTAGCTGGTAGCGCCAGATCACTGGCAAAAAGATATCAAGAAAATCTGGTGTCATGCATTGGTGCCTAAGAATGTAGGTTCAATAGGCATGAGTGTACTTCAATTGCTTTACCTTTAAAGTTTGTGTGGGGGTACCGTGTTATGTGATTATTGTTTTAAGCTGGGTATCCAACGATGTGTGTTGGTATATTTGTATTTGAATAACTGTGTTTTCGGTGAGTAGTGTGTTAGCACTTAAGATTTGGTGCTTTTTTAAGTTTTTTTAACTATGATCATAGTACTCCTTCTACCCTGTCGATCTGTACGCATAGTACGCCATTAGCATTCTAGGATATGAAGTGAAGAGAGTTATTGTTATGGGTGTAGGCCTTTAACGTCTAGAAAGAGTCACGTTATTCACGTGTTGGGGGTGAGCTTGATTTGGCATGGCCTGCTAACGGGCGTTTGTGTTAGAGGGTGCGGTTGTGAGAAGAGATGCGGCTGTGAGCTAGCGTCGAAGCTATGATAATCTTGTTTTTAGAGTTCGCTTGGCCACCTGTATACAAAACCAGATGCTCGCCTCCGCTATACATAATTTATATTTTTTCAATTTTTTTTAATTTCCTCTATTATGCCAAGCGTATAACCGTTCACTTAATTCCGCGACACCCCATTGATGCCTTGCATCGATCTTCGGGATTTCGTTGTGTTTAAACTGGATCGTGTGATAGGTTGTGGTTACGATTGCGTATTTTTATAGATTTTATTTTCAAGGCTTTGCATTTTGTTTGCTGATTTTGTGGTTTAAATTAATGTTTTAAAGAAAGGTAAAGTGTTTTAGAATACTAAGTCTTTAAAAGCCGTTTTTAATATTTTGGCGAGCTGGACTTTGAGAAACGGCTCGAATTTAAGACCGTTGCCGAAATTTAAAATTCAGCAATCAAGTAAAGACAAAAACAAAGTAAATCGTTATTTTCATAAAAATATGTAGGATATATGCGCCTGGACATGCGGTTGCGCAATAAAAATAGCATTTTATTGTTTCCTGTGTCTTATTGTTACAGATGACTCTGTAGTGTATATGTATTGACCCCCCTGAAAAATTGACCACGAGCCGCCACTGCGCTTTACACACTTGGATGATGAAAGGATAAAGAAGGTTTTTTTTTTAAAGCTTTGTGTAATGGAACTTTAATTTATGTATCTATTTTTTATGTTTGGATAGACCAGGAAGGTCTGAGACTTATAAATAATGTAAAGGGTCTTCCATTGAGGAGGAAAAACGGTATTTTTTACTTCCCCCGTATTTCTCAAGAATAGTCCTAGAGCAAAATAACTTTCACATTCGTATCTTAGTTTTTGATAAGCTATCTTATGATGCCAGTCAAACAAAAAAAACCGAAATTATTATATATATATATATATATATATATATATATATATATATATATATATAACATATAATAATGTAATATGTTATGAAAGTTATTTTGCTCTAGGTCCAACCGTTCAGATGCTATGACGGCTCAAAGAAGTAAAGATGTAAATTTTCAATTGTCAATAAATCAAAAACAGTTGAAGATAGACATATAGTACCCTTATTAAAAAACATTTAGAATTGACCATAGTATCCAAAATGTAATAATATATAGGTTGTTCCATTTAAAAAAACGCAACATCCTTGGCGTAAGTTTTTTGTTTCTCATTCAATTGTTTTTTTGTTACGATTTTCGAATTCTCCGAGCTCAAATACATCGATTGGCTAATTTGAATTTCTTGAGAAATACGGGGAAGTCAAAAAAATACCGTTTTTCCTCCTTAATGGAAGACCCTGTCAGTATTGCCAGAACATTTTGGTAAACGATAATAGATAGGTGTTCGAAAAGGTAATAGATTTTGAAGAAAGGTAACAAATTCTTATTGAAGATTATCTTAGTAGAACACTGCGTTTTAGAAAGCAAAAAAAAAACGTTTATACCATATACGGTGATTCGGTTCATTCAGCCATTCTCCCCTTTATAGATTTCATCAGAAGGTGAGAAAGTAATAAATCTCTCCAAAAGGTAACAGATCACAATTGTAATAACCTGGCAACAATGACCTGTACCGTTACACTAAATGGTTGCCTTAGGAATTGACGCCCTGTATACAGGGCGCTGAGTTGGAGTTTCCGTTGACGTTCTCCAAATACTGAAACATCCATTCCCACTTTACGGTACCTACATTAGAAAATGTGGTAGTACTACATATTGTTATCAGCTGTCTCACGACGGAGCACGTCCTGCCCGGGTTTGCGACAAAACTTGATATTGATTATCGTCCGTTGCAGACCAACGCAAGTAATCGCAGGACTGTATAAAAAATATTATTCCACAGCTTTCCTTGTTTTGCTGTTACTGCTACTGTCCACTGTTCACACTCTCTAAATATCACATAAACTTTTCTTTTTTATAATGTTAACGTGTGAATGCCTGATAACATAGCTGACGTAGATAAAAAAGAGTTCAGTATGCACTATCGCTTAAAAATAGAAAGTATGTCTCTCCTGTTTAAGTATGTACATTGGGAATACCAATTACTGTTTAAAATTTCACTTTTACATAGTGATTAGCGTAACCAAACCATAGAGGGAAACTTCATTGCGAGATCCAGATAGTTGCTCTAACGCTCTTGATTATCGAAAACTTTTGGCCAAGCCTAACATATCACACACTTTAACAAAGACCTCTTCTACGATATTCCTCCAAAACTGTGTGTATGGATTTCCAGTTTCCAGTGAAATTAATTAAACTATCAGTAGTAGCACAGTCTAACAGGTCCACTTTTGTCACATCCTATTCGTCTATTGTCTTAACCATAATGGCTAGTTATACATACATGTACTATAACACTCACCACTTCAAATTCCGATATGCTATCTGTTTCCAGAATCGAATTAGCGGATGGATTTAGTAGTCTAATTAATCTGGAAGCCTACGACATTTTAGAATCATAGAGATTTACCCCCGTATTCATTAAAGAGGTTTAAATTTAAACCAGGTCTAACTTAACAGTTATAGATTTAAGATGACATAAACAACAATTTAACAAATATCTAAATTACAAATGACAATGACATAAGCAAAACACAACTGGTAAACTAACAGTTTTAGTTACCATATCAATTAGATCTGGTCTCACTCTTAAACCTTAAACCGTTTTAGTGAATACGGGGGTTAATGGAGGTGTCATCATGCTTGCAGGGGGTGCGGTGGCTCGTTTATATAGTCCAATGGCGACAGCAGAAATCGAGGCCGATGAAGATGGAGTAGTTACTGTGGAAACGCCAACATCTCCAAAGACAAATTTGGAGGCTGTATTGCATGATGGAAATTCAAGCATACATAACGTTCCGATGCAGGTACCGTTTGTGGCTTACTTTATGTCGGTCTATCCAGAGGAGAAGGTAAAAATGTTTTCAATAATAATGTATGCACTTATATTAATCATATTATGTTAATTAACTGTTCTTAAGATTACGTAAGCAGTTTGTACGGAGTTATCGAACGAGGACTGAACAGGGTAATTTTTTTGAACTAATATATATTTAAAAAAAAAACGAAGCAATATAGCTGTAATTCTCTGGAGAGTTGGAAAAGGCTAATAAACAAACTGAAAACAAGTGAACTATCGCAGTAAATGGAATGTCTATTTTTTTATTTAATTTTTGGAATTTTTTACGCCTGTTCCGACATGAAACTTTTAAATATCTCACTTTGAAACATACAAACAAATTCTAAAACGGTAACTACATTTCCACGTGTGAGAGGTAGATGTAGGTAAATTAACAAAACTTCCGTTGCACGACATCAAAATCTATAATGTAGTCACATCACAATGTTGCCATATCAACACCGAAAACTTCCAGACCTTTCACACGTAACAAATGTCAAAAGTGTTTTTTATTTAATCGCAATATTTAATATTTCAGTAAAATAACTAAAATAGTTGTATTTTACTAAAATAATAAAGTATACATATAGTAAGCTGAGCATGTAGTAAGATTTCTAGTGCTGCTTGTTTACAATCCGGTGAAAACTAAAAATTTTGTTCAAATTCTAAAACAACGGATCGAGGCAAACCCGAATGTATAGTGGTTAAAATAATGTGATGAAGAATTTTTTTTCCAAGAATCGTAAACCACACAGGATATTTACATCGGCGATTTATTTCCGTCAGTTTAGCGCGAGCGAGCGTTGTAGTGACGTCACCTGGTCCGCTCGAAACAAGTTTCAAGCGTTATTTCTATAGGAGGATAATATGGTTTAGCCCTTTAATGCTGTTATTTTGGTTTTTAATGCAACAAATTTCCACTAAACTTAAATTAAACAAATAGAGCGACATTATCATATGGATTTCGGTCAATAAGCAATGGTCAATTGCTCATCAAATGTTTTTGAAATTTATATTTAGACATAAAAATAAATAATTTAAGCATTATGTCAAGCCAAAAATATATTATTATGGGTGTTTTTTTGATTTATGAAATTTTGTTATATTATGTTCTTTTATGGCAGGATGCCCCCAATCGTTAAACAGAAATAAGCACTTTTCAGTACTTTGGGTATCCAAAGCTATTAATTTAAAAAGCAAATAGGTAAAGTGATTCTCAAATAGGAAAGTACAAAACATAGTATTACGATTTTTTAATAATTGTTATTGACATACATATTTTTTTTCAAAATTAAAAATTATGTATTTTAGATATTACAAGAAATATCTAAATATAACCACTTTTACAGCGCAAATGAAAACGAAAAACACAATAACTACAGAGGCTTCTGATAGCTAAGTATAAATAACTTATAGATTAATTAACAAAGTTGAGATTTACATTAATACTAAAAAAATCAGCAATCCAGAGTAAAAATTAAAATTAAAAGTATCTACTATATATTAAAAGAAAATACAACTTGCCGGAAAAATTAATAAAAAAAAATAAAGAATCCAAGTATATCTATATATATATATATATATATATATATATATATATATATATATATATCTCACTGTTTCTTCATAATACTAGATTTCGAAAATCTATGAAAAGTTATACCTGACAAGTGATTTTTGTAACTATTTTTGCAATTATACACAGCACACTATTCCCAGACATGGTTTTTTGTTATGTAGATTTCTGCAAAAGTAAATATATCAGTTATAAAAGAAGTTTTAATTCTTTCGTTGGCTAATTACGTTCCACTATGCATGAACAACACTTTTTGTGTGACCTATAACCACTTGTAAAAACTAAAGAATATTGAAAAAACAATGTTTAAAAGGCGAATTTATATTACAGAGCAATGTAACTAATACTAAATATTTCGATTGAGAGAGCCGGAGTACGTCACGCACCCGGTCTTTAACCTTTGCGGTCGGCAAGAACCTTGCGAACGTTACGCTTGCGAAAAGTAACTATCCTGTGTGGTTTATAATTCTTGACTTTTTCTCAATCACCAAAAGCTACATCGTTCTTTACTTCCTTCGAAATTGCACTGACTGTACTTATGTTAATATTCAGTGTATTTAAAACGCGCTAAAAGAAGTCAGTATATTAAACTCACCGAAGCATTATAATATCAGTATTTACCTCTCTTATGGCGTTTATGACAAAAGAGAATTCCCATCACAAAACATCTCTCGATGTTTTGTGACTCCCATTATCCCTTTGCCTTTCATAAGTTTCATAGTGATTGACAAAAGACGAAATGTTGACACCACAAGAGTTTGTGGAGTATATAAGTGGAAGCTCCGAAATAAGTCCGACATACTCTTGTAGTCAGGGCGATTGTATAATAAACTCATATTTTAGTTTTATTGAGAATACAGCTTTAATGATGGGTTTATCGACGAGCCTGATGCTAACCTAACTTTAAGAAAATAAATAATCCGCATTTTTTCTTCAGTAGCAATTCTAAATGACCTTATTCTACAAACTAATAATAATATGCACTTTTTTTACATCCCCTCAAAAAGAAAAGGCCGAACCAAAACGCAATCCGATTTTGATGCCAACATAAACAATATGTTAACGGCTAATTGGCCGAACTTGAACTGACAGCGGTCGTTGTTATCTTTGTCTAGTTACATTCCTAAAAAAAGGAAAGACCGTGCTCCATGGATTCCGGTCTTTATGAGAATATTTAGTGTTTCTTCAAATTTGATTGGCATTTTGTTCAATTGTTGACGTGGAACAGAAGTTTTATTAATTTACTTATAATATAAAGTTAAAGCAGGCGTTACCTACACTTTTTACTTGAACTGTTTATTGGTAGTCATCTTTAAATAAGAAATTTTTTTATTCAAAGGTAATCATTTATAGACAGAAGTCATGTTTTTTTTAAATTGTCAAATGTATTATTTATTTAAAGGGTAACGAGAATTTAATTCAGTTCTCGGTCCGCCGTTAATCAGTCTTTCTAATATATCGGATATTAGCAAGGTTTTTATTTAGTAATATTTATATGGACGGATCAAAAATTCAATATAAGAGAAAAAGGTTTTGTTAAAAAAAAACTAAAAAAGTCTGGCTCTTTGTTTTAATATAGATAAACTTTTAAAAAAACAAATGACTACGCAGGGCTAACCAAAACGCAAAAAACTAAAAAAAGACATCGCCTGAACTGGGATAGGAACACACTTTGCAATGCGAATCTGCCACCCTACCACGGAGCTAGTAGGCTTCACAATGAAAGTTTAACGAATCTTGTTTACACGCTGCCGAAATAAACCTATATATTAGAGAAAAAGGCCGATTAACGGGCAGACCCAGAACTGAACAGCTTAATAAGTACGTTATGAGTCAATGAAAGTCACTTCCTTGTAATTAAATTGTATTATAGGGCAGGTATTAAAAAACAACAATAAACAAAACTCTGACAGCTGGTTGCACAAAACTGCTGACAAGCTGCTTATAGGAATCTAGGAACTCGCTGCCAAATTTGACATTCCGTTAAACATTCTAAGCTTTAATTGAGCTTTCTGCAACCAGCCGAAAGTCTCTCTTACAGCGAGTATTTCAAAGAGAAAGATTTAATACAACTTGGAAAATACTTGACGTGTATTATATTTATGTTTCACGACCAAACTAACACTAGCGTGTGTCTATCATTTTTAACTTTGAAAGCATAAATATTTGTCTCTGGTAATTAGACTTTCGTATTCCCTAGTGAAGTAAATAGAGCAATGTTATTAAAAAAGGATTAATATTAATATTTAAAAAAAAAATGAATTTCAGTAACGATTTATAAAAAATATATTCAGATTTATGTGAAAAAATGCGCGGATTTAAAAAGTTACATCCAATGGCTATTTCAATTTTTTAATAGGTAAGGTTATTGCTTAAAAAAGAGCCCGTTTCAGTCGTCGTTGGATGATCCTTTACTGCTTGTCTGATAACAATGGGTTTCGGTAAACTATGTTGACACTCTTAAATCTCGTTTATTTTTGTTTTTTTTTGTTTTTATCCACCATTCTAGCAGTCCAAATTGAGAAAATGTGTGGAAAACTCTCATCAGCACTCAAAACTTACCCTAAGATGTGATTATTATACAAATTAAAGGTAATTTTGGTTTCAAACATCTTTCCGATTGTTCCCATCGTTTTTATTGAGAATATAGCTTTAATGATGGGTTTATCGACGAGCCTGATGCTAACCTAACTTTAAGAAAATAAATAATCCGCATTTTTTCTTCAGTAGCAATCCTAAATGACCTTATTCTACAAACTAATAATAATATGCACTTTTTTTACATCCATCGTCATGCTGGTTTTTAATTTGATTTGCGACGTTGCCATATTCATAATTAAAGAAATAGCTATAAGTTATGATACACGTAAAACTAATTTTTTTTATAACAAAACTTATAATTAATAAAAATATTAGGTTAGGTTAGGATTGGCTAGGTTTTCTGTGAAGAAGGCACGGTAGCGCGCCAACCGAATTCCGAGTCTATATTGAACGGGGGATGTTTCTGTAACAAAACCTATATTGTTAGGTGAATCTGTCGTTAACGTTAGGTTAGCCCTGGGCTAACCTAACGTCAAAAAAACCTTCATTAAAACTATAATAATAACAATAAATAATTATAATTCTGTTGTCCAAACAATTTTCAATTGGTCATTTCATTTCCTTTAACAAATTGGTAAATTTAAAATTTAATCTGGCAACATTGCTAAATTTTTCGTTTTGAGGCTGTCAAATTGTGACCGAGTGTGATTTTTAATTATTTTTTTTTTTTTAGGAAAACTCTTGCATATTCCGCAATTTTTATTTTTGAATGTAATATTGCAAATGGGTACTTTCTGGAAAAAAAAATAAAATATGCAAAAATCGTCTGTCAGGATAGTTTACCGGACCCCAATTAATGATTATTCAGATATAATATCTATATATTTAAAACATTAAACCAGATTTTTCAGCAAGTTGAGAGAGTTGTACTGCACCAATTTACATGATTTTGTTTAAATGATCGTCTGGTTACCGAGACCTTTCGACACTATTTTTTGTGTTTTAACGCGTATGTTTTTCCATGTAATGAATGCGCCCCATATTCTTATAATTCCACTGGAAACTCATCGCGCCCTCTAACGGAAAAGTAAAGCATGGCCCCGTCGACGGCAACTCTAGTTTCAAATACGTCTAAAATTATAAAATAAAAAGTGGCTGCCATATTCCATATCCCAAGATTTGACAGTGTCAATATTTATTTGAAGTCACTTCTCTTTACGATTTGTCATCGTCATATTAGGGTATATTTTAACTTTTAAAGCTTTAAATACGCACAAAATGAAACCGACGAAACTTCAAATCATCTCCAACCCCGTAAAAGCAAAATCAATAGAAAACATTGAATTGAACCCTAATATAAAAAACAAATGATATTGTTGCGAATTTAGCCCTAGTTATTGGTTTGTTAAGTTGTAGATTAATTAATTTATTATTTGTTATTTTAATGAAGTAGACTTACCTTAATTTTTATCCATGTGACGACTATGATAAATGTCAAAAATCGCTCTCGAATGTTCTGTTAGGCTTAATTCTTTTCACCCGGTACTATTTAGATTATTCTAGAAATTTCTGGATCATTCCTTCCTTTTCTAAAGGCTATATAAGCGCGCCGCGAGGCCACATTTTGATTCAGATGTAATTGAGATTTCGAAGTGTTAATAAGCTGAAATTGACAAGTTTAAAGTTACCTTAGTTACGATTGTTAGGTATAACCAGTGTTTACCTGTGATATCTGTAACCTGCGTTTTGAATAAAAGAAGTGCATTTAGAAATTACGTGTTTGTGTACTGGCCAATCCGGAACATTTGGTGCGGGATTAGGATCCACAAGAAGTAAGATATAGAAGTAAGAAAATAGTTTTTAATAGTAGCAGTAATCATGGCAGCAAATCAAATTTGGATTCTTTGATGAACTTGTAATGCGTAATGACATACAGAAAAACCAAGAAGACATTTATGTTTTCTTTAGAAAACCCAAGAAGAAATGAAGAATGAACTTAATGAAGACATGAAGAGGGGCCAAGAAGACATAAAGTAAAGTCATGAAGACACGAAGCAGAACTAGTAGACCTGAAGGAAAACCAAGAAGACATGAAGCAAGAAATCAAGGAAGATATGAAAAGGAATCAAGAAGAACTAAAGCAAGAAGCAAAGACTTACGGAAAACCAACATAGTTCTACATCGAATTAATACGGATGATGCAGCGCCTATAAAACAGCCTCTACGACAAATGCCTTTAACAAAGCAGCCTGAAGTTGGTCAGATGCTTAAGAATATGGAAAAATAAGGCATCATAGAACCATCTCAAAGGCCATGGTCGTCACCAGTAGTCTTAGTTAAAAAGAAAGATGGCTCCCCAGATTCTGCGTCGACTTCTGCAGGCTCAATGACGTCACAAAGAAAGATAGCTTTCCCTTACCAAGAATTGAGGATACCTTGGACACCTTAACAGGATCAAAATGGTTCTCGACCCTGGACCTGAAAAGTGTTTATTGGCAAGTTAAGCTTAATCCAGCGGATAAAGAAAAGACAGCGTTTTCTACTGGTACTGGACTGTAGCAATTTAAAGTTATGCCTTTTGGATTATGTAACGCCCCAGCGACCTTTGAACGTTTAATGGAACTGACATTACATGGGAAACATGCCTAGTATATTTAGATGACATCATTATTTTTGGAGAAAAACATTTGGAGGTCATTTGAGTCACTGAGAATGGCTGGCTTAAAACTCAGTCTCAAGAAGTGCCAATTTTTCCAAAAAGAAGTGAAATATCTAGGTCATGTAATTACCGAACATGGGGTAAAAACCGATCCAGAGGAGACTACAACCATTCAAAATTGGCCAATACCGAAGGATAGAAATGAACTAAGGAGTTTTCTGGGACTTTGTACATACTACAGACGATTTATAAAAGGTTTTACTAATATCGCTAGACCATTACATCGACTTAATGAAAGCAATCCCAGCTATATATGGACCCAAAAATGTGGAGAAGCATTTAACAACTTGAAGGAAGCCTTATGTAATCCTCCAATGTTGTCATAGCCTGAGCCATCTGAGATGTTTATTGTAGACATTTTTTGTATTTGTTTACAGTATTTGTATTTTGTAACAAATACAAAATGACGATACAAATGAAATAAAAAGTAATAGTCTACTAGCAAGGTTCTTTCTAAACCTGAACGCAACTATTGTCTGACAAGGAAAGAATTGCTGGCCATTGGAGCACTTTCGTAACTAATTGTACGGGCAAAAATTCCATTTAAGGGCGGGCCATGCATCACTCAAAAATGGTTGTGACAATTTAAGAATCCCGAAGGACAAATAGCCAGGTGGTTGCAGCGCCTACAGGAATATGATTGTGAAAGTTGAACATCGCAAAGGGTTAAATCATGAAAATGCGGATGCTTTATCAAGAAGGCCATGCCCAGAAAGTTGCAAACATTGCACCAGACACGAGGAAAGAGAAGATCCTGACGATTTTCATTGTCGAAGAACAGCACTTCAAAGCTCTCAAGAGTGGGACCCAGAAATTGTATCCAAAGATCGGCAAGTAGACCCAGATATTGGCCCTCTAATTAAGCTGAAATTAGAAAATTCACCAAGACCTTGTTGTCAAAAAATTGCAGCCAAATCCCAAAAATTTAAAGGATACTGGGTTTTATTTTTACTGTGGTGATAAAAGTCGGTCTGCTAAAAAGAATCTGGGAAAGTTCTGATGGCAAAAATAACAAATATCAAAGTATTTTGCCCTCAAAGAGAATTCCTAAAGTTTTACAAGCCGTACACAACGGTGTCGGTGGAGAACATTTTGGTGTTATGAAGACTCTTGAAAAAGTTCGAGAAAGGTTTTGTGGGCTATGAAGTCGTACATTTTAAACCCATGTAGTGGCTTACTTTTCTCATGTTCTTCTGCTGTCATTCTAGTATCACTATCTGATGTATCTAAAACAAATGTGTCAAAGTCAAATCAAAACACAAAAAAAATATCTATTTATAAAAAAAAAAACAGTCGTACAGAAAGATTGGTGCCGAACCTGCGAGGGCTGCGCCGCCAGTAAAGGACCCCAAACTCGTACTCGTGGCAAAATGAAGCAGTACAACGTGGGAGGACCCTTCGAACGAATTTCTATAGATGTAGCAGGACCATTTCCAGTTAGTAAGTCCGGAAATCGCTTTGTATTAGTAGCGATGGATTACTTCAGCAAATGGCCAGAAGTCTACGCAATACCCATTCAAGAAGCCATCACTGTTGCCGATGTACTATTTCAAGAATGGATCTGCTGGTATGGAATTCCAGGGGAAATACACTCCGACCAAGGCAGGAACTTTGAATCCGATGTAATCAAAAGCCTGTGCAGGCTATTAAGAATTCATAAGACAATAACAATATCTCTTCATCCGCAGTCAGATGGAATGGTTAAAAGATTTAATAGAACTTTGGAGAAGTACCTGAAAATCCAAGTTAATGAACAACAAATTGACTGGGATAAATGCATTTGACCATTTTTACTGGCCTATCGCCCTGCAGTTCATGGATCCACTGGAAAAACACCTGCCAGTGTAATATTTGGATCTGATCGACTGGAACGACCTCTTGACTGGACGCCCTCCTGACAATAAGATAACTACAACGGATTATGCCAGCCAGGTCAGTGAACTCATCACAGAAATCCATGAAAAGGTCTGCCATAAATTACATATAGAAAGCAAAAGTCACGTTATGATCTACGAGCCAATCACACTGGATTCGGTGAAAAAGTTTGGTTATACAATCCAAAAAGAACTAAGGGACCCTCGCCGAAGTTGCAGAAGGCATGGGAAGGCTTGTATCGTGTGGTGACCCGACTGAATGACTTGGTATATCGGATTCAGCAGAGCCGTCATGCAAAAATGAAAGTGGTGCATCTCCATCGACTAGCCCGTTACCAAGATACTGAAGATGTTTGATCGGGACGATCAACTCTGGGAAGGGGGTAATGTTGCGAATTTAGCCCTAGTTATAGGTTTGTTAAGTTTTAAATGAATTTATGTATTATTTGTTATTTTAATGAAGTACACTTTCTTAATTTTTATCCATGTATCGACTATGATAGTGTCAAAAATCGTTCTCGAATGTTCTGTTAGTCTTAATTCTTTTCGCCCTGTACTATTTAAATTATTTTAGAATTTTTTAGATCATTGTATCCTTTTCTAAAGGCTATATAAGCGCGCCTCGAGGCCACATTTTGATTCAGTTATAATTGATATTTCGAAGGGTTAACAAACTGACATTGACAAGTTTAAAGTTACCTTAATTACGATTGTTAGGTATAACCAGTGTTTACCTGTGATGGTAGTTGGCTACAGTGCAGTGTTACGAGCTTACAATTTTTAAGGGTTTTTTCTCAACTTATATTTGAGATACGTTATGAAAATGTGTGTAGAAAGTTTTAATATCGAAATAAATAATAAATATTTTCCTTTGTTCTAAAATTACTTAACTTTTTCAACTTTGTCCCGGTTTAACCAGTTAATATTTTCCTCATTTCTTGCATATTTTATTTTTAAATAGTATGAATAAACGGAAGATAACCAATTTTGTCATTTTATTTTAGGATAATTCTGTGTCACCGGTAACTGACAATCATATAAAGGAACTTTTAAATGATTATCAGCAAAAAGATGCTGATTTCCTTTCATTTCATGAGGAAGGTAAAAGAAACATTGTCAGATTTGGTAAGCATTATATGTTATTTACACAAATGTTATTTTTTTATAAATAAATATTTTTTTTAATGTTTTGATTTGACTTTGACACATTTGTTTTAGATACGTCAGATAGTGATACTAGAATGGCAGCAGAAGAATATGAGAAAAGTAGGCCACTACATGGGGATAAAATGTTTCACCATTTTGTTACTAAAATAAAATCAAACCCAGAACAAATTTTAAGGTAATTTAACTAAATTAAACTTTTTTTTTAATTGTATGTAGGTATATTGTGATGGGTTGATTCATATTCATTCAAATAGCGGTAGGTTTTATGTTAAACACTTAAATAATGTTTCAAATTTTGGATCTTCAAATACTTTTTTAGGTATTTTTTTTAATAATACCTGAGGTAATTCCGTACCTCGACATAGTAAAAAATATAATAAAACGTTCATAATTTAAAAACTAGGGTAGAAATAAAGTTTTCTAAAATTTGGTTCTTAATGAAATCATTGCCACACCCAGTCGGAAAATCGGAATAATTTTAATAATAAATACATCAGACCATAGAAGGCCATGGTCCTTGTGAAAACCCACCCAATCGGAATTTATTTATGTTAAAATTTAATATGTAACACTTGATACAGGTACTAGACCTATATGCCCATATTATTTAAAAAGGTTGTTTCGGATTATACATTAAGTTAATAAACCTTTATTATTATAACAGCATCAAAAGTTATATAAAAAAATAGTTTATGACCAAGTGTTAGATTCATAAAAACGCTGTCTTAAACGCGCGCGCCCACTCTCTTCGGTTGCCATTTTCGGACTACACGACGTGGTGTGGTGAAAGATGACTTCCGTCTACGTAGTAGATTACACAGTTTATCCATAATGCATGTAGGCAACCATTTGTAAACTATTTGTTATTTAACTCTTTAGTGTACAGTGGAATGTATAAGTATACATATAGTAGGTTTTTACCTAAGCTTTTGAGATACACTTTTTACATTATTTTAGAAAAATCTGTTTTGTTTTTTAGAATTCTACACATTACAATGTACAACTGGTTGCCTACATTCATAAAGAATAAATTGTGTAAACTGCTATGTAGACACAAGTTGAAAGACGACAAAATAATAAATCCTATACCCATCTCTATCCAAGCGAAAACGAATAAAATGCGGTTTACCCGGGTAAAGCCCAAAACGTGTACAATTTCAATTATATTTTTGCACTTTACCCATGTTTTCTGGGTATTACGCAGTTAAACCTAGGTTTACTCGTTAATCTAACTTTACCCGTATCATATAGATACAACCCATTGTTTTGAAATCAGTTTTCAATATTGATAACTTTAAGCCAAAGTTTTAAACTTTTTTCGTGAAATCTTTGTAGTGCTCTATTGGTCCGTTTCCATCATCAGTCGTACTATAAACAAATAAATTAATTTTATTTTGTTACTGCTTCTTGGTCATGTTATGCAGTTCATACTTTCTTGGTTAATATAGAATAATTATAGTTGGAATATTTTTTTTGTAATTTGTACTAATTTTATGTAGTTAAGTTTCAATTTTAATTACATATGTAGCAAAAAAATTAATATTTAGTCTTATCACATTACATCTGTAATGTTTTTCAGGTTGGGCTTAAACACCCCGTCTTAGTAAAGTCAATTAAATTTGAATTTGAATAACATTTAACATAAAAAAGCCCGGTATACCAGTTGGTATTGCAATCAATTGCTTAAAATTATTTTTCTCCTGTTTACTTGTGAACACAGTACTTAATACCAAACATAGATAATATACCGTATAGACGATCCATGAAATGTTATATAAAACACCTCCTAAATGGATTCCAACTTTGCATTGTATTTCGTATAGTAGGGATCCATCGAGATTATGGACACACATATTTCTAAACAAATAGACCTAACTCGAGCTCTTGACAATTCCGCGCGGGATAATATTTCGATTTAACGGCGACACGAACGATTAAAAAAGTGAATTTATTGCGTCTTATTATCTATGCGAATTATAATCGATATTTACTAAGAATTAAGCTTTCAGTCTAATTAGGCTTGTCCATGAATCGAAAAATAAAAGGGAAAGGCAACGTAAAAACATAACGTTTCATAGACATCTCTGATGTACTGAAAAGTTCAACATAAATAATTCTTACAATCCTACAGCACCGAACATATACTCTGAGAAGAAGCATCACTCCGAGCAGCGGCGGAAAATTGCCGACTCGTTGTCTGGTATATTTGGTTATGTTTAGTGCTCCAAAATACACCGCGACCCAGTATGCGTTCAGTGAGCGCGTGAGGCTGATAATTGGATTTTTCTGTAGGGTGGAACGCGTATTATATATATATATATATATATATATATATATATATATATAAGTATACTGTTTTTTTTATTATTATTTTGTGCAGGTTTTATATAACTGTAAAACATGTCTGTAAATTATTGTTCCGTCGATGGCTGCGACAGTAAATTAGGAAACTCTCTCATTTTTTAGATGCCCGAAGGATGAAGCAAGGTAAGAAAATTAAATGTATTTCTGTAATCATACCTGTCCTGGCGTCCATAAGGATGCTTTAATCTATATAAAAAACTAACTGCCCGAAGTTTCTCGGAACCGCGAATGTATATTTTATTATGTTTATTGCAGATGTCAAGATTGGAAAATTGCATTAGGACTTATTGGCAAACATAGATGTGCTAATATTACAGCAGCACAATGTTATTCCAGAGTTAGAATATGCAGTCTTCATTTTAACGAACAGAGCTTCAGGAATGAAACAAAGAAACATATTAGATCTTGTGCAATTCCATCCCTAATGCTTCCTATATCAGAAAGTAAGCTGCTTAATAATTTATAACTAGTAGGTAAAAAAAATTAATCAATGATCATTTTCAGGCGACTCCGACGGCTCAAGTAGCTTTGTGTTAAACAAATTCTTTAGTCGCGTTTCTGTACAAACAGACACTGATATAAAGCCTGATGAAGTTGTTCATAAACGTAAGTTTTTCTAAATACTTATTGCAAGTGTTGTATATTATCTGTGTTTAATAGTGGAATAAATTAAAAGATCCGAAATATGACAAAATAACAAAAAAAAATATTAGTTTCATAATATCCAAGGGGCGACAAAAAACATGAAATGGAATGCCCTGTATCATAGTTTAATAATTTAGATTATATGTTCGGTGCCAGTATATTTTTCTTTTTTACTTCCTTCGTATTGTAATTGTGAAAAAATACATTTCCGAGATTTTTTCCTGGTATCTACATTTCAGGGTTTCTTGATACCGAAAAGCATGTTTTCTCAATTTTGTCGGTCTCTTTGTCTGTGTGTTCGCGGCATAACTAGAAAACTTCTTGTCCGATCGACTTGAAATTTTGGTCAAAAATTAATGGTTATATGGGAATGACCAGGTAATATTTTGGTAAAAATCCAAAATGGCTGTACAATACTGTACAACGGCGGCCCAGTAAAATATTAAAAAAATATGACTAAAAAACTAGATAACCAGTTTACCTCAAATTTTGCCCAAAAGTAAAGTGTTACGTAGTAATCGACTGGTAAAATTTTGGTAGGAATACAAGCTGGCGTAACAGAACGTCGGCCTAGTAAAATGTTTGAAAAATCAGCCTAAAAAAAGTACTTATTAGATTGATTTAAATTTCTTTGTAAAGAAGATTGTGTAAGATTGTGGTATATAGAAATTAACTTATACAATTGTGGTATGAATTTAAGATGACGAGTCGGAGCAATATGGCGGTCAAATTATTATTTCTACATTTTCAAGAGTGGGATAGCTGGTAAGTATGGGCAAGAAAAATAAAAAAACTTTTTCCGCTAAATTGTCTCAAAACGTGTAACAACATAATTTCGGCGAAAATACAGAAGATACCCTGACACATATATTAAAGCATTACCTTCTGTACTTTTTATGTTTTTGTAGTCATTTGTAAAAACCTTTAATGGCCTGCGTTTTTAAACAGGTGCAATTATCTCTTCACTGGTATTTTCTATTAAATCTGGAGTAAGGTTTAACAGAGCTTCGTTAATATCAGCTATACAATTACCACCATGGTCAAAGTGCTTAAGAGCGAACAACTTTTTAAACGCTCTGCAAAATTGGATTGGGGTTGGATTTTTCGCATTGCTACAACAATTCCTAACCTGACCAAAAAAGTTTTCTAGACAATCCTGGTTCAGATTTCTAGGTAGTAAGAAAGTGTAGCCCTTGATTTTCAATATTTTCCGCAAATCTAGAATAGCTTTAATAGTGAGTTTCCTTCCAAATAAAAATTTTGGTTAGTAATATTTTTGTCATTATGGTTTAAAATTTGCATGTTTTCAAAGAGAGCTAACATTTCACTTAAAAAAGTAACTTGCCTCTCAGTCCCCATGAATGCACTAAAATTATTTAAATGGCAAGAATTTAACAAGTCGAAAAGGTCATTCATATTTTTAATAAATTTTGCAGTTATTTTAGCATCTTGTGGTAAAATTTGAAAATCTATGTATGTATTCAGAGCTGCTGCAATCGAATGACTAAATACTTGGGAAGCGAATTTGACCTTCATTTTCGGAAAATTGTTCGGGTTGATGTGGTCGTTAATTAATATAATATATAATTTTGGACATAACCTGTACTCTTTAACTTTGTCGTAATTATAAAAAGTTTCTAAATAGGATTTACTTGTTTCCCCATCTTTTAACTTAAAAACGTAAGAAAAGAAATTATTTCTGGTGGATTTCAATAGATGGGGCACATCAAAGAGATACAGAATCCTAAGGTTGTCTACATAAAAAAATAGGTTATTTTCATTCAATTTTAAGCTTGTTTTCACAATCTTTTGGAAGTTTGGCCCTTGGTCAGATACTACGCTAAAACATTTAGGCCAATAACATTTAACCTGCGCACTAAATACTGTGGACATTTTTTATAAGCCTTAGGGTCTAAGAAATAAACGCTCAGGGCAAATTGCTTGAATTCATCGGAATACCTGCTTCCTCGTGGTGCTTTGTTAAGCAATTTGAGTTGAGTTTTTAAAAGTTTTGAGGCTTCTACTGAATAGTTCTTATCCAAACATTTTTCGACATCTTCAATAGTTACGCCATTTTCTAGCATTTTTTTGCATTTTGGAACATTTGCTTCTTTTTGTAAAATTTTGATTTTTTTCCGCAAAAAAGTTTTTCTTGGTGTACACATAAAAGTGACGTTGATGTCTGAGTGGACTCATCTAAAAATATACAATACATATCTATCAAGTGACACCGTATAAGCTATCACCCCCTCACCCCTCCTAATTTTGTTATTCCTTATCGTACCGGAAAAATTGAAAAAATGATATACACGGAACATATACGCCGATGGTGATTTCCGGTAATTTCATATTATGTACAGGAGTACAGGGGGTAACAAGATGTATATATTTTTTAATGGAATGCCCTGTATATTTTACTTTTTTTAAAACCAGCTTGAAGAGACATTACAAAAAATATGACACTTAATATGTTTTGCTTCAATATTTTCTAAAATAATTACAATTTAGACTTGCAGCGACTCATATTGATTGCTAAACAAAAATCAACAACTTTTTCAAACGTGACTATAAAACAATAATAACAAATGTTTCTAAATTGACATTGTCGTTTTAATAAATTATTTAAAATAATTCAGTCAAGTTAAAAAAAATATTTTTATTCAGAAATTAATATAAATCCCTATCAGCTAAAGTGGTGACGTTTTAGAAAATTCTAAAGCAAAATATATTAATTTGGATTTTTTGGCATCTAGGGACCCTAAAATGAGAAGATTTGAAAAAATCTCGGAAGGCAATTTTTTCACGATTACATTACTTCCTTTTTACAAGAAAAATAATGTTCGGCCATATTGGATTTTTACCAAAATATTGCCAGGTTATACCAATATGATCCCTATTTTTTGGCCAAAATTTAAAATTGGGTATGTAGTTTTTAGCTATATCGCGACGTGACAAACAGACCGACGGATTTGAAAAAACATATTTTTGACATCTAGGGACCCTAAAAAACTATAATCACAGGGTAATTTTTTACACAAAAAAGACGCAGCCAATGGAATCACTACTTCCATATAATATACTCATTTTCAACCCCTCTTCCTTTAATTTTACCACTTATTTTCCACTAAAGAATCACACAGATATTATAATTGAAATCTGCATGCCTAAAAACCCATAGGAAGACATATTACTCGATGTTTCATATAAATTTTAGTTTTCGCGCCCTCCCTCTTTTACTTTCACAACTCATTTTCTACTAAAATATCAATCAGGTATTTAATTAAATCCTGTATGCCGAAAAACTCAAAGCCCCCCCCCCCCCAGCAATTTTTTAAATTCATTTTAATTTTCACCCTCTGCCGTTTTTACCCTTACAGTTTATTTTTCTCCAATGTATACACAAGTATGAAAATTCAAATCTAAGTACCCAAGAACCCATGAAGGGACATATTACGAAATTATTAACGAAAAATTGTTATGTTTTTGCCAAATAATCCTCCACTTCATCCCCTTCCCTTCAACCGATTTTACTCAATAACAATCCGAACCATGCTCATATAGATTACTACCTATGTTTCGAATTTCAACTCGATAGCACAATTGCTTCGAAATGTATCGCATAGGCCAACAGCCATACAGACAGATAAGATTTCTTGTATTTTTAGGCCTACTACTTCCCTCGTAAAAGGGAAGTATTGCAATCGTGAAAAAATCACCCTTCGAGATTTTTTCCAATCGTTACGTTTCAGGGTCCCTAGATAACGAAAAACAAACGGTTCGTCTGTCTATCTGTCTGATGTTTGCGGTATAGCTAAAGAACCACATATCCGATTGACCTTGATTTTTGGTAAAAAAGTAAGTGTCATGTGGTATCGGTATAACCTGGTAAGATTTTGGCTAAAATCCAATATGACCGAACATACTTCCATTTTTTTTAAATGTGTTCGGAATATTTGTTGCTTTTGAGTTTAAACAAATCCTTTATTGGCCATTTCGCAACTAAATAGAAATATCTAACTTTAATTTAATTTATTGACTGAAATAAATATTTTAGAAAAATTACATATCTCAACATGTGGAATGTTTTTCTCTGCTTGTCCGGCGCACTGATGAGTCCCCGAACGATGAAAGCATTTATATAATTGCTATGTGTCTACTAAAACTTAAAGGTAAATGATACAACTTTTTATCCCTTGTTTAAAAACGTATTATTTTTTATATTATGGACAGACTAGTCCACATGTTGAGATATGAAATTTTTCTGAAATATTTATTTCAGTCAATTTAAAGTTAGATATTAGTTGCGAAATAGCCAATAAGAGATTTGTTCAAATTACATACTTTCCTTGTGGGAAGGATGTAAAGTAATCGTGAAAAAATCACCCTTCGAGATTTTTTCAAATCTTCTCGTTTGGGGATCCTTAGTTGCCAAAAATATGAGAATAATTATATACGAGGGAAGTTTTGAATAAAGCGAAATTACCGATTTTTTTGAATTTTGTTTGTACTTTTTCATTTCATATTTGGTTTGCTATTGACATAGAGTTATTTGTTTGTTACTGTTTTTATTTTTTATTGTTATTTACTCTAAAATATATTTTTTATGAGTTTATAATTTTCAATTCGAAATACTTAAATCTGAAACCGGTCTTTCTCTAGAAGTTATTCTGATGCTGGTGGAGTTCAATACGTATGGACAAAAACTGCAAAACGTATCTTCCCAAAACAACTTGATCTGCACTAAACAAAACCAGAACGAAACGAAACCAGGCCTGAAAGAAAGACTAATAAATGTTGGCATCACAACTGCAACAACTATTCGATAGACCCGTCTAGTTATATTTGCAAACATATAGTTAAAATTAACTTTAAATGAATTAAAACTAATTCAGTTTAGAAATATTAAACTATACTTATGTCATAGTTTAATAATTTCAATGTTCGGTGCCTATGTGTTGAATCACTTGAATTTATCAGATTCAAAACTAGAAAGATTTTGTTTATATGTAGTCGGGATGGCGCGAAAATGGTGGAATGACGTCAATTCTTAATTTTGAGTAGCTGTAGATATGATTTATTGTAAATAAAATAGTACTAGATAATATACGAGAATACATGTTTATACTCATTTTTTAATTAATATTTCTCGTATAATATAGTTTATAATAGTAATTTGCTTACTTCTTTCTGCAAAAACTGTTCAAACTTGACACTCCGTTGACTATTATATAAAAACATAAAAGTTGAACAAAAATGCGATTTTTTGCAATGATTCATACAAAGTAATAGCTTAAATGTTAAAATATATGTTTATTATTTAAATAATTAAGTAGTTTTAAATGGATCCAATCTGAAATTTTAGAAATATTTGATTAGCTCCCGTCTTAAAATGTAAATAACCCTTATAACAGTAAATAACTAGGTAGTTTCTTAACCCGCCATACTAGTCCATTTTGAAAGTGGCTTAACCTCTTACATCTCCAATTCAGGTATAACTGAAAAAAAATAATTAAAAAATATAAAAAGGCTTTTTTTTACTTATATACAAAACAACATAGCTAAAAAGTTAAAACAAGGTAACGTAATTTCGATAGGAAATGCGTATTTTTACTCATTTTACGTATGAAAATATTAGGTTTTCAAATAAAAGCTAGTTGCGCCCTCTTTATTTTGTGTAAAATGCAACACTCTTATTTGTAAAAAATGACACCATTATGCGTAGAATGAAGAAAAAGTCATATTTCCTGTCGAAATTACATACCTATTAGATTGTGTTTTATATCACACTGTCACTAAACTTACATACATATGCAAAATTTCAGGTGAGTTAAAGATCGCGAATACTCCTAAATATGACCCCGGATCAGTTGAATAAACACATATCTATATTACACTGTCATTCAACTTATTCATGTACAGGGTGTTCCAGCGAGGACTGAACAGGGACCTATTTTCGACCTTCCTTGTATTTTGGAAAAATTCAAAATAGCCAATCGATGTATTTTTTCTTGTAGAATCCAAAAATGTCATCGAAAAAATATTTGAACCAGAAACAGAAGAGTTACGCTATGCATCAGGTGTTTTTTAAATGGAATGTATCGTTTTTTATACGATTTTTGGAAAGAGTGATTTTTTTTATGTCCGTTCTGATTAAAAGATTTGATTTTGCGATAGCTGTTTATATTACATTTTAATGTTTTACAAACTAAAATTTTAGCTTCACCTGTTTAAAATATACGATAGGTTGGTATAGGTGATCAAGGTAAAATGACGTTTGAATGCTTTGTCAATAAAAATTGACATTATTTTAATTATTGTCGAAGTCTTCACCTAAAAAATATATATTTGACTCTGATCGAAATGAAATACTCTTTGGACGAGAGACTACAGATTGTTATGCTATTTTACAAGTGCCAAGAAAATGCAAGAGAAGCAAGAAGAAGATTTATTGCAAATTTTCATAGAAATATATCCATCAATACAATTCTAAGGATAAAAAACCTATTTGAGGAAAATAAAACTTTACATGATAGAAAAAGAAATTCAATAAAAAATAATTATTAAATAATAAAATAAAACTACTAATAACATAAGTTTTCAATGTGACCGCCGTTTTTCTCGAAACAACATCGATAACCCCTTTGTAGCCTTTCTAAACTTGCTGTTACAATATGATTTTCCTGGTTAAGGCGGTTTATTTCATCGACAATTTTTCCCATGATCTCTTGAATATTTTCGTTTCGTTGTCTGTATACGACGTTCTTCAAATGGCCCCAAAGAAATGTATCCAAAACTGAGAGGTCGGGGCTATTGGGCGGCCAAGCATATGTTCCATTTCGCCCTATCCATTCGTTATGGCGCCGATTTAAAAATTGAACCACATCATGCACGGCATGAGGAGGCGCCCCATCATGTTGCCAAATTAAATTCTGATATTCTGCCAATGGTGTCTTCCGAAAAATTTTCAATTTCGTTTTCTAAAAACTCATAATATCTGTGCCCATTTAAAGTCCTGTTAAAAAATATTGGTCCCAAAATTTTATTGTTTTTTATCCCACACCAAACATGAATAGAATTCCTCCCTTGAAATTTAATAGTCTGGAACTTTTTTGGATTTTCAACGGCCCAGTGGTGACTATTATGTCTGTTGAATACTCCCGATGTTGTGAAAGTAGCTTCGTCGGTCCACACAATATTTTTGAATAAATCAGGGTCTTCGTTTTCTTGCCGAATTACCATTTGAAAAACAAATTGGAAGCGAAGTTCTTTTTGTGCCGGTGTTAGGTGCTGAAGTGGAAGGATACGAAAAGGCCTAAATTTATGAATTTTCAGAGTCCTGTGAACAGTCCCTCGGGTAACTCTTCTGCGCCTTACACCGCCACCGTACTGAACTTCCCGAACTGCATCCGAAATAGATTTGGTTGGATTAACTTGAAAATAATTTATAATGGCCTGGTCTCGATTTCTTCTTCTTTGTATATTTCTTTTTCTATCATGTAAAGTTTTATTTTCCTCAAATAGGTTTTTTATCCTTAGAATTGTATTGATGGATATATTTCTATGAAAATTTGCAATAAATCTTCTTCTTGCTTCTCTTGCATTTTCTTGGCACTTGTAAAATAGCATAACAATCTGTAGTCTTTCGTCCAAAGAGTATTTCATTTCGATCAGAGTCAAATATATATTTTTTAGGTGAAGACTTCGACAATAATTAAAATAATGTCAATTTTTATTGACAAAGCATTCAAACGTCATTTTACCTTGATCACCTATACCAACCTATCGTATATTTTAAACAGGTGAAGCTAAAATTTTAGTTTGTAAAACATTAAAATGTAATATAAACAGCTATCGCAAAATCAAATCTTTTAATCAGAACGGACATAAAAAAAATCACTCTTTCCAAAAATCGTATAAAAAACGATACATTCCATTTAAAAAACACCTGATGCATAGCGTAACTCTTTTGTTTCTGGTTCAAATATTTTTTCGATGACATTTTTGGATTCTACAAGAAAAAATACATCGATTGGCTATTTTGAATTTTTCCAAAATACAAGGAAGGTCGAAAATAGGTCCCTGTTCAGTCCTCGCTGGAACACCCTGTACATAGAGCGGAAGCTTTCACGGCTTTGGTCAATTAAGAAATCATGGTTCTTGGGATTAGACCTAAAATTCAGTGTTCAGATCTCGTGGAGTAAAGATCCCTGAAGATGCTTCGTGCAATCGAAGGCGAAACGTCGGATAGTAATTCCAATTTGACACGGTCTAATCCCAAGAACCATGATTTCTTATTCATGTACATATTATAAGGATAAAAAATGTATATAATAGGTACCTATCACAGAATTTTTCGATTTTAATTTTTTTATTTTAATACATATTACTTAGATGTAATTAATTATGTTAAATATTTGTTTTATAAATATTGTTTCGAATATACCTGTGTTTTATTTAATTATCAACTCCTACATTTAACGTAAATGTTATGACGCTTTGACATATTTTATAATCGATAATAATAATTAATATTTACTATATCAGTAAAATGGGAAATAATATTACTTTTTGACAATCCGGATAATTTGCCGCTCCGAATATTTGTAACATTTAGACTTTATTGTAAACGTCCCCGGTAGGCACACACTTCCGGTCGGCAAATGGCTCAGCAACGAGGCGGTCTGATTGAAGCCGGTCGTCCAGCCTCTTACAAACAATGTCAAAGAGTTGTCAACTGCAGTAACTTATTGAAATTTGTAAACTATGCCTACAGTGCACAATTAGTATCATCAATACTTTCTTCCTACACGAGGTTTCTATGCTATACTAAATTTCGTATTTTGTTTCGCCATTGGAATCGTACTACAAATTCACAGAAGTGTCTAGGTAGACTAATTTTACTTTGACTTCAGCATGTCCGTATGAGTCAAATTATGGCTTTAATGGTCGTTCTATCGACAAACCTGGTGCTAATCTAAGGGATCCCTTTTCAACAAAAGGTTTTATTGAAAAGAAAAACCTTGTCTTAATATAGAAATACTTTTTTAAATCACCTCAAAAAAAAGACCTATCCATGGTTATCCAAAACGCAATTAAATTTTTAAAACACAATGACATACTAAATTAAGCTTAGTTAAAAAAAAACTGAAAAACAATCATCACCCGAACCGGGATTAGAACTCACATCCATTGGCAATGCAACTGAAGCCTTGTTTATACATAGGTAGTTGGTCAACCGTGGCCATCGAGAGCTCCTGACACCTGGAGTATATTAGAGGAACCTTGGTTTATGATTGAACCTAGAAATTAGGTGGGGACAAGCGGGAGCAACGAGATTGAAGTAGGTTTACATTGGTTTGAATAATTGATAACCAGTAACTATGTTTACATATTTTTCTTTTTAATATCAGTTTTAAATTATGAACACCGAATTTCGATTGCATTCATTCACCCACACAGATAAAATCTTTAATTCGAATAGATTAAAAACAAATATTAATAATATGAGGAATATAAACTTGTGCTAGTTACATTTTATAGTTTCTGAAAAATGTAGATAAATAAAAATTAAATTATAACGTGTTCTCTTATAACTTGTTC
Organism: Kuschelorhynchus macadamiae; assembly: GCA_030620095.1. Taxonomy (NCBI): domain Eukaryota; kingdom Metazoa; phylum Arthropoda; class Insecta; order Coleoptera; family Curculionidae; genus Kuschelorhynchus; species Kuschelorhynchus macadamiae. The sequence goes on along the minus strand of JAUTXW010004991.1, from coordinate 665,329 downwards.
TATTATAATTATACAAGTAAAATTTGGATTAGTTTGGAGTACCTGTCCAGAAAAAATAAAGTGAATAACTCATGTTCAGAAAAAAAAAGTAAAATTAAAAATGTATGTAGAGGGTAAACACAGAAGACATGTAACATTGATATGTTTAATTTTAAACATATCAATTTGAAATTTCGCAACTTACATTAGTCGATATGAGACAGATTTCTGATAAAAACATTTTTTTACTTCTGGTTTTACCGGAAATGACCTCTAGTTTTTTATTTTAAATATGATTTTATATATTTTTACAGGATACCGTGTTCAGAACGAAAATAGCTTTACCACGATACATTATAAGTTAACTCGGGTTTAAAAAATGGCAGGAACATTAATTTTTTTGAAAATTAAACTTTGCCGGTTAATTAAGAAAAAAACAGTTATATATACAATAATTGTTTTAAATAATTTAAAATAAACTTATTTGTTCATTTGTTTCGAACATTAATCTAAAAACGTTTGTGTAATAATGTGTCGTTCATGTTTACTTCCCTGGTAAAAGGGATTCCGCGGTTGCCGAAAAACATGTTTTTTCAATTCCGTCGGTCTGTCTGTTTGTTAGTTCGCGGAATAGCTAAAAAATTACTTACCCGATTACAAATTTTGGTCAAAATTAATGGTCATATGACGATAACCTGGTAACATTTTGGTAAAAATCCAATATGGCGAAACAAAATGGCGGCCCACAGAAATGTTACAAAATTATTAAAAAGCAAAAATGCCATCAACGATAAGAAGGACGTCAATAACCTGAGTAAATTATATATTTCAGTACTAGAATAACAAGCTGTGATAATGTTTAACATAATATATATATATTATAATTGTTTTAAGTGCGTGTTATGTACGTGAAAATGTGGCAATTTGTACTTTTTTAAATAATTTTAAGGTAAGATAGAAATAATAATTTCATAAAAGAATAATTTATATTTATTCTCTTTCTACTTTAAAAAAATTAAGAAAAAGACCAAAATACACATAAGAATACCACCAAAAAAAAACAAAATTGTACATTTTTTAATAATTTACGTTCTAAGGTAAAAATAATAAAAAATAAAATAAAAACAATTAAATGTATAAATATCAAATTAAAATTCTACGTCTTTCTCCATTTTAGATTTGAAAAAGACCGAAGTGCGGTCAAAACGTTATCGGACTTTACTATGTATTTTGCACCTTAAATCAAGAAAATTAAAACAAACATAGATACTCAAGTTGGTCAAAAAAAATTAAATTAATAAAAATTATATATATATATATATATATATATATATATATATATATATATATATATATATATATGTATATGTATATATATAAATTATAATTATGTAAATTATAATTATGTAAAATCAAGTATTATGAGAAAATCAACTGACAACATTTTGGTGTAATTCCAAGATGACGAAATAAAATGGCAGCATAATAAAATATTAAAAAAACAACTTAATAGATTGATTTCAAATTTTTGCAAATATTAATTATGGAAAAGAAATGAACTGGAAAAATTGTGATATAAATTCAAGATGACGAAATAAAATGGCGGCCAAATAAAATGTTTAAAAAATCAACTAAAAAATTTGTTTATAATAAAACGACTCGGTACTGTGTCCTATCGTGGTTTATTATTTTACTTCACAAAAAATGCAGGTTTACTAACGTGACGTAGATATTTCTTGTTTCAATGAAGTTTGATACATTACTGACTCTTAATAAATTAAAATATGCTTTTATGAACAGACTCATTGCCATCGACATTCGAGAAACATAAACAAGACTAAAAGTGCTGAGACAGTATTCAGCGAAAACTTATTGATATGCGACTTTATTATCGGCGGCACTGTGACTGTTAGACAAAATAATATTAAAGAATATTCTACGAGTTCCAATGAAAGCTTTAACATTTTAAACACAAAAAGATTTACAAATAGATATTTGCCTTAACATCCCCTTCGCCCTGAAAGGATCTACCTTTTAATAAAACACAAAAAAACGCAATTACAAAATAAACGATAAAAAATAAATTCATAAGTTTAAAATAACTATAAATATAAATAAATATTTACATATATAAATAATAATGATAAAATTAACAAAATACATTGAGAAAAAAAATATATATGTATGTGTATACATACAACCTATTCTCTACATACTAATCGATTTTCGAATCAATCGGAAGTGGACATAATTTAGAAAAACAACGTTTCACTTCGCCATTTGATGTTTGAAGAGTTGCTACGCGACTTATCCCGTCGTCTCCCGGATGAAGACGAATTACTCTCACCATTTTCCAACACAATGGCGGTAGATTGTCGTCCCGATTTAACACTAAAGTTCCTATCTGGAGCTCAGTTTTGTTTTTCCACTTCAATCTGTTTTGCAATTCAGCAACATATTCTCGCGACCATCTTAACCAAAACCCTTGCTGAATTTTTTGCAGTTTTTGAAATCGTGATAATCGGTTTTCGTTTATATCGAGTAAATTTACATCTTGTAAAGACGTCAATCTGCGACCGATTAAAAAATGAGCTGGGGTTATTACATCGAGATCAGACGGATCGGAAGACATTGGCGTAAGAGGACGAGAATTAACTAATTTACATAAGATTGTAGAAAAATCTTTATAGCTTAAAATTGCGTTCCCCATTACCCTCTTTAAGTGATATTTAACACTTGTCCACTGTTCTAATTGTTTATTATGATCACGAAGAAAATATCCAAAATCATTTAATTCAGATTGAGCACCAATAAAAATTTTCCCGTTATCAGAACAGACCCTTGAGGGTTTACCTCTTCTGGAAACGAATCTTCTGAACCCGGCAATAAACGCTTCAGTCGCTAAACTTGTCACTAACTCTAGATGCATTGCTTTTGTGACAAAGCATATAAACAATGCAACGTAACCCTTGTACGTTTTATTAAATCGATCCTGAGAAAACTTAAGGTTAAAAGGCCCAGCATAATCTACCCCTGTGACATCAAAAGGGGGTTTTGGAACCAATCGGGACTTGGGTAGATTTCCCTTTGAACCTCAAATCTTGAAGGTCGCAATCTCACACATATTACACACTTATGCACCACCTTTCGCACTAGATTTCTGCCTCCAATAGGCCAATACCTTTCCCTTAGTGAACTTAATATCGTTTGTGGGCCAGCGTGCATCAATCTTTCATGCCCACGTTCAACAATTTTTTGTGACAAAGAATGTTAAGATGCCGAAACTAGCGGAAATCTTTTATCATAAGAAAATTTTGACAACTTTATTCGTCCGCCAACTCTTAACATATTTTTATCGTCGATAAAACAGTTTAAACTAGACAATTTTTCCTTTTTGATAATTTCTCCTCTTTTTAGAATAGTAATTTCATCAGAAAAACGTCCACCTTGTGCAATCTTTACCAGAATTAATTCTTATTGTTCTAATTCATTTGCAGACAATTCACCAGAATTTTTATTATCACCTTTTCTGCAGTTATTCAGAAATCGCAAACAATAACCAAATACTCTAATCATTTTACTTAATTTCGAAAATTTCGTAAATTAAACGAATGGAATATTTTTACCACCAACAAACACCTTCACATGTTTTCTTCTCTCCGGTAGATCGCTTGTACTTATTTCCAAGTTTTGGAACGGATAATCTCCTGTCGGCTCCGATAACCAAGTAGGACCATTGAACCAAAAACAATTATCCTTTAATTTAGCCGGAAACAAACCCCTGGATATAAGGTCAGCCGGATTATCCGCAGACTTTACATAATACCAATCTTCACATCTACTAAGTGTTTGAATTTGCGAAACCCTGTTAGATACAATCTGATTAAATTGATTTACCGGCGACTTAATCTATCCTAATGCAACACTGGAGTCACTCCATGGAAATAAAACGTCAACATTTAAATCTTTTGAGTCAAGCACCTCTTTGACTAACTTGGCGAGCAGTTGAGCCGCTACTAACTCAAGTTTTGGTATAGTCAAAACCTTAATTGGCGCTACTTTACTTCTAGCACATAACAACCTCGCTAACACATTGTTTGATTGATCAACAGATCTGATATACACACACATGCCCCAATAGCGCTCTGTGAAGCATCGGAAAATCTGCGTGATTCTATTCTCATTGGCTGATTACAATACACGAATCTAGGAATACATAAAGTATTAAGGAGATACATTTCATTGTTAAATTTTAACCATTTTTTCTTCTGATCACTGGGTATCTTGTCATCCCAACTAAGCTTTAACAACCATAATTTTTGCAAAATAATTTTCGGAATTATACACTAACCAAACCCAAAGGATCAAACATTTGAGCGATCTCTGACAAAATATTACGTTTGGTGACATCATTCACTGACAAAGTGCCAACCTGATATGTAAGAAAATTCAATTCATAATGCCAAAGTAGTCCCAACGTCTTGGTTTTTTCTGCTTTACCCAAATTTAAAACCTGATCACCCTTATCGTCACCTGCGTTATTAGTTTTGCTCATTTTATTCAAAAATGACTTACTGTTAGAACAAAATTTTCTTAGTTCAAACCCTGCTGACCTTAAAATATCAGACACTTCTTTACATGTTTTTACAGCTGCTTTCGATGTTGTAGCACCAGAAATTAGATCGTCGACATAAAAGTCGCGGTCTGTGATTTTGATGAGGCCTCTGGAAAGCTCTCGTGACATTCCAAAGTTAATTGCCTCAAACACATTACAGCTAAGAAAGGGCTCGATGACAAACCAAAATCCACTGTGTTCAAATTATACACACGAACTTCTTCCGAAGGATGAGCTTGCCATAAAATCCTTTGAAATCGCCGCTGATATTCCTTAACCCATACCTGTCTGTACATTTTTGCAATATCTGCACAAAAGGCTATTCCGTGTTGTCGAAACCTCAACAAAATAGATATTAAATCATTTTGAATTTTTGGACCTACATGTTGCAAATCATTTATAGATACACCACTATCCGATTGTGCAGACCCATCATAGACCACACGAAGCTTCGTTGTACAGCTGCTATCCTTGATAACACTATGATGAGGAAGACAATAACACAACTCATTTTCTTTTACATCTTCTACTTTAGTCATATGACCAACACCCTCGTATTCAGCCATATATTCACAATACTGAGTACGCAACAACTCATCTTTTTGAAATCTTCTTTCCAATGAAAACAACCTATTCAATGCCATATGTTTCGAATCATCTAATTTCTCTAGCTTGTCCTTGAATGGTATATTTACAATAAATCTTCCCTCCTTGTCATGTGCGGTTGTAGAAACAAACATATTTTTACATTCTACCTCATCTGGGGTCCTATTTTCCCATTTCGTCATGCCTGGTTCTTCCCATTGCCAAAATCTTGTCAGCTAATCCTGCAAATCAACATCCACACTTAGGTTACACACAACCCTTTGTTGTTTGCCCTTGGAGCTATTTATGATTTCGCTAGATACCACCCAACCTAAACAGAGATTCTGAAGAATAGGCATACCATCACCTAACTCTATCTGACCATCCTTTAAAAGCTTCCAGAAGACACTAGCACCAACTAACAAATCAATTTTCTCTGGTTTATTGAATCTTGGATTATTAGCAAGACTTACGTTTTCTGGGATTTTAATCGATTTTGGGACCTCATAAAGTGGAATTTTATCACTTATTTTCGGAATTACTAAACATGACTTACATACCTTACACCTTTTAGAAACACTGGAAGTTCCTTCGCAAATTCCACTTACGGAAATGTTAACCGTCTCTGAATTCAAACCTAATTTTGTCAGCATTCTTTCTGTAATGAAATTACTCATAGAACAAGAATCCAATAACAAGGTGCATTTCTGAACATTTCCTTGTGCATATTTTATTTTTATAACCGCTGTAGGTAGAAGTACCTGATCTAGAACATTCGGAGGATTTTTTGAACGACTTTTGTTTGAAAGTGTAGATAACGTTTGATCCGACTCCTTGAAGTTTTCCTGTTTCTTCTCCACTTCACTTCCATTGTCTGAAACGACCCTATCGTAATGCAATAAAGTGTTATGATTAAAACCACATTTTTTGGCAGCATCACAGTTGCTGCTAAAATGATTTTCATTAAAACAACACATACACAGTTTATTTCTTTTTATTACTCTAATACGAACACTAATTGACATATCAAGAAACCTTTTATACTTGCCTAACTCATGCCCTTTTCCCTTACATAACACGCAATTCTTTTTCTCTAATGCCACAAGCGTCTTAAATTTAGAGTTGTTGTTAAAAGTATTATTATTCCCTCGATTTCCCGAATAATTATTCTCTTTAGATTTAACTTAAGCATGTTTGTTAGAGTTTCTAACAAATCAGCCCTACCTTTTATAAATTGTTTAAAGTTTTACTTTAATTTAGTCGAAACTCGCTCGACATTACACAACAAACTTTGGAACGCGTTGCAACAACCTTCTCAAAAACAAACTTTTTTCACAGTAAGTTTGCTAAGCCTCCAACAGCTTCTTAACCTTTTATGCAAAAAGGTACACGAAATAGCGATCCAACAGGTATTTACATAGTGAGTAACGTATCACAAACAATCACATAATCCAACTTTTTTGGCAAAACAAGTAAACACTTATATTTACGCACCCTAGACATACGACTCGACGGACCAAAAGGTTAATAATAAAACGACTCGATACTGTGCCCTATCGTAGTTTATTATTTTACTTTACAAAAAATGCAGGTTTACTAGTGTGACATAGATATTTCTTGTTTCAATGAAGTTTGCTACATTATTGACTCTTAATAAATAAAAAATATACTTTTATGAACAGACTCATTGCCATCGACATTCGAGAAGCATAAACAAGACTAAAAGTGCTGAGACCGTATTCAGCGAAAACTTCTTGATACGCGACTTTATAATCGACGGCACTGTGACTGTTAGACAAAATAATATTAAAGAATATTTTACGAGTTCCAATGAAAGCTTTAACATTTTAAAGACAAAAAGATTTACAAATAGATATTTGCCTTAAGGGAGAACAGCACGCAAAAAGTGAAAAACCAGCGACAAGATCTACTCAAGTTCAAAGTAAGATGAAAAGGTACCTACGTATTAGAGAAAACCTCCTGAATGTCCGACCTCAAAAAAATGTGTTATGTATAGGCAATTTAAATTACATTTCGTTTAAAAATGGGTTCAAAAGGGTTCACGCGCTGCAGAAATACAAAGACATGAGTACGATTTACCACTTCAAATTTTGCAGTTACGTATACAAAGGATCAATGCAAGGCGGTGAAGAGCCATTTTGTGGAAAAAAAATTATATGCGACGGCATTTGCGTCAAAAAGTGGTCAAAAAATGGTCGAAAATGGACAAATCTACTTCTATTTTATAATTCTAGATTTGATTTTTTTCATACAAATTCGCATTTAGCGCCCAATTATACATAATTCCCTATTAAAATCACATTGAAGCTAATACATATCTCTTATAGTTTAACATAATATTGCAGCGGCGGAAGGCTTGCAAATGATCCATAATACTGCGTGCAGTTCCCCCTTAACAAAATTTTCTTATTCAACTGACTTTAAATTTTGCAGAAAAATTAACTGTGATACAGGGATAAACTGGTACGAATTCACTATGATCGAACAAAATGGCGGAGTGTGTGAATGTAAAAACTACTAGGCAGAAACTGGTAAAATATGAGTAGGATTCCAATATGGTGGAACAAAATGGTGCCCATTATAAATGTCTGAAAAGACAGAAGACAGTATATATGTAACACTATGTACCGAACTAAATTGGGTCACACTTCACTAGTCCTAATAAAGGGAAATATTCATAACGGAAGTTCCGGGTAAAGGAAAAAACCGATTTTTAAAGATGTATCGCATATTAATTTTTATCTTCAAGATGGCCATTTGGTGCCACTAGAAATGTTAAACAAATTACTCTATTGACGAAACAAGGAGTAAAAAGGATATTTATTTATTGTTTACCGTTACCCAAAAGTTTTTTAGATCAAACTGTTTAAAAAAATTAACAAATAAGTTTATTTCGAGCTGCTTAAAACAAGTATTTTATTGTGACTTTTTTTTTATGAAGATGCAATGGCTAATTTTCAAAAAATGGCTGTTCAGCCGCCAAAACCCAGTAAAACCGGAAATAGTATTTAATGTTTTCTTTTAATCAACAATTTTCCTTGTATTGAGTAATATTTGTGTGAAAAATTTCAAATTGATATGTTTAAAAATAAAAGAAAAAAAAATGGGGATTATTAGATGTCTCCTATTCATCTGGTATGTTAAAAATATCTATTTTCAACACCCGATATCTCCAAAACAAACTATTTGTGAACCCCTGTCAATACATATTTTTTGTTATTTTTATGATAATAATGTTTACCAGCAGTGTGCGACATCACTTAATTACCACTCTGTATTAAACGCTGTTCTTGTTTGAGCTAATTACCTACGAATTCTTTTAATTTAATCTAGTGACGAATAAATATAAAACACTCTATACCATTTTAGCTCAATGTTAAAATGAAATCTATAAATCGACAATGATTTTGTGATACACTATGTTTAATAATTTTACAGACCGAATTTTTGTGTTTAAAAACTTATATTTTATACAGTGAGTTTACATAAATCAACTCATTTATATTTGTAGTATTTCTCAATACCCCAAAATTTTCTCTTTGTTCGGTCATAGCAAAGTTTACAGAAATATTTAATTCTGTAAACTTTGGTCATAACTTGAAATCTGTCTAATCGAACCATCATTTTTTCAGTGTAATTAGTGCCTTGTTCTTTTAAATTTCGTCACGGTAGAAATGAACCTTTTTAAAAATTGATATTTCATACTGAGTAGTAAAATTATATTGAATATATAATATCTTTAATGCCCGCTTATATTTTCTGAACCGAAAAAGATGACAGTTTTAAATTTTGTACACTTTAATAACTTTTTAATCCAAATAATCAAAATTACCTATTTTATATAGTGCGATTTTGTATTAAAAATATACTTTATTTAGTACAAACACAACAAACAAAATATACAACCGAAAGTTAAAGAAAATACGTCAAAAGGCTTGTCGCTTGTTTTTACGGGGACGTCGTTTTTTAAAGATTCGAGACGGTGATATATTCTAGACACGGCCCTAACTTTCTGCGTTAAATTTTAGAGCCCTGCCACCCCAGGATTTTTTTCCTGGTATATTGGCACACCAGTGTTTTTTCTACTGATTTAATTTTAAAGGGGGTTTCCAGCCCTGTTAAAAATTAAATAAGACATTTGCTATTATTTTTTAAAAGCATTTATCTCATAGTGTGGACGGCCAATATTTTTTAAAAGCACATAGATCGTTGATATTTTTAGAAAGTTCAAATTTTGTTATTCAGCTCTACATTATAGATTAATGAGTAACAGCAATTTTCAAATTTTGAATTTACACAATTAAATGTATCGAGTACCTAATTACTTAATTAAATACGTATCTCCCAAAATAAAATTCAGAATTATCTTGTAATCTTTATATTGGTTAAATCTATTGCACTACAAACAACAAAATCAACTTTGTAACTGAAAGGAATACGATTAACATTTCAAGAAAATGTATTGCCTTTGTTGTCGTATATTTTTATATTTAGACAGATCATTTTTTGTGGCAATTTTGCCATGCTCCGTTGATCGATAGCGGCCACGCTGTGTTGCCGAATCGAAAAAAAAAATGAATATCCAATTAGTTGTCGAAAATCGTATTATCAGTTATTATGACATTTATCAGCGCACATACATCATCAAAGAATTTAGATGGGCATGTATAAACGAGGATAATAACTTTCGAACAAAAATATCGCAAAAAATCTTAAAGGCGGTTATATTTTATTGTTCGCATAACCAGACCATTTTAACAACGTCGCCTTTCCACAAATCAGGGGTACCTTGCCTTAACCCACCACGTCTTTAGTAGTAAAAATTTATGAATGAGCCCTCTTGGTCAACTCGCTATCTAGTAGTGATATCCAGTACTAACTCAGGGTTGAACAACTATCTATATATAAACAAGGACTGAAAAGCCCTACCACTAGATTAAAAATACGAAACTTGTTTATACTCCGCCGAATGCTGTACTTTACCTTAACAAATAACGGTGCGGCCACCTAGACGCTTCTCAAATTGACCAGTTCATTCCTGTATCTCATTTGACTTTCCTGCAAAATTTGGAGGCAATTCCGTAAGAAGTTTTTTGATACTGTTTTTTTAAAACAATTTATTAATCTGGTATTTTGTTCCTCCATATCGAATTTTTACCCAAAATGTTACCAGTTCTTCCTCCTACGGCCCTTGAATTTTGAGTAAGGTTTGAAATTAATCTGGTAAGTCGTGTTTTAACTCTGCCGCCCTCAGTAAAATAAGTAAAAGAATAAAATCACATAGTTGTGCGTTATAATGCGTATCCCACAGTTGGGCGTTATGATGCATAGTGTGGCAATCAAATTAGCCTTGAGCTGCTCAAATCGCAATTCGCAAAATTTCTCTGCCTCGCGTTATCTTTGTTTTGATTTTTTTGACAATTTTTATTGTTTATATAGACCGGTAACAGCGACATTATTGGAGATTTTAGGATCAGATGGGTAATAATTATTTTTATTATTTAAAACTTAAACAACGCACCACCCGGTATTTTAAAAATAGTTGTAGAAAAGGTATAATACACAGTTTAAACGGTAATTAGCTTAGTACAAACTCACTCGGTTATCGGGATCTTTCTCGTTTGTAGTAAGCACCTTACCATTCTTGTTATGTAATATATTATTTCGGCACATCGGGATCCTGTTTTTCACGATTACAATACCTACTTCCTTCTTCCGAGAGAAATAGAGCATAATTGAGTTCAGTTAATTAAATTTAATCCAAATCATTACATATTTGTTTTTTATTTTATCACATGCCTTCTTAGCCTTCTTAAGAATATCTAATTTTAGTTACCACGAAACTTTCTATTGTATAATTTGACTGTTATAAAATTCAATATGTCCTTTTTTTCAATTCAATTGATTACGGTATACTTTAATTCATAGTATCTTTCTGATTTATTATATAACCAAGGTTGTTAATCTTAACAGAACGAATGAGATTTTCGTCACTTATAAAATCTCATTTTTAATTTAAGTAATTTAGCCATGTCGAATCCCAGTAATAAGTAAAAGCAGTGAATTGCAACATCAGAGCGTCGGCGTTGGTCAAAAGATGTACCTATGGGTAATGAAATGATATCGGTTAAATTTTGGAGTCTTAATTATTTGAGTATTAATTAGGTTTGACTATTGAATTAGTTTACTACAGATAATTTTTAGAAGTCTTCTTTTATATGTTGATGCCTATATTGCAACTGTTTAGAGCTTAGAAGCATATTAAAATTACAGACTTTACCTGTATAGTGAGGTGTTCATATTTAGGTGAAACTGTTGCTAAGTAGTTCCATTCTACTTTTGGCGTGTGAGTAACACTTTACAAATAAATGTGTTTAATGTGATCTTTAGAAGATGAACATTTTTAAGGTCTTTAGTTGCGTTTTTTTTCTATCCTGCTGCCAGCTGTCAAGTGGTCACACTAACCTTAATTCAGCACAGGAGAATGTTAAACAAATGTTTGTTATTTTATTTGGTGTATTGTAAAGTTGAACTTTAAGTATAGTATAGAAAGTTTATAATATAATAAGCTGGTTGCGCAAATTAATTGACGTTTAGAATCATTTTTGATATTGACACTCTTACGTGGTCTGTCACACTCTGAGCCGTCTGATTAGTTATTCCTTAGTTAAAAGCTTTGTGCAACCCGGCAAATGAGTTGTAAAGGAAAATAATGTAGATTAAAATCAGCAAGAACGTAATGGATCTAGCACCCATTTAAAGAATCATACCAAAACTGATATGTACCGTCTGGTCAATGGGTTAAGAGAAAAAAGACTATTATTTCTGTGCGGAAGCAAATTATTTTCAATGTTAAAAATGAATACACAAATATAAACAAATATCTAATTTTTAGCATGTAGCCATTTAATATACCTAACATATCATTGAATTTCGTACACTTATCTTTATTTAAAATCACTCTCATTCCCTTGTTTTGTAGAACTTGAAATTTTTGAAAAATATCTTCATATATATATATATATATATATATATATATATATATATATATATATATATATATGGACGATACAAGAATCTTGTATTATAATTTTGTTTTAGCAATTAGTGATATACGGTAGCTTATTCTACGTTTAACCTATTAAGAAGAACTAATTTCAACTCGTGATTTTATCTTGTCACTAGCTAATGTTACATTCTCAACTTTAATATGAATTAGTGTATCATCTGTAAACATTTGTATTTTACACTCGGTAAATCATTAATATATAAAATAAGCAATAGAGGACCTAATTTGCTTCGTTTACATTATTGATCTGTTCAATAATATACGTTAGAAAAGTTTGTTATTTGTGTCCTCGTATTTAAATAAATGATTACGGTTTTATCGTGTTTGGTTTTTCACAATTTTGTTGATCATAAAATTGCTTTTATTACATAACTTTTTTATAAGCTATGTTGAGATGTATTCCCAAAGTGTAGAGCAAAGTATACGAATATGCCGATATACATGCACCAGTACAAATATGATACAAGAATTGTTTTTTGCAAAATTGACAATGAACTACCTGATTAAATTGAGGCGACTTTGATCAGTCTCATATTGTTTCTGTAGCGATATGCTCAGTAAAACCGGATTCGAAAAATCTTAACCGTTATAGATCATAAATTAATTTCAGCATCTAAAAAGATTGGGTTTAAAATAAAATATACATTTATGTTACTGGATATTTTAGAAATGAAACAAAATATTAAATCCTCAGTACTTATTCCTTAAACAAGATTATTTTTATTAACAGTTAACTTGTGATAATACAAAAACATAATTAATCATTAACCGCTTTTTTTTTAGTATATTGAACATTTTTTAAAAGTATTCACTTTATTTGCTGCGTATAGAATTATAAAGAAGTGTTTTTGGCTTTTTGCGTTACTTCCGATATTAATATAAAAATATGACCTAAAACACGCATTTTAAGTAAAAAGAAAATTAAATTGTGGCATGCAAAAAATCTCAGACAAAAAAACTCATCGGACGCTCGTAGACTGTTATAAAAAAGGATTAACAATGTCAATCACAGAAATGTCGATCCGATAACCGGCGTCAGAAAACTTCAAATTCAAATATATTACATTAAAACGCCGAAAAAAAAGCAATTATATGTAGGCGAATTAGAGACTGTGTTCCTCTAAGAACTAAAGCTGAAGTTGCGGGTTCAATAGATACATCTCGGCGTAAAATTCGGTCGTCCGATAAATCGTTGCGCGGTCAATAAAATTGCGCTCACGCAGCAAAACAAACAGATAATTTGGCTAAGAATAATTAAATCAAAATTATTTATGGAACAATATAGTATTTTCGTACGAAAAGGTATTCGAGTCGTACCATAATGGAAGCATTCGGGTAGACATTGACATTTTTATTTAACATCCTTAAGAAAATGTTACATTTTATTGTATAAAAAATAGTTACGGCAGCGATTAAAACACTAATAAGAATAAAATAGTAAGTCAAAATAAAATTAAAAAGACAATACAAATGCTATAACTAAAAACCATAAACATAAACTATAAACCATATCGGTGGAGCCTTCAGATAATCATTCACAGAGTCAAAACAGTTTTTTATTAAGAATCATTTGATATTTTCTTTAAAAACCGAAAAGTTTAAGAACTTAGTATCGTTCCCGATCACATTATACAGTTTAAAGTTAAGAGAGTTACGTCTAGATTTTGTAACACAGAAGAGTGTTTGAAGATCGAGTATTATAGTCATGATTGCAAGAAAGTTTAGGTAGAGTTTTGGAGTTTCGATGTAAAATTTGATTTATAAATTTATAAGGAAAGGGCATGATATTATATTTGACAAATAAAGGTTTACAAGAGACGAGAGGGTCCACTCTCTCAATTGCTCTAATAGTTCTCTTTTGAATCCTAAAAACTATTTTAGAATACGATGAACTACCCCATATCTTTGTACCATAACTTAGCAGAGAATGAATATTGTTGAAGTGCACTATAAGTAATCCATACTTATGAAAAGATCTTTTTAACTGTCTTAAAAGATACATCTGATTACTCAACCTCTTACCAATGTGTTGGATTGGATTACTCAATCTCTTGGACCATTTCAGACCATCATCTAAAATGATCGCCAAAAGCTTGACATGTTTACACATTTTTAAAGCTGAAATTAATTATTTGCGTTTTGGTGCAATTTAGTTTAAGCGGATTACTGATCCATGGCGGTTTTCGGCGGTTGACAAAGAAAGTGCAGTTTTAACTTTTTTTGCGTCTTGCCGGATATCAAAAAAGTTGCGTCATCAACGTATAGTATAGTGCGACAAGGAAACATATTAACACTAAAGTCGTTAATATAAATGACAAAGAGTAGCGGGCCCAGAATGGAACACTGAGGTACGGCATTGCCAATTATTTGTTTATCTGATAATTGACCATTCACCGAGACAACCTGAGACCGGTGCAGTAAATACGATTTTATTAAGGCAAGGGGTGGGCCATCCATCCCAATAAGTAATAATTGTCAATAAAGATGGAGATGGAGATACACAATCGAACGCCTTTTTAAGATCACAAATAACCCCTATCCAACCCCTCGACTATGTAGGTCACTACCTCAAGAATTGCCTGAATAGTAGACCGACCACCTATAAAGCCAAATTGATCGTTGAACAGTAAAGCAAAATTCTTCAAGTAAGAGATAAGTCTATCTTTAACAACTGCTTCAATCACTTTGTCAAATAACGGAACAATAGAAATCATTCAGTAATTGTGGATGATTTTTTTGGTCATTCTTTTTGAACACTGGTAAAACCTTACTAATTTTAAGGGTATTGGGAAATGTATTGTTAATAAAGGAGCTGTATATGCAAATAATTTTTTAAAATAGTGGTATTTATCTCGTATATATCAAAAACATTTAAAATTATTAAGTGTATTTATAACATCTGAAATTTCATTTTCGCATTTTGCGGACAGCAAAAAAAAAGATTTTAAAGGTCGATATGTAGTTTATTTAGGTACGGAGAATGAGTAGCAGTTGCGGCTGGGCGAGAGCCTATAATTGTACTAGATATAATATACAAAAATAATTATTGAACCTTTCTGGGTTACTAGCAATATCATTTCTATTACTATTACATTCATTCTCTATAATCCTCCAACAGTTCTAGATCTATTCTTAGAAGTCATGAAAAAGGTATTATATCACGCAATTTTGGCATTATTAGTTTCACTTCAATAAAAGTATTTAAAGCTTTTGAAATTTTCATAGTCAGCAGCCGATTTGGAAAAATCAGTTGAGTTGAGACTGTAGGCGGGCATTTATATTCAGAAGATTTTAACAGGAAAGTATTTGTTAATTAAGTTTGTAAACACTTCAATAAGACCGATTAGCATCGCAGTCACTGGGTTCATAAAAAATGTCCTAGTTGGACTCCTTTAAGGATGAGTTAAATCTTTCAAGGTTTTTATTGCTAACATTACGTATTTTGATGCTAACAGGCTCATACTGACAATTCCCATTTAAAGACAATACTATGCTTAGATGATCGGAATGGCTCAATTACTGTATTAGTAAAAGTGTCGGACCTTAAGTTAGTACAAATATTATCTATATAAGTTTTAGAATACTGAGAATTTCGAGTACATTCATGAGTAGTCACAAGCCAAAGGAGCTAATTAAGTTCATTGGTTCAATGGGGTAATTATTGGGAATGAGCATTCGAAAGTCAATATTAAATTCTGCTATAATAATCACCCCATTTGATATTCTAACTAGATAATTTAGGGCTTCCTCAAACAGCTGAAGAAAACTGATAAAATTATTGCCAAGACATAATCTGTATAGGCAAAAAACTACAATCATCGAACCCTCCAGTAAAATACCGCATATTTCCAAATCATATTCATAGGAGAATTGCGATAAACACCTTCCTTAACAAAGATAGAGGCGCCACCATGTACAACATTGCGCCTACAATAATAACTTAGTAATTGACAATTCAAAATATTAACGTGTTGTAGGTCAAACTCATTTAGCCAATGTTCACTGAAACATAAAATATCAAAAACATTGGACTGCAAAAATACCACATTTCTAAAGAAGTAGAATAATTAGTGAACTTATTACCGCATATTGGAGATGAGAATGATGTCAGTTTTTCCCAGATTCTTGGGGGTTCCCCAGAAAAATTTCCGAGCAAATCTAAAGCGTTGGACAGCAACTCCCTCAGGCCATATACTAGCATCGTAGACACTTGTTACGTTTTTCATAGGAAACGAGATTTTAAAATATATTAGGCCTAGCCGTACGAAGTAACATGAACAATACACCAGAAAAAGCAGCCAAAGTGGCCGTTTTCTATCAATGTTTGGAGTTGGATTAAATCTAGGGGTCCAGGAGTATGGTACCATCACGGCCAAAAAAAACTGGCACAAAAAAAAACATTTATAATTATATCACTTGGGCTATGATAAATTATCTACCGTCAAACAGAAATTTCACAGCAATTGTCAAATTTGACAAATAATTTTCACTTTAAAAAATTCTTGCGTTAAGTCTAGCATAGAAAGTGTTACTATATACACCCCTCAGAGAATCGTTATAAGAAATATCGCCAGTGAGCTGCGAATTACCAAAAATACTGTTATTTGACTCTTCTTTTTCTATACCAACAGCAGAACAAATGTATCAAGAAGTGGCAAGAAGAAAATATGCAGGATATCTTACAAGGCAATTTTCATATGCCTGTTCGAAGTGACCCAACGACATGCTTAAAAAAATAGCAAACAAAACATTTGCCAATAGATATACACAGCTAACCACGGGAACAGTTGAGCAGCTGTCTTACTCTACAAGGTTTTCCGAAAATACACAAATGAGGGGTATACATATATCAGACCTATTGTGTCTGTAAATCTATTACAAAAACTGATATATCTGGCTCATATTATGCAACCAACTGTCGAAAAAAGTGATTCATGAATTAAAAACTTCTAACGTTCGTATCACTACAGACCAACGGATGTATATACTCCAGGACCAATTAAAAGATCGTTTTTTCTCTCCGTGAGTGTTTTCGTACCTACTAATATATATTCAAAATTTTTCAAGATATATTTTTTGATTTTTTGTACATATCAACTTCTAGCTTTTTAACAGCTAATACACATTTCTTTTAAGAATCTTATTGATGCTTCATTTTTCTGAAGTTTTTGGATCCTCCAGTGTACCGGAATTATACAGGGTGTCCAGAAAATAATTTTAGCTTAGTATCATAGAAAAATTAAAATTTATTCCAGGACATTTCAACGTCGTTTTGGAATTGACATTGACAACTTATTTTTTTATATTTTTGTTTCATGTTTTAGTAATATGAAACATTTCTCCCAAAGCGGGTTTTTATTTTTTCTCTAGCTAGATAAATAAAAAAAACTGAGGTGTTTCTATTGGAACCAAAAATGCTAATTCAGAATTTTCTTATCTCACCCACCTCAAAATTAACTTTCATTTTTTTTTGTGTGAATACTTATGCTTTTCCAAAATTACCCTGTAAAAATGAGTTTTAGTGGACAGAATGTCCCAAAAATTAACACTACTCCAAGACATTTTGTAAAAGGTGTACCTTTTATATTGAGATTTACATATCGAGCTTTGCAGATAATGAAAAGAAAAAATAATTTTTTTTTAATTATACAAGGTGTTTTGTGTTGTGGCTCCATTTGTCAAAAAATTAAGTATTATATAGGGTTTAAATTAATTCATGTTGAAAACTTTGGGAAGTGATTTATCAATAAGTAAAAGAGGCATTTAAACAGGTGTCGGCAAACCTTTCTTTTTCAAGTTACAGGGTAGTATAATGTTAATATTTTTTTCGTTGTTTTTGTTACTCCCTGCACATTTCTAAATCAAATTTAGTGCACTGTATGGTATGACTTAATATTAATAATTTTAGGAAAATCAACATGGCGCAATGGCGTTAGTTTTTTCCACGTTGAGACCTAATTGTTAGCTACGACGCACAGTGGATCGAATCTATAATGCGTGTGTGACATTCGCTCCCAAATCAAATTAAGAAATAAACTAAAAAATATATAGATTTTTGTGAAGAAATATGTGCTGATTTTGGAAATGTTTTCGATTTTTCTAAAGTTGGTCTAGTTTTTGGTTTAGAGAGGTTTAAAATTGAAATGTGAAAAAATGAGCAAAATTTGAAGAAAAACATTTAAAGTTTGACATTTTTTTGTAAATCAAAATAATAAAAAGTATCAATACATTTTATATTTTCAATATCTGTCAACTTTTTTAAATATTTAGATCTTCTCAGATTATAGGTATTTGAGTTTAATAAAGATAAGTATTATTTTGAATATAGTTTTAAATATATTGGAGCAGAAAAATAAAAGCTTAAAATCCTACTTGAGTATCCGTATAATATTTTCAAGTAGGTAAATGTCTCTAAATTACAAAATCAAAAAAAAAGTAGGCCCAATTTGCCCGAACCTAAAAAAATCATTTTTTAAACATTTCTGTGCATCACGATTATTGTAACATAGCAGCATTAGGTGCTGTGAAATGTACATACCAAATAATTTTTTGATAAAAAAGTATCCTGAATTTTTATTACTTTAGAGCAGTTTTAGATCTGAGCATCCTTTGTCACCTTCGGAAGACCCAAAATCAACTCTTGTTTTTAGAGCTTTTTTGGCTTGGTTCGCATCCATTCTGATATTTATGATTTATGATAACTATCACCAATGTAAAAATGGCGGTGACTACGGCTGAAATGGGCATTAAAACGGGAGTTGATGACAGGCTTATGTCGAGGTGGTACACTTTGTTCAAAGCTGGTTCAATGTTATATCATAATGATGACACCAGCAAATCTCATGAGAATACGCTTGGTGACAAGATGAAGTAACATTGCAGAAGGTCTGAACAATGTGTATTGTCAGGCTTTTATGGTCTTTATTACTACTTAGTACTTTGGCGGGTAAAATAGTAGTTTATACAAGTGGCTAAAAGCGACTACGAATGAATGTGAGTAAAAAGCTCCAGTTTAGTCTCGAGTTGTATATTATATTTTATTTTACTTACGAGCTCGTAAAAGTTAAAAACAAATTATCAAGAAAATCGCCATATAAAAATAAATTCCAAACGCATTTTATCAAGGTGGCTGTGCATTTTAGATAACTAAAAAAAAATAATCGTTCGTGCAGTTGAGTGTTTGGTAGTTTTGTGAACAGTTCCTTTAATATTTTGTAAGCAGTTTTGGACAAATTTGTTAGATATGGATAAAACTGAAAACATTTTTGGAGAACTATATAACAAAAAAGTTAATTTATGTAAAGTCCTTCAAGTGTAAAAGGCATTGTTGGCCAATCTGAAAATACAAAAGACGATAAAATTTTTTTTTTAGTTTGATTATTTGCCTTACCTACAAGTGTTTTAGCCACGACTATAGAAAAAACAATAAAATCAGTTATATAATGTGACCTACTTTAAATATAAAAAGGGGAAATATTCAACCGTATAGGTTTGAACTATGTGTGTATTAAGACTTGTATCAATACGTTGTTTAGTTAAAAGAGGATGGGTAAAAAGGAATGTACACTGGGACACACGCTTCTCGCTCTCGGGTGGATCAAAGAATTTAAATATTACAAAATACTAGGTAGACCGGATTAGTAAATGTTTGAAGACACAGGTAAACTTTTGGATTTGGAGAAAAGGATATATTTATTTATATAAAGGTGCAGAAAAACCGTTATTGATAAAAACCTTTGAGATTGCTTTGGACTCATTTTCATATTGTTTACAATTAAACAGAAAATGGCTGACATCGCCATATTCTCCACATGATGGACAGTCGGGACTCTCGTCGATTCCAATTTTGTATAGATGGAATGGTAGTCTAACGTGATTCAATTTAAGGCGGCTTATGCAAGATATAATTGCCCAAGTAGTATTCGTACTTTGGACGATAAAAATTTTGAAAAGATAAAAAATTTCTCTGCACAACTAAGCCTAAAATAGAAAAAATCAAACAGAACCAAAAATTGTATTTTTAAATGAGCAGAAAATTTGGCTGCAAAGGAGTTTTTTAAATGTGGCGCAGGGAAGTAGAAATAATAAGGTGATTTAAGGTGACTCACATTCAAAAAAGTTCAACTCTCTTAGCGATAGACAAAAATGGCGACGAAGAGAATACTTGAGGAAAATTCCTAGAGATAATCTCGATTTTGTTTCTAAAAAACATTGCAATAAAGACATTCAGTTTATTTATAATTTTTTGGAGTTTCCGATACATGTGAAGGAAGTAAGAAGTTTTTGTGAAAATTTAAAGACTACTAGGGAAAAAGAAGATCTGTCGAAAGAGCAGGCATTATTGGTTTTTATTGGTGCCGACTTAAGTAAACAACAATATAACTTAATAAGAAACGTATTGCCTCCAAAAGTTTTTCCCAGTTATTATAAAATACAACAGGCCAAAAGTGAAGGCTATCCTGAAAGACAGGCATTTAAGGTAATAAAAAAAATGAGGCAACGGAGGAAAACTGTACTATGTTATTGAAATATTATTGTGATGCAGCATCAGACTAGTCTGAGTACAACATGAGATTTTTCAAAATGAAAACAATCAAGACAGTAGTATATTTATTTTCAACCTGGTACCCATTAAAATTAGTTCTGAAACATATACAGTGTTGCAAAACTTATCTCCTTCGTCGACTAGATTTTGCCGACCGATTCAATTTTATTTTTCCCAAGAAAGTGTGTTATTGGTGAAGACGGTTAAAGAAGAGAGCAGCTAATCGCTACGTACAGTTGTACGGCTGGTTTTTTATGCAATGCAAACATGCATTAGTACCTATTGGACAATTGAGCGAGGAAGCTCAAAAAGCAAACCATAAATTATTTACCTCTAATCGCTTGAACCACCCGAGAAAAACATCGAGAATATCAAATAATGAAGATGTTTTTAATAATTTGCTTCTTGCTTCGGATCCATTAGTTACTAAATATCGATCTAAAATATCTTCTACTGCAGGTGATTTACCATCAGATGGCTTATTAGATTTTTCAGATATTGATTAATTTAGTTTTAGTGTTTTAGGCCCAGCAATTAATCATTACAGTTGTTATTATAGAATAATATGAAACTCAATAAATACACAGTTCTACCTTTGATACAAACGAGGTTTTGGTACTTTTTGATTCACCTGTATGTATAGATAAACTACCAATTTCCCTCGTTATATTTGAATTTTAAATAACTCCATTTACCATCTATGGATTTGCAATAGCCCTACACCCTGTATATTTTAAATTGTTTATATCTTTGTTACACATTAAACCTTGACTATCAGTTTATCATCCTACCAATTGCACAGTTCTACCTTTGCTACTAACCAAGTGTATCCTTAAAGTTATTAAAAATTTGACATTTCTTGAATACCCTCTGTATGTATATTTTTCAGATCGTTATTTATTTTCATCTGTTTTAAGCTAAAAACGTTTTAGAGAACAAACTATCAATTTTCCAAGTTATATTTGAATTCTAAATATTCGCTATATTTACTATCCATTGAATTTTAATAGATGTACACCCTGTATATTTTAACAATTTGATTTCTTTGCTATACATCATTTCTTGACTATCACTTACCCACCCTACCAAATTTCTTCAACTTCGGGTAAATGGTACTCAAGATATTAGAACATGTCATAAAAAATCCCCATTTCGTTCCATAGTGCGACGTCACTGGCCATTTCTAATTTCAAATTCCTAATTCTGTTTTGTAACTTTTTAGTTGCTTTTTAACCTCTCGGAGTTTGTGGCGAAAATTAATTAAACAGCTGAAATTTTTAAATCTCATGAAAGCTTTACGTTTAAACTAGTTAATTACCAACAAAATTTACAAGAAATCTCTTAAAACGTCAACTTAAATCTTTTGTCGTTACAAAAATATTCGATTTGAAATTTTCTTTAAAGTTGTGCTTGTCCCACTTATTATGTCCAGTAGTTTACTTTAAACTGTTTTATTCCAAACCAACTTTACAAGTTTATTACATGGAATGTAACATATAACAATAGAAAATAATAATAATAAAGTTGTAATAAATGAAAACACTCCTATGTTATAATTCAATATAATATAAAACCTAAGTTGAAATAAATATTTTTAAAAAAATCTATTCATTTTTATTTTGGTAAAAAATGCATTTTTAATTGTTTTTTAAATATTGGTAATTTTGTTATATGTCTTATAGTCTCTGGTAAGTTATTATATATTTTTAAACCATCGTGGAGAATTGATTTTTTCCCAAAGTTACTTTTTATTGTAATGGTCTGTAATTGTAAGCAATGTCTTGTATCGTGATTATGTAAAGTATTAGATTTTTTAAATATAATATTTGATTTTTGCCATTATTAATAATAGAGTGTATTAAAACGAAAATTTCAAAATTATAAATATTCTGTAAGTTTAAAAATCCGTTAGGTTTATATAGGTTAATAGAAGGTTCCAAATATGGTAGTTTAAATACATTTTAGAGTTTTATTTTGCAATTGTTTTAAAAGTTTAATATGTGACCAACAAGCAGTTCCCCAAATTGAAATTAAATATTGGAATTTAGAATATATTAAAGAATAATATATGTTTTTTAAGAATTTTAATGGTACGAAATATCTTGCTTTGTATAATACTCCTATTAATGGAGTTATAGCGGTTCGTATAATCTGAATATGATTTTTCCAACTTAAGTTTTCATCTATAATTAATCGTAAACATTTTGTTGTATTTGAATATTTAATTTTGTTATTGTTTATTACTATTGGGGAAATGCCAGAATTTATCTTTGTTTTACTTATTAACATAAAAGAAGATTTACTAAAATTTAGTGATAGTTTGTGAGATTTAAGCCAGGAACAAATTAATTCTAGATCATGTCTTATATAAAAAAAAAATTCATTTAAATTATCAGCAAGATAAATAATTGTTGTGTCATCCGCAAACAATTGAATATTGCCTTTTAAATTTAATTTAGAAACTGAATTTATATACATTAAAAATAAAATTGGCTCCAATTTTGATCCCTGTGGTACTCCACAAACTATTTCTTTTTGATTACTTATTGCATTATTTATTTGTACAAACTGTCTGCGCCTACTTAGATAATTTTTAAGTAAATTATACATATTGCCCCTTATTCCAATATTATATAATTTTCGTAAAAGAATATGATGATTTACTGTATCGAATGCCTTACACAGATCCAAGGATAGTAAACAGCATTTTTTATTATCAATTTTAATTTGAATATCTGTTATGACATCCATAACAGCTGTTTCCGTATCCCTGAATCTGCGAAAGCCTAATCTATTAGTAATAATTTTTTCTATTATTTTAGAAAACACTGGTAATATAGAAATTGGTCGATAATTATTATATTCATATCGTTTTTCACTTTTAAATATTGGAATTATCTTAACAATTTTCATTTTTTCTGGAAAAATACCTTTATGAATAGAAATTTTTGTTAAAAAAATTAATATAGGAATTAATTCTTTTTACATATTTAATAATTTTAATAGGAATATTGTCAAAACCAGAAGCTTTTTTAGCATCTAAACCATCAATAATTTCTTCCATTTCATCATTTGGGATTTCTTCCGGATCGATAAAAAAAGTCTTCTCTTCTGTGGATTTAATTGTTTAGTTTAAAAAATGCTAAAAAATAAACACGGATATCTTACAGCCAGGTTGCGTCACCGTGGAATGTATCTGCATGAAATCGGTGTCATAATCGATGCTAGTATATCCGCGATATCTAAGGTAATTGCTAAGCTTGACGCACATGGATCGCCTATATGCAAGAAGGAGATCCTATGTTGCTACCTTTGCACCAAGCTGAAGGAGATGGGCTCAGGCGTATACAAATTGGGAATGAAGTAGGTATTTGTTTACTGATGAATGTAGCTTTAATTTGTATTCATGTGATAAACGAATCTTAGTATGGATAAGAAGTAATGAAATATCAAGAGGAAAATATGGAAATCAGAATAACATTTGAATGGAGTGGTGTTCTCTTTGCTCAAATTTTTGGAAACGATTTTGTTTTGGATAGACGACAATGCTCACCCATAAAGGGCGAGAATTGTTCTAGAAATTTTGAGGGAGAATAACATTGAGCGAATGGAATGTCCTACTAGATCTCTCCATGAATGAATGTGATAGAGCATGTAGAATAAAATTGAAGATAAATGAAGGTGGGTATGAATTAATAATTTTGATGGTTTGGAATGCTGTGAGAGTGGAATGGGATGCTGTACCCAAGCCTTTATTGCAAATAATGCAATGGCATGCCAGATATGATAGCAGAGGTTTTACGTGTAGGTGGCGGGCCAACTAAATATTTACAACGTTAATGTAAGTACTTACTACAATTATTAACTTTTAGAGAAACGCTTCTAAATAATCGTTGACCAGAAATTGAAAACTCCTATGACTAGTGAAAAAAAAACATTTTTGGTTATATGACAATTCGGAAGTTATTTTTTCTTTTTTTTTTATCTAATAAGCGTATCCTCTAATTTTAAACGCGTTTGTTATGCCTGACAACACTGATGTATGTTTGGCATACAGCAAGAAGTAAAGCCTTTTTTTGCTTTTATTTTTTCAGGATAAAATGTAATTGAAATACTCTAAAAATGTCAAATTTAAATATTTAATGAAAAACACTGACAAAACAGGTTGTCGACGACATATAATTTTTGACAATTAGAAGAGGTTGTTTTTATTTTTAATTTTGTTTTTAAAATTTATAATTTTATGAAAAAGAAAATAAGAAAACAAATGTTGGCATTTAAAAACGTTTAATTAAAAAAATAACAAAGAGGATCGTTTTTAAGTTCATTTGCATTTTTTACAACTTGTATACTGTCTAGACTAGCTATTGGCGATACTATATTTTACCTATTGATAGGCGATAGCACATCACCTATCGATATATATATATATATATATATATATATATATATATATATATAGTTATCGATAACTTTCGATAGTTATCGACAACTATCGATAGGTATCAGTATATCGATACTTATCGAGAGTTTTTCATATTTATTGTTCAGTTATTGGTATTTATATATTATTGGTATCGGCAAGAAAGCAGGTTAGAATTCGAAGTTTAACGTTTGGGCACATAGTTAAATATGTTATTTTGGGTACAGGTATAGTCAGGCAGAAAACATTTGAAAGTGGCCCGTTGGTTGCATAGTTTCTTTTCTCGTATATCACTCAATATATTATATTAATATAATACTAACATTCGCTATTGTATATTTGTGATCGCAACACTTCTCGAAAAATATAAGTTTTTTCGACGATTATTACTACATAGAATACTCGAATGTGTTTGTAGTTTTTGGTTTTTTCAAGGAGTTATTAACTGAATGATTATTATGATTTTTTCTATAAATATGTCGACTCTGTTAAGACACAGACAAAAGAAATGCTAAACAGTGTGAAGATACCCTATATATTTTGAACTAAATTCGAAATAATTATTAAATTAGCTACATATTTAAATGTAGCTAATCTCACAATTCAGTTTTTTAAACGTTTTTAAGCATGTAGGACATCTAAATTTACTATTTATTATTTCATGCTTTTGTGTTGAATGTATGGTTTAATTTAAACCGATTCATTATTATGCCTTGTTTGCAGGAACATTTTTAAATATGGGACAAAAAAAAATATAGCGGTTTTACCAACTTGTACAGCGGTACGAAAAAAAAAATACTTGTTTCGTTGTTTCATGATAAGAAAAATGGAATATTCGCCTTCTTATAGAACAATTTTTTTTATAAGCAGCATAAACATTTTTATAAAAAAATAAACCGACTTCAATTTGATTTAATGAAGTCCACGTCCAACTAAGATCTAATTATAAAGTACATCACAAAAAACACTCACGTTTTAAATGTCTTAATGCCAAACGTCAGGTGTTATACCTATTTACTACTTTTATTATCTTGACTTCGACTCCGAGTTAAATTTCCAATATGGAATAAAATATTTATTTTTACTTTAAAGTTTTTTAAATAGGTTTTATTTTTTTCACCACCTTTATTTTTATTTGTAAGTCTTATTAAAAAAGCTAGGCACAAAGTTTACGACGCTTAAATTTAGGTGACAATATTGCAAATACTGGAGTTCATTGCACTTACAATGTTGCTAAAATACGGTAATATAATTATTATATAAAGAACGTTATTGACAGAGAGTCAACAAAAAAAAGATTGCTAGAATTTAACGTTGTGTCCGTAAAAACCTCAAAAACAATATGAAGCCCGATATTTTGGTAATCCTCCCCTCTTTAGATTTTACCGCCTCCTAACTAAGCACTTCTGTTGCTGACGCATCAAATGTTTTGTAGCCAGAATAAAATCATTTAGTATTATCAATATTCATTTGCGACATAACATGACAAAATATAAAATTTGCCTCCCCCACACCAAGTCGGGGTTGTAGCTATTAACTTTTTTTGGTTATTTACCAAACTTCAAAGCAACATTTTAGATTTATCGCGAAAACTCTCTGGCGAAAAATGGTCAAAAAGTGCGCCAATACGCCGTTTTATTTGTTATAATATGCTTGAATAGGAAGATGACGATGACCCAAGCCCTACCATAAATACTTTTTGAAAAATTCACCTAAATTGGTCTCCCCGGAATTAATGTTCATTTTACGTAGAACCATGGAAATTAAAATTATATATAAGCGCCATCTGTACATATGCATGAAAAATCAGCAATGCAAATTGTTAAAAATAATAGTTATTAGGGTAGCAAGGGTATTATAAGGCTAATAACACTTGACGTCGACACAGTAAAGTTATTTAATATTTCCCGGAACCATTAACATTTATAATAACCGAATCCGGCTTACAAGAAATTAGATCCCACCTCCCTAGGTCCCGGGGATTTACCTTGAGATGCCCCCTAATGCGAAAGCTCTCCCGCACAAAAATATTCAAAATGTCGTGTGTGTATCATAAATCAGTGAAAGATTAACGGAATTTGTCGTAATTCACTGTTTTTTTTAAAGACTAAACATTAAATACATAGTTCATAATATCTATTAGCTAACATAAATATATACTTGTTACTTATACACACAATAAAGACTTTGTGGCGAGTAAAGCCAGAAAACCGTAAACGGTCCCCCCGAAAACTTTAAAAAGGAACTTTACCAGTGTTTAGGGAATTTGTCACATTGCCGATAAATGCCGGCAATCGAAAATTGTATTGTGACTGGGTCAGTCGATATCAATCACTATATCGATACCTTAGATATATCGATAACCATCGGTATATGTATTACCATCAATAGTTACCGATAACTATCAATATATTGAAAAATCGATATTTTCCTAATTTACCTACTGGTATTCGATAGATTAGACCATAAAAATTAACTATTATCTTTTAATATCTATAAAATGTATCGTTTTAGATTTAAAGGCATTTTCTTACCAAATGGACAACATTTTCCAAATAAAGCTCAACGATTGGATATTTTGAGGAAACATGTATTTTTCATGTCTGGGGGCATTTATTGGAAATTCACGAATTAACTTTGGTTTAATATCGATAAAAACCGCAACTTAATATCTTTTCTCGTTATAAAAATAAAACACTTTGAGTATGATGCTAAAAGTTAAGTGTCCCGACCTTTTTGGCGAGCAGTTTATATATTGTTATGGTAAAATAGGTTGGCTGAAGACATTTTACTTTTAATCTATCTGACCTAACCGACATCTTTTTTTTTACGGACTCTATTCTGAGAGCCCTGTTATAAGATCTGATCATTTTTGTACACAGAGCTAGAGAATACTTGTATTATGGCATAGCTTATAATCTAAACTAAACTGATGTTCTTAAGGGTTGGGAATACTAAACATTTACAAAATTCCGAAGTTAATGGATATGAATGTTATATAGGTACTATCCAGTTCTTATTCTGTCTCCGGGCTACTATAAAATAAGAAAAAATATCCAGGCTTTCTATTAATTTAAATCAGCACAATGTCGCGAAACACTGACTTCCTATTTTTCACTATTTCGTATTGTATAGTAGTATAGACTTGAAAGTTTAAGTTAATAAAGTTCATCAATAAAAAGTTTAGTTTTAGCACCTGCATTACATTCTTCAGTTTAGTTTTAGCCCCCGCATTACGTTCTTGGCAACTCTATGTACCAATTTTGAGTGTTTGTAAAAGGGATACCCAAAAAATCTTTTGATGTGTTACACTGTTTTTTTTAACTAACCGCTTTAGTTCATCTAACTGACATTCAGACTGTTTTATATAACACCTATTCATCTGCACTGCAGTCTTTTTTAAAAGTTTAATTACATATTTCTTTAAAGTTGATAAACACAACAAAATTTAACCAAATAAAATAGACCTTGAGCAAGTAGAGCTACGAAAGAGATCGTTTATGTATGTACCATTTTAATTTTTTTTTAAAAAACGTACAGGGTTGTCCAAAGAAGAGTAAACACCTTTATAATTTCTTTATTTTAAAAGATATTGAAAAATGGTAACAACAAAAGTTGTAGGGACTTTAGAAATTAATATGGGCAATTTGTCTTGAAAACAATTTAACATCAAATAAAAAACTACTCGGTCATCTGTAATACAGCTTACGTTGAGCGGAGAAATCTCGTTATGATTATAAAAAAGCGTTCGACTCTATACCGCATGACTGGCTTATCAGAGTACTAAAAATGTACAATATCGATCCCTGTATAATACATTTTTTGGAACATGCCATATCAACCTGGCACACAGCTATTCACTTGAATCATACCAATATTAACATCAAAACTAATCCTCTATAACTAAAAAGAGGTATTTTCAAGGTGATTCAACGAGCCCGCTATGGTTTTTTATTGCAATGAACCCTCTGTCTAACCTTTTAAATTCTACCGGATATGGAATGGAAAAAGAACAAAGAAAAAATTAAGTTAAACCATCTTTTATATACGGACGATTTAAAACTAATGGCAGCTACCAAGAACGAGCGGGATCAGATGCTCAAAATTGTCGAGAATTTCTCTACAGATATTACAATGCGTTTTGGGCTAGATACGTGTAGAACTCTCAGTATAAGAAAGGGTAGGATTCAGGAGCAGGAGGATGAATTTGAGATGCAGAGCGGTCATAATGCAAGGACAGTATATAAATCACCGAGTAATGAAGGAGGAACCGACAAGCCAGTTTACAAGAACAATACGACAATTGCTAAAATCAAAACTTAAGAGCAATAATTTGCCTAGGACAATTAACATCTACGCTTGTTCTGTGCTTGGCTATTCATTTGGGATAATTACGTGGTCCAATACTGACATTAATAATCTTCAGCGAAACATCAGAACTCTACTCACAAAGGCCAAAAACACCATCCAGGCAGTGTCATAGAACGTACAGCAATTCCACGGCATCAAGGCGGAAGAGGATTAACACATATCTCAAAGCAGCTAGATCAACAAATCACCAAATTGCGAAGCTATTTTCAACAAAAAGCACGCACATCTGATTTACATCAGATTTTATGTGATTCGGATCACTTTACGCCTTTACAGCTAAAAAAACTCATCACGAACCCGTAGATGAGAAACTGAAGAGTTGCAGGGAAACGTCTCTGCATGGCAGACATTTAAATTAGGTTAGTTAAGATTGGAAGTTTCGTAAAACGGTCCTAAAGATCAGGTAAGTCCAACCAGAAGCTACTTAAAATATATAACGAAAGATGCCACAGTGGTAAATGGATGTCGGATGTCAGTGACCATACAACATGTCACAGGGGGGTGTCAAACGTTCGCTGCTAGTGAATAGAAGTTGAGACACGATGCATTGGCCAAAATTTTGCACCAAGAACTAGCAGAGAAATTACGGCTCTCGCAGGAACAAAGAGTGCCATATTATATATAAAACCCTGAGCAAATTTTAGAAAATAATTTATACAACTTCTATTGGGACCGCACTATGGTTCTTTTGATATCAGATATTACACCTTTAAAGTTAATAGTTTCGGAGCTATAAACATTTTATTTGTAAGAGCTATCTGATGGTAGGTATCATGAGTATACGAAAATTTACTTATGGTACTTTACCTGGTATCATAGTAAGCGCCACCATTAATTAAAGCGGTAAGATGCCAATTTTTAATTGTTTTTAGCTTAAAAACATATGAATTTGGAAATACCGAAGTGGTAACACATCTGTAATAACTAAACTAAAATGTATTATAAAGACAATCTATAAAAAATGAATGGGTATTAACTAACGAGGGAACAAAACTTATTATAAACAAAACCTAGGTTTCCAAAATGCCTCCTTTAGCGGCTGAGCACATATGCACGTGTTCTATAATTTTTTCTTGCGTGTTATATAACATTTGGTTGCTAACTGCTCTAAAGGCCTCTTGTCTTATCTCCTTCATTTCGTTTGGACCTTCTCAAGGCGTAGGATTTACAAAATTGCTGACAAATCTCCACAAAAAGTAATCCATAGGATTGAGGTCTGGAGACATAGGGGTGCACAGAATCGGTCTTTCCCCCTATTACCTATCCATTTCGACACATGACGTTCTTTTAAAAAGAATGTGACATCTCGTGTGCCATGCGGCGGGGCCCCGTTATGTTGAAACCACATATTGTTTCTAACTTTTCTAATATCGGCAGTGACTCTTTTATAAAGTTTAAATATATGTTACCAGTTAAATTACTCTTGAAAAAAATTTGATCCAATAACATAATCGTTTATGGTGCCACCCCATACGTTCACAGACCATCTTTCTTGTTTCATAATTTCTCCTTTCCGATTTGGATTTTGTTGACTGTAGGACCTTATATTATGTCGGTTCACAATACGCTCGCTCCTAAACGTAGACTCATCTGTGAATAACATATTTCTAAAAAAGTCAGGGTTTTGGTAAGTTTTCTCTTTAGCCCAAGAACAAAAATCTTTTCTTTATTACCAACTTTTGGTGATATGAAATACGATAGGGATGCACTTTGTGATTTCACAGATGCGTAAGATATATCAAGGCTTCGAGAATTGGTACTTTGAATTGGATTTTCATAAACGAAATGCGAAATTCGTAGCTAATTTTCCTCATTGAGAACATGCTTGTTTCTGTCTTCTTATAATCCACATTCCCGGTCTCGCTGAGTCTAACTCCTAGTTTTTTTAATTGTTCTTTTAAACTTGGTTGTCGTCTATCGGGATACTTGGCCAGATACCGTCGTTTGGACGGTCTTAACTGGTAACAATTCTTCGCCAATGTTTATTTAACATATCTATCATTTCGGCTTTTGAATAACGTGTGACGTTTCTACTCATCTTTAACAACTAATTATTATAAAATAATATTTTTTAAAAAGTAAACTACCCTAAGTATGACAAATCTTTGATTAACCTGTTGCGCGGCAACCAAACGACAGTATTTGGACAGGTAGCCCGTTGTTAACAAGCCTGTTTTCAATTTACAAAATCACAAAGTGCATTTTTATCGTATTTCATATCCCCGAAAGTTCTTCCCTGATGATAAAGAAAAAAGAGTATGTAGTAGATTTTTGATATTGGTCTATAGATAAAACTTACCAAAACTTTATAGAACGCATGCATATGTACTCAGCCGCTGAAGAAGGCATTTTTAAAACCTAAATTTTGTTTATAAGTATGTTCCCTCGTTATTTAATACCTATTCGTTTCGTTATTACAGATGTGGTATCACTTAGTTATTCCTAAATTCATATGTTTAATTAATGGTGGTGCTTACTGTGGTACCAGATGAAGTAACAACTTTCGTATACTTATGGTATCAGATAGCTCTTACAACATTGTAAATTTGACAGCGCGTTCCTAGATTTCTATAAGCAGCTTGTCAAATCCGAAAGCTCGGTTAAATATTCTAAATAGCAATTAAGTTTTGTGCAACCGGCTATATAGCTCCGAAACTATTAACTTTAAAGGTGTAACATCTTATATCAAGTGTCTAGAATTTTCGGGAGAATCCAAAAATACAATAATATACAGGGTTTTTCATTTAAAATAAGCAAAATAACCATAGTTTTTACGCGTAGCTTTTTTATTTCATGCTCAATTGTTTTTATGATAAATTGCCGTTATTCCTCTCTAAAATCCCCACAACTTTTGTTTTTAACATTTTTCGATATCTTTTAAAATTAAGAAATTATAAAGGTGTTTTTATTGGACAACCCTGTAGAACCAATATCGAAGCAATGATACTGCTTGATGTAGAAAGGCTGTAATATATACAGTGCGTTCATAAAGCGTTGCACAAATTCGATTCAAATTCAGGTAGTTGCTTTTGACAAAAATAATGAAACATATAAAGTGATAAATTAAATTGCTATTTTTAATACTAGTATTACGTTTGCAAGATATAATCAGTTTAATGCTGTCACATCGGTGGTAATTTTTTAATGGCATACCCTAATTTACCTTCGTAATAAAGTAGATACTTTTCCGAATCTATTTTTTTTTGCCTTGAGACTAGCTCGTTTAGCCACGAACCACTTATATAATCGTATCAAATTTAATAATATAGAACAACAAAAGGAAATAAACGGGGATATTCGCTTCTCGCCCTGGGGCCTGTTCAGGACATTTTTTTTATTATAAAACATAGACTTACACAGGTTGGCTCGGATAGGTAGGTTGAAAACACATAATGATGACAACCAAGAAAACAAGATTAGATTAACCTATAACATCAAATTATAACTTAGATTTGCACATTTTTAAATAGTTAAGAAATAAATTCTCCACATTGTCATTCGATACAACTTTACGAATGAAGATAAGATGGTTAAGTAGATTTAATTTGCCTAGCTCAGTGGTTAAGTAGTCAATAGCAGTTCTGTTGTTGTTGCAGTTGAAGAGTCTATGATTTAGATCATCTATAGTTGTTCCATCGCATGGATATAGGGGACTATTAGCTAGTTTCATTTTAACTAGGAGTTTATTGAAATTGCCATGACCAGACAAAATTCTAAAGTCGGAAACAAATAAGTAACGTTTCCTAATTTAAAATTTTGTCTGGTCATGGCAATTTCAATAAACTCGTAGTTAAAATGAAACTGGATAATAGTCCCCTATATCCGTTCAAATCTAAATGTATCTCTCACTATGGTGATTTGTTTTTTCGTTTGGAATAAACACACTTTTTCATTTATATTTTAGATACTGTCGGGAGGGCTCACCTTTACTTTTGCATCCTCTTCAAGAACCTCTTAAGCGATGCAAGTATTGTCACGAAGAAAAAGTTTTCGAATTTCAGCTGGTGCCAACCATAATATCAAAACTTAATTTGGCGTGTGATTCTAATCAAATTAACAGACTGGATTTCGGAACAGTGTTAATCTACACTTGTAAAAACAGTTGCTGGGATCCTAATGATGTTACCAAAGAAGAAACTGTTATACTGCAGAAGGAAATGTTTTAAATTTAATTGGGATTGGGTTTATATGCCTCTGTTTAGCATATTTTAGTTGGTTGTACTAGCTTAGTAGAACCAAGAGAATTGTTTGAAAAACGCCCAATAGCATATTATCTGCATTGATGATTACTGGTAAACTCAGCCAGTTGCTGATTTATTTAAGTGTTGCTTTGGAAAGTGCGTGCTTTGTCATGGATTTTATTTTAAAATATCAAAATACGTTTGTTTTAAATTTGTATGGTTTAAAAATATAACGTAAGGCTCGTTTCATTACTCAAAGCAAAATTACTTACTCTTTATAGCGTTTATAAAAATTTGAATCTAAAGGACATAATGTTGTTACAATATAACATGTACTCTGCAACTTTTAAGTGGCCAATGCAATTCTCAATATTATACAGAAATAAAGAGGGTGAATAGGAAATTACTATAAATATTTTAACAGATGAAAATACATTTAAAACAGAATAAGTGCTATATAACAGGGGTCACCAGTCAACAATCATGAGCTTTGGAATTGTAGCCATTTTAAGATTTACGATTTTTGGAAAAAGCGGAACATTAGAATTATACTCTCTGCACGCTTCACGATTTGTTATTTTAAACCGCATACAATACACTAACAATTTTAAATTCCCAATAACATCAGTTATTGGGAATTTAAAATTTAAAACGTACATATAAAACAATTTTTTCCCAATAATGGAAATTGTTCTGTGTTGCCGGATTGTATTTAAGAGTAGTAGTGAACGGAGTACATTGTATTATTCCGTCGACTAAGAATCAACATAATAAACTGCTTACCATTTATGACGCAAAATAATTACACAAAATAAATCTAGTCTGTAGCCATACCAATCGTGTGTGTGTTTATGTATGTGTGATTTATTACCTATGTCATTTTTGTAGGAAACAAATTCAACGAATATATGACTACCAATATTTTAATAGCTCTAAGTTAATTAGGCTATTATTAGCTTTATCGCACTCTTTTTGAAGACACGATGATAAATTATTGTTTAGTCAATATGCCTCTTTCTACAGTAAATTAGTGTTTGTGCCATGTACTATTTAGTGTGTAGACTGTATTGTATTTAGTTAAGCTAATTCCCAAACAAATATATCCATCCATTGTTTACTCATATAGTTTTTTTAATATACCATACTTTAAAACCCCGTCAGTATTAAGAGTGCTGAACTGATAATCATATAACACTACAGTTTTATTGCCGCTTTATTTTAACCCACAATGCTCATCGTTCATATTCATATGATGCAAAAATAAGAGGATGCAAAAAAGTCAGGTTTACATTAATAATAAGATTAAAAATGTCATAAAGTTTTAAATTGTTATATAACGATATTGGTGGCAGACATCGTAATAACTGCGCTTAGAACAACCTGTTTTACGACAATCAAGCTTTAAACTGAACCTGTCAACCAACAGACAATCAAGCTTTAAACTGAAACTGTCAACAAATGTTGACAATCACAATGCTATTTCTCAAACAGAATGAGCTGAATCGCCACTTATCCACCACCACCACCAGATATCCTTATCTATTTTTTCTGAAGTAAAAATAAAGCAACAAATCCTGAATGTGGCATAAAAAATGTTTTGTTCTGAAGGAATAGCCCTACTAATTTTGTAACACCTAGCACATGCTACTGGAGAACATCGGCTATATTACACTAGTCATGGACTCATGGACTAGACTAGCAAACTTAACGAGGCACAGCTAGATATATTGTAATAATAAACCATGGGCGTCTGGGGGAAGGGGGCGCTTGCCCTCCCTGAAAAATGCAAATATTGGGGTTTATATACCAAATTCGTTATGGATGACTTTTTTTTAGTCATCAGTTATTTTTGAACATTGTTGCCTTCCATGGAAATAGTGCTGTGGGTGCCTATGTACTAAACTTATATTTCCAACTACGGTGCTGATCGTTGTGTGGAGGTGAAACTGCGGAAGATTTAATAGTTAAATCCGTTACTGAGAAATTGTCTTTAACATATTATTAGTTCACTCATTTGCCGTGGAAAAGCCCATTTCAGCAAAGCTCAAAAAACAAGGGAAAATTAGTCACAGGTGTAGTATAATATTTATTCCAAATATTAGTGTAAAATAAAAAATTATTGGCCAAAAGTATTTGAAAATATTAAAATACTAACCAGTTAGTCTATAAAAAAATAAAATATCGGTAAACAGGCAGAACTTCTCTCGGAATGAATTCCACCACACTCGAATAACACAGCTTATATGTCCATATTGCTATTTTATAATAAATTTTTACGTAGATACAAAGTATACTCTTTTATAAATTTCCTATTAATGAAACACAACTTTAATCAAGAAAAGTGGAATATATTACTGTTTATACAGTTTATCCGAAATAGGTAGGGAATGTATTGGGATCTTGGAAACTAGAAAGATGGTAAAATGGGTAAGGTTGTAGATCATTCAAAAATTAAAAGTTTGCAATTTTCCAAGTGTCGTATTTTTTTATTTTATAATATTTTCAAAATCTGTAAAAACATTATTATCCTTGCATTTAAATTTTGATTTCGACGTTTCGGTTTTGAGATACCATCATCAGCTTTTTTTCTTATGGCGGTCTTTTTGTTTTTTAGCAGATTTAAAAAGGTCTTTTCTCCCTTTAAAATGATGTATTACATTTAATTGTTTTTATGTCAAAAAACTACAAAATTCGTTTTTCGTTCGAGTTGGCCATGACTGCGGAGGCTATTTGCTCCAAAAAACAATTTCCATTCATTTAGTTATAGGGAATTCTGAGAAGATAAATTCGAATTAAGTTTATTTCTATATCTTATTAACCTATGCCCTCACCGTCTGAAACGCCTTTCATTGGTACTTTAGTTACGAACGACGGCGACGTCAGATTAAACATTTTTTAAATTATAACATCGAGCCACGTTCTACGAGAAATAAATGTATGTATTCAAAAACGATTTTTTATTTACGTTCAAACCCAAACCTGATAACAATGAATACAATAAGAATATTAAATTTAACCTAATAATCTCTGGATAAACGATGTTTATTACACTTATTACCATTCTGAATTATAATGAAAAAGTCGACCAAAAAGTATCCAAAAATAATGACAATCGAAATAGAAGCATTCAAGAATATTTTGCCGAAATTACTACATCTTCTGCAAGTTGTTGTTGCAAGCAGAGAACTGAACATTTTTTAAAGATTTTTTTTAACAAAACAATAATAAAAAGTAGGTAAAATAAATTTAACAAAAAAATGAATGCTACAATCCAAAATGCCGACCGTTTTTGTCAATGCACTTTTGACACTTCTTTAATATTGATCTAGTAACACGTTGAAGAGGGTTCCTATTAATATTTGATAGTTTTTGAAGAATTTGTACATTTTCAGGGCAATCGAATCCTATGTTTCATTTTATATATCCTCAAAAATAAAAGTCTAAGGGAGTAATGTCTGAAGACCTGGCAAGCCACAGCACAGGACCGCTATTGGATATCTCTGTTACCAAAAGTTTCTGATAGAAATTTTGCACCTTTCTAGAATTGTGAGCGGGAGATCCATCTTGTTGAAACAAATTGTAAAACTCAAGTGTTGGAACAACTTCTCTAATTGCCGGGACTATTTCTGTTTCCAACGTGGTAAGATATCTTTGTCCGTTTAGAGTCTGCTTGTAAATGAAAGGCCCAATTAATCGGTTTTGCTAGAAAAATAACACAACGGTTTAATAAAAAATCATGCTAAAATAGGTAGGTATTGGTTTTTGACCATAAATTGGACTCCACACGCTAAAACCAGATCGTATTTGCAGGCCTTCGTTGTTCCCGTAATTGAGGATTTTCTACAGACCGTTAATGGTGGTTGTGTCTGTTAAAACACGCCACAATTGGAAAATGTTTCGTTACCAATGACAAAATCGTAGTCTTCTCACAAAATCACCTTCATTTAGCCCTTTTACAAGGGTGGGTTTGTAAGGACGTAATATATGGTTAACTTCGGAATGTTAATTTCTCTGCTTGCAACTCGTGTAGAAAATGTAGGATTTTCGGCAAAATATTCTTGAATGTTTCTATTTCGATTTTCATTATTTTTTTGATACATTTTTGGTCGAGGTTTTTCAAAACTTCTATATGGTTGGTAATAAGTGTGGAGAACATTTTTCTCCCAGATTTGACGTTTTTCCGGAAAAGTTCAAAATAATCGTTGGCGGTACTCTGAGCAGCAAATATGCTTCGCAGTCATGGCCAACTCGAACAAAAAATGAATTTTGCCGTTTTTTTGACATAATATTTTTATTATATGTGTCATCATTTTAAAGAAAAAAAGTTCTTTTTAAATTTGCTAAAAAACAAAATGACCGCCATAAGAAAAAAAATTTCATGATTGTATCTCAAAACCGAAACTTCGAAATCAAAATCTAAATACAGGGATGCATTCCCCAAAAAAGTGCCTAAATAATGTTTTTACAGAATTATTATAAAAAAAATACAGCAGTTCTTCGAAAATGCAAACTTTTAGTTTTTTGAAAATATCTCAAAAACGAAAAAGGATAGAGGCGTCATCAAACCGGCATTGAATTTACAATTGAATGGTCTATAACTTTCCCCATTTGACCATCTTTCTATCTCTTATAGTTCCCAACACATTCCCTACCAATTTCGGACACACTGTATAATATGGATAAAGTAATTTTATTACAAATAAATATATGCATATATTAAGTCTGTTGTAACTAAATGTATGGAAGTTCCTAACAAGGACCATTTTTCAAAATTTAAGTTTTTAAGTTATTTTTATTTGATTCTTTAATAATTTAGTTTTTATTTTGAGGTTTGTGAAAATTTGACATTTTATTAGGTCACCGTATTGGATTTTTACCAAAATCCCCATATGACTAATTTTTTATCAAAATTTATCGGGTAAGTACTTTTTGTACTATGCTGTCCGCGACAGAGAGACCTACGGAAATTGGAAAAATGTGTTTTTCGTCATCTAGGGATTATAAAACTTAAAGATCTATGAATGATTTTTAATATCCGAGGGAGGAAAACCATTTTCCTCCTAGGTAATGTATAATTTTTTCTACTGCCTGTGATGTCGTATATATATATACGACGATATATATATATATATATATATATATATATATATATATATATATATATATATATATTGTAATGCGTAATCTTATAAGAACAACTGAATAAAGTTGTAGAATTATATTCAGCTACATAACAAAATATTAAGTAAGTGTTGCATAGTCATCACAGTGGTGACAAAGCTTTGTTGCTATGATATTTTTGCCAATGAGTTCCATCGAAGATGACCAAAATATCTCACTGAAGAGGCAAAATTGGTTGAAATAGATCTTCTTCCTACAAAATCAAACAGACGAAGTAAAAAAACACTTGCTTATGTAAAAGTCTGAAAGAGCTTAGGGGGAGGAAAACGTTTGCTCTGGAAGAAAAGATCCATTTTCCTCTCTTGTTTGGGGATCGAAAATTACATTTCCTAGTACCATACTAGTAGAAAAAAAATACATTTTATTCCATCATTGATTTGAACTAAGCGTCAAACTAATACCTAATTACTAGATACCCCACAAAATAAATCTTCGTGTTAAAAGCGGTTACAAACAGCTCAGAAGAAATTTTGTTTTGGACTCTTAAAAGTGTTAAAAACTATATAAGGTTGGCCTTATTGAATATAAACTAAAGTCTGCTACTCACTATTCGTTGACTCGTCCGCATAGTGTGGAGGGTCCCGTTTATCTGTGAGATTCGTTGCGCGGTGATTCCAGATTTTGGGCGGATAATCAAGTAGGCTTTGACTTCGGCAAACCATAACCATGCGTCCGCATCAAATCTTTTGTTTTCTGCGTATTGTCAAACACTGAACTCTACGCGAACGAATAAAATTATTAAATAAAAATTGAAATATTCATCAATTCGTTGATCACCAACGCGTTCAGTTATGTGAATGTTAAGCGACTTGGTCTTAAGTCTCATACCATAGTCAGACGGCCTCTGACTATGGTATGAGCAGTTCCACCACGATTTTTAAACAATAATGTATATACCTATTTTATTTGAAAACGAAAATGAAAAACATTAACAATATTTTATACTTCCCTTCCCGCTTGTTTATGTGTTATATAGAAAAAAATAATGTTGTTTTGGTATAGATTTTTCTGCATTAAGATCTTTCACGTTGGTTTCTTAAGAGTACTTAATACTCGAGAACTATTCAAAACAATGTAGCTTAGCTTTAAAAAAATATCTGAGGAGGCCTCTTCTTGGTTAAGGGCCTAGGGACCCCCATAAATAAAAATAGGCCATGAAAGAGTTCAAAATTAAAGTTAAAGACAAATAGATACATTTTTCTAATAAATTATTTTGTACTTCTTTTTTAATTTCCTAGATATCTTTTATTTTACTATTTCGTTTTTTTAAGTAAGAAAGGGAAATTAGACTCGCTGAAAAATTTTTTAAACTAAATTTTAAGTAAACTCTACCATTCTTTTGTTTGTGCTGATAAAATGTCGCTTACCGTTTCACAAGGTTAAGAGCATCGTGTGTTTCTCGCTCTGGCAAATTGATTTTTTGGAAAACCGCTAATATTTAATTGCCCTTTCTATGGAAACGGTTGATATTTGACATATATTGATATTTGTCCGTCGCCTATACTTATTTATAAATATATACATATGTCATTCATTAAACGAAGTGTTTCAACTTTATCGATCTCGCCCATCACTAAATATTGTTCGGGGGCATATAGTTTTGATATCATTTGTTACGGCTTGCAAAAGGATACCAAAACATGAATTTCTGAAATGTTCAAGAAAAATTAATATACGTCCAATCAATTTTGAAAAACACGTGCAACATATATACGCCTTGGCTGTATGGTCGGTGAATCTGAATTTCTGGCTTTGCGGACTCTTTCTACACATCTAAATACTCACTGCAGGAGGATCCAACAGATAAGGCTGAGCGTTTTGTATACTTGTAATTGATTTTCATAATTTAACAAATATAGACGAGAAAGTATTGTTGGTTGTCTTTGTCTTTCAAAATGTTATGTTTATTTTGTCGGATGTAGATTATTATTTTCGGGCTAGCCATAAAAGATGTCAGGTTAAATGTAAAAGGACTTATTCTCTGCAAAAGCAGATGAGGAACTTTGTCCTTGTCAAACCCAATATGTTAGATATATCTATCGTTGTTAATCTAATAAGCCGTTATTAAAAATGTAATACTAAACCAAATGTTTACATACAAATGTTTTTATTAACTAATTATGTACATGGCTTTCTTTTATATTTTGTTAGAGCTTGATCTATAGAAGATACAAAAAAAACTTTAAATACAAAAGTAGGAGTTTTCTTGTACAATTTAAACAAAATGTTTAAAAATCATTAGAAAGGTGAAAATAAGAAGAAGAAATGGTACGTAGTATGGACCAAGGGCCTTTCATATTTGAAAATAAAAGATCTAAATACATTCTTAACACATACCTATATAGAGTTATTTATCAAAACCTAAATTTTTAAAATGAAATATGTCAGGCACTACTGAACCGATTTTATCACATTTTACGCAGTATTAAAGGTACCTGGTACTGACCTAAAACTCGTCTAACAGGCAACAAATTCAGGTCCGGACTCAATTTTTTTTAGTTTTTTTTGAAAACATTATTAAAATCAACACTCTGTAACTTACATATTGGATTTTTAACATTGCGCAAAACTAAAACCAATGAAGGGTACTTAATAAAAATTTTTTTGTAAACAATATTTTTCGATGAGTTTATATAATACAAAACTAAATATTTCAATACTAAAATTTTCATACAATACTAACCCGATTCTGTTAAAATCTTGTAAAATTCTCCGGACTTGCCACCTGTTTAAGGTAGAAGCGGCAACATCGCACAATTAAAATTAGATAGTTTACGACCAGTTCATGCTTATCGATGACCAGAGCCAAATTTTTAAAGTAATCTATTCATTGGTTTTCCAGCACATGATTTGAAATCAATCTAATAAGTAGTTTCAGGCTGATTTTTTGAATATTTTATTAAGCCGCCGTTTTGTGTCGTCATTTTGGATTCGAACCAAAATTTTACCAGTTCATTCCTACGTAATACTTGATATTGTGTAAAATTTCAAGTAAATTGGGAAGTGGTTTTTTAGTAAATTTTTTTTTACGTTTCGCTAGGTCACCATTTTGTTCCGCCCTATTGGATTTTTACATCTAGGGGAACCCTAAAACGTGAACAGCTGAAAAAAAAAGGAGGGAGACTCTCACGATTACGATACATTCCTTTTACGAGGGAAGTAAAAACAAAAAGAAAACCAACTGCTTAGAACTCATTAAGAGAGGTATACTCTCAGGTAAGCTACTCCTGATTCCCCAATTATGGGAAATATAACTTAACTACCTTGTACTGAATTGCTTTGACACTTTGTATATTAATATAGAAAAACGAACCACAAGACATACTTATATAAATGACCATTTATTTTATATAGGTACCCATGTTATAATCTACATGAAGCAAAATATAAAAATAACACGTCTATATGAGAAAAAAGCATCTACTAGTGCCGTAGCCTATGAAGAGCGATTGCTCTCCCCTTCCCTAGGTGTAATCGCGGCCTTTGCTTCGGTTTCGGAAATAAAATTATGGGTAAAACGTAATGGCTTTTTCTTTACTTGTTTTTACGGCACGTATGTTAGGTTAGGTATTAATGTAATTATTTAAATATTATTTTACCATGCGTTTACTTCATTCTGGAGCCCTTAATATTTCTCTTTGAGAAATATGGACTACTTCTTTCAATCACCTGTTTATCATAATTACGTTAATTTGATAAACACAATTCGGCATAAAGTATATGTTAGAACATTTGAGCAGGATCCAAGAAATGTATTCAACTTTTCGATCTCTATCCATTGTTGCCGCACTAAAATCATTTGAAGAAATATTTGCAAATTTCTGGAGCAATGTTGGGTGAAAAATACCATCTTGTCAATTTATTTTTTATTTTAATTTTACTTACTATTCTTAACCTAGGACAAAAAATTGAAATACATATCTTAAAGCAAAAGTATGGAGTTTTTAACCTACTTAATCATTTTTGCCTTGGGAGGTACTAATATACCAGTACAAAGTCTAAAACCAATAAAAAAAAAGTTCATGCAAGCTACATTTTAAAAATTTCTGAAATTTTTTTTTTTGATAACAAAGTTGGCTAGTTTTTGAAAAATGTTCAATTTACAAGAATTGCATAAAAGAATCCTAAAAAAAGTGTTATTTATACCCATGGGACATAACTGTTATTTTTGTACATATCATTAAAATAGAACTTTTGGTACTAATCTACTGAATCAAATAAAAAAAATACAATTATAACTTAAATATTACTATTTATTTGCAAATAAAAAGTACAGTTCAAGTACCCGGCACTTGAGAGGAAATAAATAAATTAGTCTTTTGATACAAAAAATCAAATACAAAACAACTTCATATACACAATCATACTCGTTCACACTATGCACTCATTTAAAAGTCTATTTTCAGAATTGATCAGTCTTTTAGCCTTTAAAGTTCATCTTTAAGCTCATCATCTTCTTCTCCTCCCCGCGTTGGTGGGGGTGCACCTCCTGAGGACTGATAAAGCTTAGCAATAATTGGCTGGACGACATCTTCAAGTTCTTTCTTCTGTCTTTTATACTCTTCTGCATCAGTGTCTTGATTCTCTTCTAAC
Source organism: Kuschelorhynchus macadamiae (assembly GCA_030620095.1). Taxonomy (NCBI): domain Eukaryota; kingdom Metazoa; phylum Arthropoda; class Insecta; order Coleoptera; family Curculionidae; genus Kuschelorhynchus; species Kuschelorhynchus macadamiae. The sequence continues at coordinate 621,766 of JAUTXW010004991.1, read as the reverse complement.
CATTTGATTTTTTCTTCAATAGCTTCTTCCATTTTTGTTTTTTCTTCAGAGCTAACCTTGGATCCCAACTTGTCCTTATCAGCTAGTTGGTTTTTCAATGAATATGCATAACTTTCAAGTTCATTTCTAGCTTCAACCCTTTCCTTAAGTTTCTTGTCTTCATCAGCAAACTTTTCAGCGTCCCTAATCATTCTATCAATATCATCCGGAGTTAGCCTGTTTTGATCATTTGTAATAACAATTTTTTCTCTATTACCAGTCCCTTTATCTTCAGCTGACACTTGAAGGATACCATTGGCATCAATTTCAAAGGTAACTTCAATTTGAGGTACTCCCCTGGGGGCTGGGGGAATTCCAGTAAGATCAAATTTACCAAGGAGATGATTGTCTTTGGTCATGGGTCTTTCACCTTCATATACCTGTAAGAAAAAAGAAATAGGTTATTAAGATATTTAAGTTGATGTATAAAATCTATAAATTGTCTGTTATTCTTTTACTATTAACGGACTGCTAGATATCCAGATGATTTACCCAATTTTATAAAAGAACAACAAAGTAAAAAAAAAATATGTTATTTTTGTAGCAATAAGCAAAAAAAAAACTAATTTAAGAAAAAACCTTTAAAAGACCTGTTTACAGTCCCAGCACCTAGACTGGACCTCTTGTATTTCTCCCAGGACAGGGATTAGGTCATTTATATTTTTCATTTCATTTGTAAAATGTATGAACTGTCGATTATTCTGTTACTATTAACCAAGGGCATCTACATGTCAACAAAGATTGTCTACGTTTTGAAGTAAACAACGCGTCGACTATGAAAGTATGTAATCTATGTAAACCAGTCAATTCAATTCTCAATCCGTTAGTTTGCTGCATTTTAGGTTATGCACGGGTCACTACGAGATAAAAGTGATTCCAGAATTAAAATACTATGTTACTCGTTGGTATTCATTCTGGGATTTCTATAACTGTCTTGTGCAAAAAATTATTAACGCTGTTAACGAAAGCAATTTAAAAAATAGAACTCTCTAGTAAAACATTAATATTTGATGACAAGTTTATGGAAGAAGTAATTGGCAACATTCTAAAGATGACGATTGGTTCAGATCTGGTGTTAGCAACAGATTGACACAGAATGTAGGGACAAGTTCTATTAGTCTACTGGTGAGGTACTACTCTATAATTTTGCTCTACCTCTGAAGAAAAAGAATAAAGTATTAAATTACCTGAATTGTCACAGTATGTTGGTTATCAGAAGCCGTACTGAAAATCTGTGATTTCTTCGTGGGGATTACAGTGTTTCTTGGAATTAACTTGGTCATTACACCTCCAACAGTTTCAATACCCATAGTCAAAGGATTGACATCCAACAATACTATGGCATCCGTATCTTGTTCTCCACTCAAAACTCCAGCTTGTACAGCAGCACCATAAGCTACAGCTTCATCAGGATTGATACCTCTAGATGGCTCTTTTCCACCAAAGAAATCTTTAACAAGCTGTTGGACTTTGGGGATCCTAGTGGAACCGCCCACTAAAACAATCTCATCTACATCTTTTTTGTTCATGTCAGCATCTTCCAAGACCTACAAAAATATATTTTTTTTACCAAACTCACAGTGCACTAAAATAGTTTAAAGTTTTTAGACCAAAGCTCAATAAAATTAACAAAAAAACCTTCTATTGTTGAAAATACTGGTGATAAAAATATATTTTACCTTTTGAACAGGTTTTAGAGTTGACCTGAACAAGTCCATATTTAATTCTTCAAATTTTGCTCTGGTTAAAGTTTCAGAAAAGTCTTCTCCTTCAAAGAAACTTTCAATTTCAATCCTGACTTGATGACTGGCAGACAGAGCTCTCTTAGCTTTTTCTACTTCACGCCTCAATTTTTGGACAGCCCTGTTGTCTTTTCTGTAAAAAAATAAAGTTATTTTGTTGTCGCCTCATGTCTTCCAGTATCATTACATATTCTGAATGTGCAAATATGATTCCTTTATACTAGTTTGGTGAGAACTAATAAAACATTTAATGCGGAAACAAAAGTTTAGTATTATTTACCTAATATCCTTGCCCTTCTTTTTCTTGTACAATTTAATAAAGTGATCCATAACTCTCTGGTCGAAATCTTCACCACCTAAATGAGTATCACCATTGGTAGCAACTACTTCAAACACACCATTGTCAATGGTAAGAAGAGATACATCAAATGTGCCACCTCCCAAATCAAAGACCAAGACATTCTTTTCACCTTCTTTTTTGTCAAGTCCATAAGCAATAGCAGCAGCTGTAGGTTCATTGATTATTCGCATTACAGTCATACCTAAAAAAGCAAGTTTTAACAATTCCTATTGGGGGTTTTTTAATAATTTATTTGGCAGTTTTAATATAGTTAAAATAAAATGAAGTTACAGTAAAAAGAAGAAGTGTACAAAGTTTTCTGTCATAGAAATATTAATATATACTAGTGTGTCCAAAATATGTGAAGCATATATTCTGATCTTGGAAACCATAAAAAATTGACAAAGTTTTAGATAAATTTATTACCAGCTTAATAGTACCTCATTATTCAAAATTCCATTCCAAGTTGGAATTGAATTATAGTGATAACAGGATTACCATTGCCCATTAAAAAAAAAACAATTTTCAATCCAAATAACTTAAAATTTTGCCAAATGCATTAGAAAAAAAAATTCCTGAATAATAAATCCCTGAAATTCTCAGTTATATCACATTTGTGTGTTATATCATCTCACTATCATAAGATACAAAGGGGTGGTTAAATTGGTATAGTTTTAGACAAATCATTTATGATACTAACTATTATAAATTTGTTACCAGCTTAACAGTACTGAAATGTTATATATCAAAAAGAAGTATTCAAAATTTAATTCTAATTTGGAATTATCTTATAGGTATAATAGGATTACCGTCACCCATAAGAAAACCCAAAAAAAAATGAAATTTAAGTTATTAATCCAAATAACTTAAATTTCGTTTTACTGTCAAATGCAACTCAAGAAAAAATCTTGAATAATAAACCCCCAAAATTCCCCATATAAAATTGATCATAGCTAATATTTTGTGTGTTATATAATCTTACTATCATGATATAAAGGGCTAGTTAAATGGGTACAGTTTTAGACAAATAATTTATGATACCAAAAAATATTCACAAATATTATGCCACCTTAAGTTCACACTTACCAGCAATAATACCAGCATCTTTGGTAGCCTGACGTTGCGCATCATTGAAATATGCAGGTACAGTAACAACAGCATGGGTGACCTTTTTGCCCAAGTAAGCTTCAGCAGTTTCTTTCATTTTGGTTAAAACCATGGCGGAAATTTCCTCTGGAGCAAAGACTTTTTCACCTTGACTTGTTTCCACCTTGATATGTGGTTTGCTGTTTTTCTCGATAACCTAAAATATATATTTTATATTAAAAGAAGTTCTTAGTTTTTAATATCAGTAAAAAGTTATTAAGTATTTTTATTTGTTATGTGTATTATTTTTGTTCTTTTCAAGGTTTATGTGTAAACTCTTTAAATTATATGTTATTCCTTTCATATTTTAAATTCCTATGCATAAACAATCATGAGAAAATGATTAACAGAACAATATATGTTCTCAATTCAGCTAAATAAAACATCATTTGTTTGTGTACTGATGATTATTTACATCGAATGAATTTGTAACATGAATGAAGTATAAATTTTCTACGAAGACTAACCTTGAATGGGAAAAACTTAATATCATGTTGAACAGCAGAGTCACTCCAGTCACGACCTATTAAACGCTTGGCATCAAAAACGGTATTTTCTGGATTAGTTGTCAGCTGATTTTTGGCTGCATCACCAATCAGTCGTTCACCATCAGCAGTAAAAGCAACATATGAGGGAGTGATACGGTTACCTTGGTCATTTGCAATAATTTCAACACGCCCATTTTTGTAAACACCAACGCTAAAACAGACAAAGAAAAACAAATAAGACACTACTATAATTATTACAAACTTACTATCAACACTGGATCTCAAATTTTTCAACATTTTATATAAACCACCAACTACAATTTTTTTTACATAGTGAAATAAAAATGAAAAAGAAAATGAGCAAAAAACACTAAAGTAAGGAAAATTAAACAAGCTGAAATAATTTTTTTAATAATTAAAACAATTCACATCATATTTGAGTTCATCATACTTAACAGGTATATTATAGTATTATTGAGACATTTTATATCATTATTTCATCAAAATATTTAGTTCTCACTTCAAGTGCTTTAAAGGTAAAGTTCTATACTATCTATGTTACTGTTAACAATTTTATAGAGAAAAAATAGCATATCATTCCTTCTTCTTTTCTCAAAACTATCCAATCGGACAAGATGAGTCCTAATATGTTATGATATATTTGTTGGAAAATCTATGATTGTACAGTAAAAATTTTGTGAAATAACAATTTATTTTTAATAAAACACCCTAAACACCCTTTTATGTCTATAAAAGAGATCTAATGAGAATAAAATGACTAAAAATATCAGTTTTCCATTCAAATTAAACAGTTAAACCTAGCACCAGCGGCGGCTCGTCAAAAGAGGCAATGCAGACTAAGCCTATTTACGAATTTATTTTAGCATTTTTCTAAATTTAACTCAAATGGTAAATTGACTGGAATCACCCCAAATCTTAATGGATTTAAAATAATAATTTAAAATAATATCATCATTCCTACTGGTCTATTAGACCTATCTTAAGCTTGCAACTTCACTGCATTGCTTTTACACTGTAATACTGGCTGGCTTACAATAGCTTGAGTATAGTGGTATAGGATTTGGACTATAGATAGCAGAATTATTAAGAAATATATTTCGACATACATTTACAGAGTAGAGGCTTGGCTCCTTATTTCTCTATGATTCGGTGGAATACCTTTAAAACGATGCGCTATATGTATGGCCCTCAGACATACGTGTGGAAAATTTTATACAATGATTTTAGAGTACATGGAGATAGCGAAAATTGACTAAGATCATGTGTGCATATCTATTCAGAAACTTACTAGTTTTATTTTTAAATTCTATGTCAAATTCTGAACATATCATGTCTTATACCTAAATTCAATTGTTTCCAAAATAATAATGTGCAACTTAAAGGTTGGAATAAATTCATTAAAAAATCAGGTGTTCTTTTTTTCATGAACGCTCGGACACGCCGATTTTTAAGTTTAGTCCGTTTTTTTAATGACAATTTCATGTATACAGGGTGACCCAAAAATAAGTTATGACAGCTAACTTTTTTAAATTGTAACACCTATTTTTTATTTTTTTTTTATTTAGAAAAAGAAGTAAGAAGGCAATAAAAAATAAAAATTATCTTATTACATGCTGGAAGTGACCTCTACCAACATCCTGGCAGTGTGACAACGAAAGGTTCTATCAATCTTATGTCTGTCCTAATTTTTAAGTCTTTGATGCTGTTATGGTTAACATAGACTTGACTTAAGATACCCCTACAAAAAATAATCCACTGTGATCAAATCCGGCAATCTGGCCAGCCATTGAATTGGACCTCTTTGACCAATCCAACTGATACCCTTGACCGATTATCCCTGATGTCACCCAAATCTTGATATTTTTTTCTATTTTAATCACAGAGATATTGGTCCTCTGCGAGGATACTAGGTATTAAAAGAATTCTTAACTTCTATTTGGGTGCACGTCCTGTTCCCATAACCCATAATTAAAATCTCTATTCACTGGCATTCACTTAGACATACTATTTCTTAAAACTTAAATCTTATCGTAATAACTTCTGCTAAGCCACTTTGGAATTCAGACAAAATTACTTAAATTAATTATATGTGTCAATTATAATATTTCACTTTTACCAATATTATTAAAGGTGAGTTAGATAGGTAAAGGTGAATTTTTCAGTTTCACAATAATTATTTCAGAAACAACTGAATTTAGGTATAGGATGACATGATACATAAAATATGTTTAGAAATAGACATTTATTTTTAAATTATGAAATAAAAAAATAGGTGTTTTAATTTAAAAAAAGAACTTAGCTCTAATAACTTATTTTTGAATCACCCTATATACATGCAATTATCAAAAAAAACGCCAACTAAAGAAAACCCTGTGTTTTTTAAGAATTTTATTCCAACCTTTATGTTCCCACTTTATGAGATTATAATTAAATGTTATAATCTATTAGTTATTAATTTTATTATTGACGTAAATATTTTTTTAGTTTTTTGTTAGCTTCAATAATTGATAGATTATAAGAATTAGAAACATTGCAATGTCATAATCTCATTTAATATAAAGTCTCCACAAACGAAATGATTTTAGTGGATTTTGTTTAACAATAGGGTTATCAACCAATTTTTTTTGTATTTTGGAAAATGAAAGTAGATGCCATGAATATGAAGGTGCGCAAATATCGATTTTTTTATAAGCTAATTTTTCAATATTTCAATAAATATTTCCATGCCACCGAATTTGGCAACATAGTGCTTGTGACATCAGAAGTCCTAATGCTTTGGCAATGGAGAAAATGGAAAATGACATTCTCCCGAAAAAATATCATAACGTCAACTGGCACTGTTAACCTCAATTTGAAGTTATCCAGGTATTTCTTAAATGTATGTTTACATCTATAAAACTGTAGAATAGAAGGTGAACAGGAGAATTAAGAGTTGTTTTGGAGGATATTGAAAAAAAACATCGGCAAACTCGCAAGAAAAAAATGTTATCCTCATTCCTAGGGAGATGATAAAGGGTTTGAAGAAATTAAAAAAGTCTTTTCTGATGACAAAACTTGGTTTTATTTTTGTGAGGATCATTTTAATGTGAGGTCCAGAACTTCATATTTTTATGTAGCAATAAATTAATTTAAGTTGTTTAATTTTTCAATTTGAATTATTTTTGTTTTATAAAATTTTTGAAACGCAGAGGTACAAAAATCAAAATTGAACTACTGTAAACTACCTTATTATTTTGGTTGTGGTAAGCATTTTATGTAATTTTTATTGTGATTTATATGCTCTAATGCTTTCACTCCTGGGACTTCTACATTATTAACACGCTGACCTAGCTTTAAAAAATCATGCACCATAAACATGACTACTTTGGGTAAATTATTAGAATTTGCTTTTACAAAAACATTACTGGTTCGACTAGATGAAACTATTTTACTCAAAATATTCTATACTGCAGGTCCTGATGATGACATGAATTATCATTTATTGTCATTTTTCGAAAACTATAAAACATCAAACTAACTAAAACAGGAATGACTTCTGACACCACATTGAATTTGAAAGAAAATAAGATGCAAAGTTTAAATTCAATTTGCCATGATAAATCCACATTATCCAACATACTTTTTGGTTAATAATAACTATTATTCTGTAAACTTGACTGTGCAAGTAAAACAATATTATTGAACTCTATGAATGAATGGATGAATACCCAATTATCGGACTTGAAATATAGACGTTTAGATATTTGTTAATTAACAATGGGCCCATTTTATAAAAAATCAAGAGAAATTTTTTTCAGCAAAATACTGTTCTATCAAATGTCTAAACAATACCATCATTCTTAAATTAATATTTAATAGTATAAAATAAATGTTTACTTGTTACGACTAGTTTTGAGGCATCGTGAAGGCTTAACACTCGCTGGGTGGGACTGTATTTTCAACAATAAATTAAAATTATTAATAACAGATATAAAGTTCCTGGAGTCAGGGACTTTTTATTGGAAATTTCTTCTTCAAGAATCCTTTTTTTTACTTCTTAAATGTTAATAGTTTCCAAATATTTGCAAAAAACTAAACTTCTTTCTTTTAATCTTAATTTGTAACTTTTGAAATTGTTTATATGCAGGTTGCAACCTTTGCACATTTTTCTAGACAACATTTCAAATCCACTATGCCCTCACTTAATAACAGCAGGAAAAATTAATACCATTTTGAGATTGTGAACTAGACTACTATGTTGATCTTAAAAATATACTCTGATCGAAACGTTCTTGCTGGACAATATACTTTTTGACAATAGAAACATCTCAAAACATAGTTAACTCCCTGTTGCCCAGTATTAATAAGATATTAGGTAATATTTTATATTGTGATGGTATATTGTTACGTGAGTGCAAAATTTTCATCTAAGGCGATATTTCTTAACACTTTTTAGTTTAGCCTCCTCAATTCTTGTCAACACGAGCTGCCATTGCCTAGCATCCATCCCATTTCAAAAGTGTCAATCAAAACGAACCACTTAATACCTACTCAATTCAACAGACAAGCAATTTAAACTATTAAACAACCTTCACAGTGTGAATATACACCAACATACTCCAAGGTATAATATATTTCATAAAAATAAGGTAAAAATGTCAATTCTGTAACTTTTCGGTGGGTTTGATTTTTAAATCTTTTGCATAGTTGAGAAGTTATTTAATAAAATTTCAATTTACATCCAATTAGGTCTATGTGGGACATGAGAAATATTGTAAAATTGTAATATTAATGCACCATGATGTTTAAATTAAATATGTATGATTGGACATTTTGCTAAATAATTTCTCAACAGAGCAAAATATTGACTTTGGTGTAAAAATGCCTAGAATCATAAAAAGTTCAGGGGGTTTAAGGGCTCGCAACCCAGAAAAATATAACTCCTTGTCGATTTTTTAAAATCTGATTTAGTCCCTTCATTGACATTAGTCATAGTCTACTGTGTACCAAGGTTTAAGTAGGACTGTATCAGATGTATAAAAAATATTAAAATTTTAAAGCACCCTGATCTGAGTAAAGAAGCTCTATCCGATCAATGTTCAACAAACTTTTACTTTATTTATAGGAGATAAACTGATTTAACCCGAACTGCATGCTTGGTATTTCAATAATATAACTATGAAAGTGAGGTCAAGTAATTCAAAAAACTTCAACAAGTTAATTATTAACACATAAATTTAAAAAAATTTTTTTTTCACAAACCATGTAAGAAAAGGAGCAAATCAATTAAAAAAAATGTATTAATAGTATCAGAAAAGCAAAAATATAAAAATGTTTATTTGAATTTACAAAGACAATAGTTTTTTGCACAGCCATTACCAATTTAAGACTGTTAGCTCAATTCTGAATTGATGAAAAGGTACTACGGTGCCTGGACACATAATGCACACTATTTGTGATAGGAATATTACTACTGATATATACTAAATCAACAGATCAAAGCGACCCCATGTCATCAGTTACAGGTTTAATATTGTATTGGCTAATAATTATATGGAAATAATAAACATTATAGAGATGTCATTTTAACAAACTAATCATAACTAAACTAAAAAAGCTGAACATACTCAAAAATAATGTACAATAGGTTGTCTCTATTTAAGACATCTTAATTCATAACTCTCATGACGGTAATTTAGAGGTGTAGTGTGTACGGGAGGATGGATGGGGTTTAAAATTCTCCCATTTATATTGAAGGTCTCATGTTATTTATATTAATTTACAAAATGTTGTTTTTTAATGAATATTTTACAACATAACACTTTTATTAGTTTCTAATTAATTAGTCATAACATTTATCAATCGAATTCATGCCGATTTTTTTTGCTGCAGTGCAAATGCAGCCTCAATCAACCTCCACACTAGGCTGCTGCTGTATTTATAATTAACTGAATTTGAAAAAAAAAATTGAACATATGGATATTTGCAGCACTACATGCCAATAGTAGTTACAAAAAACTTACCATGAATATGTGGTTCCTAAATCAATTCCGATAACAGTTCCAACCTCATCTTTGTCTTTTTTGTCCTCTTTTGCCAAAACACTGGCTAAGAGGCATAACGCCCCAAATACAAGATGAAATTTCATTTTCGTACTCCTATACCTAGCTTTTTGGTCACAAATCTAAAAGTGAAAACAAAATTTAACTTAAAGTAGTTACTTAAAAAGAATAAGTTCCCGTTAATGACCTCAATTTGTTTAAATGTGAGTGAAGAATAACGGGCAGGATGTCTCAAAGAAGCTCCTAAATAATAACTGTTTTTTTGTACAATGACACGTCAGCTGAAAAGACTACTTGCTTAGTCTAATCATTATTGCAAAGCATTGGTATTATTCGAGAAAAATAATTAAGTAATGTCTGGGATTATCTCAAACCTTAATTCTTTATGTAGCAATCTTCCAGAAAATGTTTCTCTAATACCCTTTATCAGCCGGTCAAATATTATTTTGTTTAATTTAGAATTAAAATTAAAAATGTTTATTAAATACTCACAATGCAAACACTAAAGTGGGAAGTAAAAAAAAAAGAAATATTCCAAAATTTGGATAACTAGCAGTACTCGCACTGAAAAAACTCGAAAAACTTCACGACGTTCACTCCTTCAATTTCTTTCTTTGATTATATGAAAATGACTGATCAATGGGAATGTCACTTCCAAAATATACCTTACCTTTCATCCGTGGTTGCTTTTCATTGGTTGATGTTTTAAATTTGAGGCTTCTTATTGGACTATATCTCGCAAGTTGTCTGACTGCTATTGGTCCACGTTGGGAGATTCTAGAATTTTGACAGATAAAGACCTGCAGCCAAAGAAATACACGTTTCTGGTTAATACGAGAATATGGGAACGTAAGTTACTGATTAATTCTGGCAAACGTAACAAATTCGCGGTAAATTTAAACCATAGAACATGAATTAATAGTCCAGTCAAGATAAACATTTAATTTCGGAAAAATTAGCATGGTAGGTAGACTAGACACCTTTTAAAATACCATCAAAAATGAAATAACAAAAGTCCTTGTCGATCCTACTTGTGCTAGAAATGTTTTGGGAGATGATAGTTAAAAAAATCGACCGTTGGCAAATTTGCAAAACAGTAAAATGTTACCGCAATATAGTTTATACATTTTTACAAAGTTTATAGATTTGTTTGAATTTTCTACAGATATGTCCTTTTTTATATGAGTGATCATGCATTATGTTTCGGGACTTTCAAAAAGTCTGCATTATATCAGGGCCGTAGCCAGGGGGTGGCGAGATGAACGTAAGTAACTCTTACATTTTTTTATAAAATTAAAATGATCACAAACGTTAGGTTCAAATGGTCACTAACCAAACGCTACAGCCATAGAAAAATATTACGCTAAAACTTTACGAATTTTGCGGTTTTAACTCGATTTGTTAGTCCAACCCTTTATATTTATGTCTGTTAATTCTATGTACATAAGCAAGCAAACAAACAAATACATGTCGGGTCGGATGTCGGCAAAATTCTAAATGTTTCATCCTTCTGGTCCACCAAATTGCCAAACTACAGGTAAATATGTATTCTTTTAGAAGAAGAAGTTAGTGCCATAGGCTATAGGGGCTAAAATATTTTGTGTGGGTTGGCATGTAGAACGGAAAAAATATCGTTTACTTTATTTACGATGCAACTTAACCCAGAGATTGGGAGTTTCGTTTACACCTATAATTTTGAGTGTTTTGTCAGAGGAGTATTAGAATTGTTATGGTGGAACCCAAATCGGAAATGAATATCTCTTAAATAAATGGATTGGAAATCAAGTGTAGCCTTAATTCGTTTTACTACTACCCTGGGAGTGTTTTTTTTAACCGTTGGTACCATATTATGCTCTTAAATGTTAAAACTTAAATTAAATAAAATTAGAAATTTAATTGAAATATGTACGTAAGCAGTACAATTTGAATATTTAATATGTTTTAATATTAAACTGTTATTTTTTTGACATGATGTTTACTTTACACATAAATATATTTAATAAACGACTTAAAATGTATTATTTTTGAAGTCGTAATATTGTAAAGTATGGGAGGGAGTTGAGGGGAGCCAACCCTCCCCCCAAGGTTATTCGGGTTGGGAAATTAGTTTTCGTCGGTAGAGTTTAAAAATTACTTTTTTTTAGTTGTCGGTGATACTAGCTAGCTACACAACAGTGCGGACATTTTTTTGATTAAGTAATTACTATGGCCGTATTTTAAAAAATTACCTATTTCTTCTTTTTGGTGTGGTGATGCGTTTTTCTCATCAAAAAGCCAATATTTTTGTCTATTCGAATTGGTTTATGATTTCAGTGGACAAATAGATTTAAAAACCGATTTAATAACTTTAAGCACATGAATGACCCCAGAATGTTCCCCCGAAAGCTTGAAACCGAAAGTTAAACATAAACATCTTACCAGGGATAAAAGGTGAAGTAGTAACTAAATTCGCCTACCTGTCAGAATTTAATTAGATCCTTGGCTGGCTTTTCGATTGGATTATACAGACTGTTGTACCTATTAGTATTATATATATATATATATATATATATATATATATATATATATATATATATATATATATATGTATATATAATAATACAGCACGCCACTGAATTTCTCATGAAAAAGTGCCTTTCGAAAATGCAATTAGTTTTTCAAAATCCCCACTTATAGGAAATTTTCGGGTTTTTTTTTTTCGAAGATGACCTCAAAGCTTTGGAAGTTTTCAAATTTCTAGACGATCGAGATCCTAATATTCTAAATTTACGCGCCCTGAACAGTCTGTGGTCATAATTGATTGCAATACTGCAATTCGTGAATACGCAAGGCTTAGAGTAAGAAATAATATTTGGTCTGAGACACAAGGATTGGCAAAGAGCCTTGCAAAAATTTGCATATTGGACCTTTTGAAGGAGATGAGATCACTAACATAAATTTAGACAAGATTTTGAAAGATTTTAATTTAAAGAAAAAATGACTTGCAACGATTATGTTCTGTATGTTTACTAACAATAACAATGTTTACTACTTGCAACTAACAAACTGTTTGGTTAATACAGTGAATACCCAGGATATATATGTATATGTATATATATATATATATATATATATATATATATATATATATATATATAAATATATATATAAATTAAAAGGATTTGTTAATTATTTGTCATATTTAATTTAATTTGACTTTTCGACATGTAGTTCCATGTCTTTTTCAAAAATGTTATTATTTTATTTTTCCATGAGACGTAAATGAAAAGGTCAATAACACCAATTAACATTTAAGCAAAATAAAATACACAGAGCACATTGCCATTTTGTCAAACAAATACAAACACAGAATTTAGTTAGTCTGCCTGTCGAAACGTCAAATTGAATTAAATATGACAAATAATTAAAAAATCGTTTTAATTTTATGAACACGCATCCCAAGAAAAGAAGTACCTAATTACAATATATATTTGAAGGTTTAAGAAAAATATTTGCGAAACTATATATATATATATATATATACACAGTGTGTCCCAGATTCGCTTCTCTATACAGGGATCTCGGCTTCTATTATACCTACAGCAAAAGTTAAATGGGGAAAGTTTTAGAGGAAACTTATTGCATTCGATATCCGGCTTCAGATTTACGATCGACCAATTGTTTTTGGAAATATCGGGGAAAAACCGAAAATGGCGGATTTCGTTTTTGGCCAGTATATCCAGAACGGTAAATTTGAGAGCTGCCAAAATGTGACATTATTCGGACACATTTTTAAGACAAATAAGATGGCGTATACGACACGTCTTCATTGTTTTTTGTTAACCCGCAACCCGCCTCAACTTTCATTTCTCTTATGGCCGCCATATTGGATTTTTCGATTTTTGGAAAGAGCCTAAAATTTCCAGTCTAGTGATATGTCACAAGTGCATTAAAGATTTTAGTATCATCGAAATATTACACTTCGTAAAGTTAGGTTTCAGTTTTTTCTAAGGAGGCCATGATTTAAAGTAATGTTCGCTCTCAATGCTTTTCTAAGGAGGCCATGGTTTATCTGTAACAAAATTGGATTTTGACTTTGATGTTAAGTTAAATAGTTGAAAGTATGAAAGCTGTGTTTTAATAAGTAGTAGGTACGCTTTTATCACAATAAAATCATAAATCTGACACATAAATTGTCAAAACCTATAGAAAATGGGCATTCCGTATTCAAATGAAGAAAAGGTTGACATGTTAGCTCTGTACTTTCAATTATACAGAAACGCCGACGTTACCTCAGCAAGGTATTTGGAGATGTACCCCGACGACAGCCTCATAAAACCCAATGCAGGAAAATCGTAGTTAATTTAATTAACCATGGTGCCTTCGAACAACCTAGAAGCGGTTACAATAATAACAATGAAAATCGAGACAGAAACATTTTACAAGCTATCAACGAAAACCATAGTGCATCGGTAAGAACTGTAGAACAGGAAACTATTGTGCCAAAATCAACAGTACAGAGAGTTTTAAAAAAGAATAAGTACCATCCATACAAACCCATAATAGTACAAGGACTTAAGGAAACTGATTTTCCAAGACGACTACAGTTCTGTGAGTGGTATACTAGGAGATGTAATGAAAATCCTGATTTGTAAATCATGTCTTGTAGTCCGATGAGAGCAGGTTCACGAATTGTGTGGTCTTTAATAGGCACAACCGTCATCATTGGGCTGTGCAAAATCCTCACGAAGTGACAGAGAGACGTCTACAGATCAGATTTGGAAGTAATGTTCGGTGTGGGATCATTGGTAAGTTAATCTAACCAATCTTTTTTAAATAGGCACCAAATGATGGTCAAATAATAATCTTTTTTTTTTTCGTTTAGTGCTTTAATGATACTAAAAGAGTATAATCTAATAAAAAAAAAGTAAAACGTTTTACTCTAGTCAGTCAATTTACTTTTTTGATATTGTATTACATTTTTATTCAATCATTTTGTATTGCACACTTTATCTAAATTTTCTGCAGATTTAGCTAATTCTCTAAAATTATTTTGATTGCCTGAATTTAATGATTTATTATTACCCAGGAAGCCTAGTTCTTGCGTTATGAAAAAAATACCATATTAATCAAATGTCGAATTATTTTTCGATTTTCATTATGATTTATAGAAAGGCGTTCAGCTGTATTTCCGAATAATTTAAATTTTAAAGCGCAAGGGGTTTGTTCTTTTGATATTTTATGTTTTATTAAGGCACGGTGTATTTCTTTAGGATTATTATATCACTGAAATAAATTGATTTAGTATTTCCGAAATTAATATGCAATACCAACAAAATAATTTGTTACGGCTATTACTTCCCGCTAACAAAATATGTTTTTCTTTTTCATAATAAAGCTGAATAGGTTTCAACTGTATACAAGTTCATTCATTACGGGATGTTTCGATAATTATTTTTGGAAAGAAAATATCTACTTTTTAATAAATATAATTTTCCCTTTATAATTTATAGTTTCTAGTACCACTCGGCCGACCCTGCCGCCCTTGACTGTTGGGCACCTATTTATAAATTATTAATCGTTTCAGGAAATTGACTTATTGGACCATTTTTGTTTGACTACAACCTAAATGGGCAGAGGTACCTAGAGCTTTTGCGAAACCAGGTTGTACCAGCCTCACGAGCTATTCTAACGGAAGATGAATTAAGAAGAACTTGGTTTCAACAAGACGGATGTCCGGCTTCCAATACCATTCAAGTCAGGAACTTCTTAAGAGAGCAGTTTGACGAAAGAATGATGAATGATTTCTTTAAATGGTCCAATATCTTGGCCTCCTAGATCCCCTGACCTGTCGCCCTTGGATTTCTACCTCTGGGGTCACACGAAGAATGAAATCTATGAATTTGATCCCCCGTGACCATAGAAATCCTGAGACAAAGAGTTCTGGACACATTTAAAAATATTAACCGAAATACACTTACCAGGGTTGTACGAAAACAGTCACCAATTGTCAAAAATGTCTCGATGCAAATGGACGTCATTTTGCAGATTTGTAAATTAATGTCACCCACTTACAAAGTAGTTAAAGCTCATTTAGATTTTTTAAGTCGTTATTTACGTTCATGTTGTATTGAAAATTCATTGCGTTCAATACATTACTTTCTTATTAATGTAATCTTGTGACAAATAAATCATGGCGTCCTTTAAAAACATTGAAACCTAATTTACGAAGTGTGATATTTTGATGACACTAAAATCTTTAATGCACTTGTGAGATATCACTAGACTGGATATTTTAGGCTCTTTCCAAAAATCGAAAAATCCAATAAGGCGGTCATAAGAAAAATGAAAGTTGAGGCGGGTTGCGGGTTAACAAAAAACAATGAAGACGTGTCGTATACGCCATCTTATTTGTCTTAAAAATGTGTCCCAATAATATCACATTTTGACAGCTGTCAAATTTACCGTTCTGGATATACTGGCGAAAAACGAAATCCGCCATTTTCGGTTTTTCGCCGATATTTCCCAAACTTTTTGATCGATGGTAAATCTGAAGCCAGATATCGAATGCAATAAGTTTCCTCTAAAACTTTATTTATATATATATATATATATATATATATATATATATATATATATATATATATATATATATATATATATATATATATATATATATATATATATATATATATATATATATATATATATATATATATATATATATATATATATATATATATATATATATATATATATATATATATATATATATATATATATATATATATATATATATATATATATATATATATATATATATACATGGCACAACACCATGAGATGTCCAAAAAACATACTTTCAACTACGAACAAGTGAAAGTATTAAAATCCGAACCTCAGTTGAAAAAAAGAGAATTTTTTGAGATGGCTGAAATTCAAAAAAACAAAAACGCCATAAATGACAAAAAAGACATAAACAACCTAAATAAATTTTATATATCTTTACTGTAACAGTGTTCGCTCAGTTGCTTGTAATTTGTCTGTAATAAACGTCCACAATATTTTTAAAATGTAAATTAAATATGTGTAGTATATGTCAGATATGTGGATTATGTATACTTTTTATTCAACTATTTTACGTTCTATGGTAAGTCCTAAATTTTTAATACTTTATAAGCTTAAAAAAATAGTGCTAAACAAATTTTAGGTTTGAAAAAGACCAAAACTATGGTCGAAACGTCACCTTAGAAACGAAATATATGTTTAAAAATATGTACTAATTTTGTTGTTAATGTATTGACCTCAAACCAAGAAAAATTAGGTTAAATATATATATATATATATATATATATATATATATATATATATATATATATATATATATATATATATATATATATATATATATAAATATATATATATATATATATATAATAAAAAAGTGGTTTCATACATAAGAGCTTGTAAAAATCAAAAATAAGTTTTTTTGATGCTTTCTAGTGTCAAAAAATTTTCGTAAATTGGAAAATACAGTTTTTCACATTAAATAACTACATTTGGATTTCGAATACACGTCATTTTAATAATATTACATAATGCACTCAAGATAAAAAGCCTGAAAATATAGTGGGCGATTTGTTTCAACATCTTAATTTTTGTTAAAATAAGTGCTAAAACATGGTATTTTCTTTAAGGATCAGATACTAAATCCTAAATAATTCCATAATCCATTTTAAAATAAACAATAAATTAAATATTTTGCATTTTAATTTTAATAAAAAAAATTATGATCTCCTAATAACTTTGCAGTCATTTGAATTAGCATACTGTGGTATTATTATGCTATTCGAACGTTTCCAACTCTCATTTAATCAAGAAAATCAATTTAATATACCAGGTTATAATACGCATTATAATAATGCCCACTATAACAAAAATGATGATACCCTAAACAGAAGTTAAATGTACATATATTAGATTACAAACTTCATCTAGAATTACTTTTAAAATATTTAATATAACTTCTGGTGTAACTTGCGTGTACAGACCTACTCTACCTTTATGTTAAAGGAGAACTGCACGCAACTGCAAAAAAAAAACTTCCTGCACGTCCGACCTCAAAAAAATGTGTTATGTATAGGTAATTTAAATTACATTTCGGTTAAAAATGGGTTCAAAAGGGTTCACGGGCTGCAGAAATACAAAGACATGAGTACGATTTACCATTTCAAATTTTGCACTTACGTAGAAAAAGGATCAATGTAAGGCGGTAAAGAGCCATTTTGTGGAAAAAAAATTATATGCGAAGGCATGTGCGTCAAAAAGTTGTCAAAAAATGGTCGAAAATGGACAAATCTACTTTTATTTTATAACTCTAGATTTGATTATTTCATAAAAATTCGCATTTAGCTCCTAACTATACATATTTCCCTATTAAAATCAATTGAAGCTAATACATATCTCTTATAGTTTTAACATAATATTGCATCGGCGGAAGGCTTGCAAATGATCTATATTACTGCGTGCAGTTCCCCCTTAAGGATATGGCTATCCATTTTGTGAACACATTAAAGAATAAAATAGATATTTTTATGAGCGATGTAAATTTGGTTTCTGACTTAACTGACCATTATCCCATAATATTGAATATAACATCAGATTTAAGCAGTGTTATTAGTAATTAAAAAATTGAACATTTTAACAATACAAAACAATTAACTATGAAAAACTTCCGAAGTTGTTAAAGACACAACAATAAAAAATTTCCCAAGTTACTAAAATTCGTGACAATAGAAAAATAAAGCCCTGGATAACCAATGGTATAATATGTACTATGAAACAACGAGACAAGATGAAACAAAATTACTAAAATGTCAGGATGAAAATTTGAAAGACCAATTTGAACAAGCTTAATGCTAAATGGAAATAAAATTACTGTAAATGCCAATTTCAACAGAAAGTAAAAATATTATTAAGCAAATGTATAAAGTAATTACTGGGGCAACCAATGAACAAAAAAGTAAAAATAATATAAATATTTTACATAACGAAATCAATGATATAGCTAACTATTGCAATGATTTCTATATTCATGTTGGTGAGCTTACGACTGAAAAAATACGAGAAGTAAATAAAATAACCTTAGATTATGCAGCAAATTCTTCCCATGTTTTTGTATCCTGCTTGTTGTAATGAGATTGTTAAAAATATATACTTACTGAAAAATAACGCTTTACCAGGGATAGATCCAAAATCGTAAAGGGTCTCTACATATATTTATTGAAGCCACTAAAACGACATGTCATAAATCTTATATTTATATTTAAAACTAACATAGTTGCTGAACAATTCAAAACTACAGTGGTTTGTCCCACTCACAAGGCTAGTTGCATTTTTTAAAGAAAATACTATTTGTCAAAATATAAAATCAATTTGGAGTTGTAGATGGACTTAATACATGTGATGCTGTGTGAACTAGTGGGTGAAATAACTGCCAGTCCTAACGCCGCGAAAAAAAGTATTCCGTGTTTCTTGATTTAGCAAAAGCACTTGACACGGTTCCCCATGAAAAACTTAACTATAGTCCATAACTATGAATTTAAAGGCAGCACGTTACAGATTCTCAAATCGTACCTGACAGAGAGAAAACAAATAATAAAGTTTAGATACTCATATCGTTATTCGAAGGAGATTAAAATAGGTGTGCCACAAAGTACAGTTCTTGGATCAGTTTTGTTCATCACCTATACCATACCAATTATTTAACTAATCTTGACATAAATGATACCAACAGTTTCATATGCAGATGACACCGACCTAGTTTTTTAGGGAACACTTGGAAGGGGGTCAAAACAGTTTGTTTAGGATGGTTATAATTAGAAACTGGTTAGATTACCAATTAATGATTTACCCAAATTTAATTAAAACTAATTTCATTGCCTTTTATGGTACCCGCCCGGAATTGTCTAGTACTCACATTGAAGCTAACATTAAAGAAGTCTCCAATAGAAAATATTTAGATAAGGTAATGGAAAAAAACATTTGAAATGAGAAACTCTTGTGCTTAAACTAAAAAATATTATAAGGAAATTAATTTAAACATTTAACCTATTACGTGAAATGTTTTCTGAGGAACTATTAATAATGGTGTATAAAGCATTCGTAGAATTATTGATTAGGTATGATATATTGATATAATAACAGTAATAATATATATTTACATAAAGTTTACAAAAGTGCGTGTAAATATTTTCTTAAACTATACAGTCCTTAGGAAGGTGTAAATATATTAATAGAACATCTAAATCTTTAAGGTAAGGGGTAATCTTTATAAAACAACCCCAAAGCAGCCAAATGTTGTGCAGAATTTCGTCTTAAAAGTGTGTGCAATGAGGATCCTTCAAATGTGACGATCTTTATATATTACGATCATATTTTCATGAGAATGAAATTTAGAAACACTAGAGGTAAAATTCAGAAAATGTAGAGATTTCTATAAATGATGTAAACATTAATTCAAGGGACATAACAGAACTTATTTAGGGCTTAAACTGTAGAAGTATTATCGGTGCATATAAGACAAATAAAAAATCAAAAACATTTTGTGAGGGAGGTTATAAATGTTTTGAAGCAATATTAATTTATTTATGATAGTAGATATATGTAATTTATTTAATATTTAAATTATTGTATAGAAAATGCGTTACCAGTAATGTAATAATACTTGCTGGTACGTACAGCTGTCCAATCGGTTAGTGTTAGTGCCACCGATAAAAAACGTATTTATTTTCATAAAAATTTTGTTTACAAAATATGAATTTTGTATTTGAAACAAAATGGCGGAAAAATAAAGAGTCTAAAAATCAACGTAATTTTTTTTTATTTTGTTGACTTCAAATCTTGTAGCAAAATTGAACATGATACAAGGATTAACTGGTACGAATTCAATATGACGGTACAAGATGGCGGTCTTAAAAAATGTAAAAAAATACTTTTAATAATTTATTTTAACGTATTATACTCATGCCATAGACTGCTGATTAGAGTAGGGATCCTACGCTTCTTAAAAACGTAAAATTTGTATTTATTTTAGTGTGAGTTAGACAATAAACTAATATTTTGTGATTTTAAATTACGTTTAACTTCCCAATTGTCCCATAATGTATATAACAGGCCGCGTTTGAGTGTATATTGGTATGTTTTTCCATTGTTCAAAATACATACCTTTTTTATTACATTGACTGATCGAAGGGGGAGGCAATGAGGTCAATTCCCCCCCACCTTGCGACAAAAACGCCTTTAAAAATATTCTTATTAATTTCTAAAAAGCCTTTTGGTTGTCAAGTTATTATGTATATTTACTTTCGAGTTTTTTATATTAATTAGTAACCGAAATTACATTATTATAACTATTTACTTATAAAAGTAAATCTTTCGAGTTTGTCATTTTTCCTTTTTTTTTTTTTCTTTTAATACTAGTGTGTATTTGGTCTTAAGTGCCCCCCCCCTTGAGGAGAATCTGGATCCGCCCCTTTTTATAAAGAATTTCATGATATACAAACTTTGTAACAACTATTACAACAAAAAAAAAATCTGGAAAAAATCTTGACTTTTGACCTGCCAATACAATTTTAGCACAAGTAGAATCCGTGGGTGTTTGACCTTTCATTTTGTGATTATATTTTAAAGGTTTCTACCAATATTCAGTTCTATGCATTATTTCCGAAGTTTGACCTTTCTTTTGTTTATTTTGCCTGGACTATGAATATATTTAAAAATGCAGTAGTAGGCGATTACACCAAAGTTTATGATTAATTACGTGTTGTGGTTATGACGATGTTTTTAAGAGATAAATAGAAAAACAGAAACCAATGTACTTTCTTAATAAATAGTTGTTCGTTTATTAAACGATCAATGAACTTTCGTTCGAGATAGTATACTGGTGATGATTTTACTTTCCCATTTTAA